>JAJQKT010000055.1:0-437500 GCA_030512225.1 Rauvolfia tetraphylla | reverse complement strand
AAAATGCTTAATACAAAGAATTGAAATCCTAGGCCAAAATTTCACACCTTTTGAAGTTGCGTCGGTTAATCTTTGAAGAAGCCGGTTGAAGAGGCTGTTCGGGCAGTCTTTGAACTTTGACGGAGTAGAATGGAAATCCTTCTCCACACCACGGTTCTGATATCAAATGACATGCAATCCGAGGAAGAAAAGATGGAGACAATGGAATTTTTGGCTTGAACAAACAAAGACTCAACTTTCGAACAAACAAAACAATTCTTATACACACAAGATAATTAAATTCCTACGACACCTCTTAGGAACTTGTTCTAAGCAATCCCGATAATAAGAATTTAACCAAGTAAGAAGAACACTTACACGCCACAATCGAAAATCTCAATTTATAAGTGAAAGTGTAGTTCTTGGAGTAACAACAGTAAGAGGAATCAACCCTCTCAAAGTGGTGGCGGCAGCCCCTCTCAAATGACACTCAAAATCTGACCTAATTGCCTCAAAGAAGGCTACTTATAGCTAGTGTAAGATATGAAAGGGTTGGGCTTAATGATACATGTAAGCCCAACATAAAACAAGACATAAAACAAATCTAACAAGATTGGCAGCCCAAATTTTAGAAACATAACTTCCTCTTGGACTTGAGCCCATTTCATAGCCTTCAAGTAGTAAAATCATCCGACCTAAATATTTGAGACAAATGGACCAAGTTGGGCTGCGCCCAACTAATTCTCCTCCAACAGGTTTGGTTAACTCTATCCTCTTCAAATGTTGGTCCACAAAGGCAAATAAGTCCTCTTGAAGCGCCTTAGCCCTAGCTCTGGTCATTGGCCCAATCGGTATAATTAGCTCTTTATTGGACATGCCCAAGCCATCATAGTAATCCGTAGTCTTGCTCGTATCACATACATTTGAAATATAGACCATAATCACTTAGAGTATCAATAAGGTAATAGAGAATGTGTTTAACAACAATCAAATGAAACTCTTTAGGACAAGATGAAATCTAGCACACAAGCACATGACAAACATAATATTGGCTCTACTTGCTGTCAAATAAAGTTGACTACTCCTATGAATTTTTTTTTTATTCTTGTCAAGCATAGTTGAGTTTTCCTATCATGCTTATTTCAAATTTACTTTGCATGAATTTGGCAAATACATCACAAAATGAAGTATTAGAAGCACCAAAAATTGTACCATATATTTGGACAAGTTATAGATCATTGTTACAAGAGGTTTTTATCAAAAAAACAGTGTCAACCTTTCCTCTTGAAAATCCTTTTGAAAGAAGAAAAACACTCAATTTTTCATACCAAGCTCTAGGAACTTGTTTTAAATCATACAAAGCTTTGGATAATTTGAAAACATGGTTAGGAAACTTTTCATAATCAAAACCGGGTGATTGTTCCACATAAACCTTTTCCTCAATAGAACGATTTATAAAACCACTTTTGACATTCATTTGAAAGAGTTTGAAACTTTTAAAACATGCAAATTCCAAAAGCATTCTAATTGATTTAAATCTACTAACCAGAACTAAAGTCTTATTATAATCAATGCCCTCTTTTTGATTGAATCCTTGGGCGACATGTCTAACCTTATTTCTAATAACTTCTCCGAATTCAATAAGTTTATTTCTAAAAACCATTTAGTTCCAATAACGGAATGATCATGAGATTTAGGAATATCCAGATTTAATATCTTTCAAATTTACTTAATTCCTCTTGTATAGAAATAATCCAAAAATCATCACACAATGCATCATCAATACTTTTAGGCCCATATGAGATAAAAAAATAAAGTTATTGATAAAGTACCGCCTTATTTTTACTCCTTGGGAGATATCACAAATGATTTGCTCCTTAGGGTTGCCTCTTAGACATCTTAAGTTCTTTGGGAGCTCTTGATCACCACTAGGTTGGTCATCTTGATTTTGTTCAATCATTTCTTCCTCATTGGTATGATCCTCCAAAGTTGGTGCTTGAAGATGGGTTTGGTAGTAATTCATAGATGTACCTCCATCATCTTCATCTTTTCTTTCCAAGTAAATGTAAGATTCATCAAAACCAACATGAATAGTTTCCTCATAATGTAAGGTTCCTTTTTTTTTTTTTGGTTATAAACTCTATAAGCCTTGTTGTTAGAGGAATAACCAAGGAATATCTCGTTATTCAATTTTCTATCAAAATTTTCAAGTTATCGCACATATTCAATATAAGGCACTTACAACCAAATATTTTGAAATAGGCAATACAAACTAGTAGTATTCAATATAAAGTACTTTGTGTATGCAAATTCATTTATATCTAATACAACCTGTCATGTATGTTTAAATTCTAGAGTATTCTATCAAATAGAAGTTCAAAAGATATTTTTCTAAAAAAAAAAGACTTCAAAAGAACTTTATTCAAAAATATTACAATGCAGTATTTCCAGCTTTGTCCCAAAAATGTTTTGGTAAAGAATTTTCTCCAATTATAGACTTAACCATTTCTTGAGAGGTACAATTTTTCTTTTCAATAACTCCATTTTGTTGAGGTGTTTTTGGCAGCCAAAAAGTTTGTGAGCAATCCCATTCTCATCACAAAGTTTTGTAAAATCATGATTGTAAAATTCTCTCCCATTGTGACTTCAAATAGAAATCAATTTCCACTCAAGAGAGATTTGGACCCTTTTGAAAAGTCTTATAAATTCAAGAAAAGAACTTCATCATTTTGAGCTAGAAAGATCACCCATGTAAATCTAGAGAAATCATCAACAATCACATATGAATACCTCTTACCATCAAGACTAGTGATCCTCATTGGTCCAAACAATCCATATAAATAATTTTTAAGAGGTTTTGAAGTGAAAATCATTTTCTTAGGTTTAGAAGATTCTTTTGTTTGTTTTCCATATTGACAAGTATCCCAAAGACAATTTTCTCAAAACACATTTTTAGCAATCCTCTAGCTAAATCTTGAGAGGAAAGTTTGTTCAACAAATCCATGCTTACATGACAAAATCTTCTATATCAAGAAAATCAATCATTATCATAAGCAACAAGGCATTCAAGCTTATCAAGATAAAACACACATTGAAACATTTTCTGAGTAATTGATCAAAATCACAAAATATCATTTTTCTCATACAAGTTTGGGTGACCGAACTTATGGTCTACATTCAAACTTCAAGTCCAACATTTTGTAAAGTTTCATAAAGATGTTTTTGGCCAAGCAAATGCATAGATATTCAATCATAGCTATTTTAATCATTTTATCATGACATATAATAAATTTCAAGAATATATCAAGCATGAATTCAATCTCATATCATCGATGTTACCTAATCAACTTCATAGAATCAATTGACAAGTCATGGTTGGCAAATTTTCAAATTTTAACAAAAGGGATTCTTAACTGAAACTTTGCATGTTAGCATTTAACTTCTTATTCATTTTCACACAATTGACTAATGCCAAGTTATAATTCAAATCAGCACTAAGCAACATTTGTTTAAAAAGAAGAGAGAAACCTTTACCAACATTGATTACTCCAAGAATTCCTCCTTTTGTTATATTTAGGCACATTGTTTACATAATTGTAACCAAGACCATTTTTAACAAGAGGAGATCTTTGAGCTCCAAGAATTTTATCAAGATTGTCCCTTCCTTTTGTAAATTTTTCTATACATGATGTAAGTTCATCAACCTTCTTTTTCAAAGTCTCATGATCAACAAGCATTCTTTCAAGAGACAAAATCTTTTCACAAAGAATCTTATTTTCAAGGGACATGTTTTGTAAAGAGATATTTAAAACTTCTTTTTCAATATTCAAACAATCAATAGATTCAAGAAGTCTTTTGTTTTCACAATATAATTTTGAATTTTCATTCAATAACTCATTAATTTTGAGTTTCATTTACTTATTCTTTTTCGAAGCCTTTTTTAATTCTCCATACATCTCAACAAGTAATTCACTAGGATCATTAATATCATCATCATAAGAAGTAGAGGTATATGGAATAGGTTGTACCTCATCTTTCATTACTATGAAGCACACATTTGCTCTTTCTTCTTCATGAGTGACTTGAAGTTGCTTCCCCATTTCATGAGCGGAATCACATTTCATCACTCTATTGTATTCATTGACAACCAACGCACAACAAAGAATGTTCATTGCTTGGTAGTTTAATGTCATCTTCATTGAATTGCTCTCATCATACTCCTTCATCAGCTTTGGTTCCCTTGTAACTCCATCGAATTTCAATCTCAATGGCACATATGGACTTTTCTCAATAATATTCCACAATTCTTAGTTAATAGAACAAATGTAAATCTCAATCCTAGACTTCCAAAAAGTATAATTAGAACCATCAAATAATGGAGGTCAATTAGTGGAGGAACCTTCCGTGTGAGGCAAATTTGATAAACTAGCCATATAATCTTTACTTCTAGGTTGTTAGACCTTAAAAAGAAGACCTAGCTCTGATACCAATTGTAAGACTTAAGAGGGAGGGGGGTTGAATTAGGTCTTTGACTAATTTTCAGAAAATCTTTTCCCATTTTGCAAATCTTTTGCCTTAATAAAAGCTCTTCTTTAAATTCACAAACTTCAAGTTTATATGTGATTTGATGGTTAAGACAAGATTATCAAACTATAAGACCACTACCAATCAATCAACCATTAATAACAAATAATAATAGCACAAGTATGTAAACAAGTAAAGCTATAAAGAATTGAACACACGATTTATAGTGGTTTGATCTTTCCAGGATCTATATCCACTACCTTGAGTCCACACTCAAGGATTTCAACCAATTCACTATATGCTCAATTTAGGCAATTACACAAGAGGCTCTCCCAATAAGGGTTTTACACCAACAACCACTTTTTCCCAAGGGTTTTATATCTAAAGACAACCTAAAGACCAATCTAATCCAAGGCTTAGCCACACATGAGTTTTACACCACAACCTTGATTAATCTAGTCTATGGCTCACCCTTACCAAAAAGATTTTATGTCACAAGATAACCTTGTAATGAGCTAGTAGAAAACACAATTTAATAAAGAGAGAAGAGTTTGTAGATGTTACCACTTGTTGGTAGATGTTTTACACAAAATTGCACCTTCACACTTTGATATCTTTGGATTGATCAATTGAATGCACAAGAGACAAGAGAGCTCAAAAAAGTTTGCTAAAGGCTTTGGAATGCTTAGAGTTCACTTGGATTCAAAACTTGCAAAAGATTTCAAATTTCAAGCATTATATAGAATTTGAAAATCAGTTTTAACAGCCATAAAATGGCTAGTTTTAGAAAATTCGGATGACCGAATTTCACATTCGAATTTTTCGGACGTTGCTCTTGCACATTCTGGAAAAATTCGGACGACTGAATTTTTTTTCTCTGCGTTCGAATCTTCGTCCAAATTTCTGTATGCTGAAGACAGAAAATTCAGACGATCGAATTTTTCTTCATGCGTCCGAATCTTCGTCCGAATTTCTCTGGAAAAATAGTAACCATTTTTTGCTACAAAAATCGGACGACCGAATTTTTTGGAAGCACCTTCAAACTTTGTAAAATCATTTGAGACTTAACTTCAATTAGTTTGAAAACATTTTATATGTATAGATAAATTATTTAGATATATATAAGCTTGAAAACCATAATAAAATTTCTTTAATCATGCAAAGTTTACTCAAAATCTTTTAAGATGCAAAACCACATTCATCAAAAAATTCATTCCAAGCCATTTAAAATTGAGAAACTTATTTTATGCTCTCTTATGCATTCAATAGATTCCAAGACACACAAGTGTAGAGTTTACATAGAGATTTACCTACTAGCATATATACTCTACACTTCAAGTCTTCAATGCCTTGAGTTCATCTTTGAATAACCTTCATAAGACTTCAATTAATATGGCTTATTGAGGTTGTTCTTGCACTTTGGCTTGAAGGCAATGAGACTTCATACTTCTTAGTTCACAAATCCTATCACACAATATATAAACATACTAGTCCTCATCAATATTTGTCATTAATCAAAACTACATGATTTTCCCTTAGAGCTAACAAGGCTTATATTATAGAGTATATAATTTCGACCATAGGGGTCAATTTCTAGTGGCATAGCTTCATAAAAATTTTGTAAAGCTTCCGTATAATTTCCTTCGGATTGAGCTGACATCCGTTACGGTCATCATTCAATTAAAAGAATCTCCATTCCAGAACCGTACGTGAAATTTTCATCTCATACGGCTCTTTCCTCATGTGCATAATGAGACTAATACATGGAATCTTTTTTGATTCCAATTTCTTTTTTTATTTTTCATTATGAACCGGCAAGGGCTAGTGTTTTTAAAAGAAATCTCTAGCCAACCTTCTTGCAAGAGACTACCAAGCGTCTTGGGACTAGATAGAAATGATAACTTCAACAATTTTTTGTTTTCAACGCTTCCTAATTTCCAGGAATTAATCACTTCAACAACCTTCGATGGTTATACGAGTATCCAAAGGACAAACGAGATGGATATTTGTTGTCCTAACCATTCTTTTAGTCCCGACCCCGATAAGGAAAGGGGTAATTTATAACAAAGTTTTCGTATTGTTGATTCCTAGGTGTAGTGCTTCTTCCCCTATGCTGCCTATTGGTACTAGTGGAGTAGGATTGACCCATAATACAGAACCTCTAGGTGGAACCTTTCGCTGAATACTAGAATCGACAAATGAAACATAGCATCTGAGGTTGCATTAGTCGAGGATACATGACAGAAGGAATTGTTCTATTTCCAAGCTTCACCTTCAATAAGCGTAGATTTTTTTTGAAAAAAAAATTACTGAATCGCGTGTGCCTTTCTCTTAGGACTGAGAGAAATAACTCAATATTAAAATAAATATGAAATAAAGAAAAAATAATCAAATTGCACCATCTCTGTAATAGGTAAATGCCTCTTTTTATCCCGAAGTTGTGAATTATTTGTAATAAGATATTGGCTACCATTGAAAATGTCTTATCAATAAAATTTCCATTTATCCGCGGTCTAGGCATAGGTAGCAATCCATTCTATAATTCTTCTCATTACCTCTTGTGAGAAAATGATCCCACAACGAAAAGAATTGTACAGTACGAAATAACATAAAAAAATTGATTTAAAAAAAGAAGGGGACCCCCTTTTTCAAATTCCAATTATTTTATTCCCTTTTGACAGGAATCAATAAGAAATATTTGAACCCGACTAGTTTTCATTCCAATGGAAATGTAGTAATATAAGATACCAACGAAAGGAACTATTCCGAACTATTCCGATTTCATTGAAGTTACAGATTCTAATAACTCGAGAAATTTGCAATTATGATACTATGATACAAAGAAGAATGATATAAAGAAAAAAATAATCATTCTATAAAGTTTAAATTGATTAGTCGCACCGATCCAATAATCTATTAAGAATCCATTAATATCCATTAATAGTAATATGAATATGAATGACTCGCTATTCACTCGGGTTTGGGGTCATAATCATTATATAGGAGAGATGGCCGAGTGGTTTAAGGCATAGCATTGGAACTGCTATGTAGGCTTTTGTTTATCGATGGTTCGAATCCCTCTCTTTCCGAATTTACCAATTTTTACTAACAACAATGGGAAATGGATAACCCTATTCCAACTTTCTTTGCTGTCGATTCTTCTATTCCTAATTGCTGTGACACATAAACTACTCGAAAAGAAACTACTGGAATGGAAAGAGTAGCCAAGGGCTGAAAATATTCCTTCGGTCTAGGATCCGGAAAAGGGGGAAAATTCGGATCAACCCCGCATTTATCTTACTTACCTTTAGGTTAATTTACTTCGACGAAAGGGAAGAAAATTTCCCGAATCCTGATTTATTTTTATTTTATTGTTTAAGTCTGACGAGAATAATATTCTACAACTAGCAATTCATTTATTTTCAAACCAACCCATTTACTATCTATTATTTGATTGACTAATCCTTTATATTGGAATGGTTGAAGGATCAAATGGCTTGGCAATTCCTCATGAGGGGATGAATCCAGAGATTTTTGAATCAGAGCCCTGGATTTTTGTTCATCCTTCGCCGTAATAATATCTCGGGGTTTACAGCGATAACTTGGTATATCTACTATACGACCATTAACTAAAATATGCCTATGGTTAACTAATTGTCGGGCTGCAGGAATAGTCGAAGCCATACCCAATCGAAAAAGGATGTTATCCAAACGCATTTCAAGTAATTGGAGTAAAACTTGACCTGTTGACCCCTTGGCTTTTCCGGCGATCCGAACGTATTTAAGTAATTGTCGTTCTGTAAGACCATAATGAAAACGCAACTTTTGTTTTTCTTCTAGGCGAATACGATATTGAGATTTTTTCCCCGAACGCGATTGGTTTCTAAGATCATTTCCGGCTCTAGGCCTTTTATTAGTTAGTCCGGGTAAAGCTCCCAGCCGGCGTATTTTTTTCAAACGAGGTCCTCGGTAACGCGACATAAAGACTCCTTATTCTTTGTAGAATTTTTTTAGAATGCATTTTTTCTTATTTTATTTATTTATTAAATTTTGACTTTCTCTGGAAAAACAGTAACCAGGCTATCAGAGAAAGTTTGGACGTACGAACTTTGCACCATGCATCCGAACTTGCGTCTGAATTTCTCTGGAAGCACAATAACTATTTTCAAAGTTTGGATATCCGAACTTGCGTCCAAATTCATCAAACTTTGTCAAATCATTTGAAAATCAACGTTAAAAACTTTGAAAACATTTTGTATAAATGGATAAGTCATTTAAACATTTTCAAACTTAAAAACCATTACTAAAACACTTTGATCATACAAAGTTTACTTAAGATCATTTGAGGTTCAAAAATATACTTGTTATTCAAAAGTTCATTCAAAGACGTATAAGATTCAGAACATGTTTTTTTGTTGCTCTCTTATGCATTCAATAGATTCCAAGACACACAAGTGTAGGGTTTACAAAAGAATATACCTATATAGCATATTTGACCTACACTGCAAGTCTTTAATGCCTTAAGTCATTCTTGAACAAAAATTCTCCAATCTTCAATAACTTTGACTCATTGAAGTTGTTCTAGAATTGTAGCTTCAAGGGCAATAAGATTTCATGCTTCTTACTCGAACAATCCTATCACACGCTTGACACACAAATTAGTCCATATCAATGTTTGTCATTATTCAAAACTTAATTAGAACTTCATGATTTGCCCTTAGGGCTAACAATTTCAAACTTACCTTATCTAGAAAGATCTTCTACAAATAGACCACCTTTGTTTGATGGAACAAATTATACATTTTGAAAATCTAGAGTTAAGATATATATTTGTTCTATTAATTTTGATTTGTGGAACATTATTGAGAAAGACCCTTACATACCAATGAAAATTAGAGCTGATGGAGTGACTTTAGAACCAAAGTCTACAGACGAATTTGATGAAAATTATTCAAAGAAAATGACATTAAATTATCAGGTCATGAACATTTTAATTTGTACATTAGATGTAACAGAATATAATAGAGTTAGTGGATGTGACACTGCTCATGATATGTGGAGATTACTTCAAATAACACATGAAGGTACAAACCAGGTTATACTAGCCATGCTAGTAAGGGATTATGAGCTATTCACTATGAAGCAAGGTGAGAATGTTAGTGATATGTTTTTAAGATATACTAACATTTTCAATGGTTTAAAAGCTTATGGGAAGAGCTATACAATTAGAGAGTAAAACAGAAAGATATTGGATGCTCTACCAAAATCTTGGCAACCGAAAACACTTGCTATTGAGGAATCAAATGATTTAAAAACTCTCCCACTTGAAGAGCTCATTGGATCACTGCTTATGCATGAGATGAAGATGAGAAGACTAAATGACATAGGAGATAAAGAAAAGGGAAGAAAAGGAGTTGTACTCAAAACTTCAAATCACTTGACTGAAAAAGAAAAATCATCAAGTGAAGAAGATGGAAACAGTGGAGAAGAGGAGATAGCCGTGGCTTTAAGAAAATTCAAAAGATTCTACAAAAAGAAATTTCTCAAGAAAGGGAGAAAGCTAACCACGAAGAGTGGACAGTCATCTTCCCTCAAACCTCAATGTTTTGAATGCAAAAGCACAGAACATCTTGTTGCTAATTGTCCTAAGGTTTTGGAAAGGGAAAGAGACAACAAATTAAAAAAGAAATCTGCCAAGAAGGGAAAAGGACTGGTTGAAACTTGGGATCAACAAGAAAGTGAAGATGACAGTGAAGGAAAGACCAACATATGCTTTATGGCAATTGATGATGAGTTACAATCTACTCCTTCTATTTCTAATTATTATGATGATGATGTTGATCCTAGTGATTTACTTGTTGAAATGTATGAAGAACTAAAAAAAGATTCTAAAAGGAATAAAGAAATGAAAACCAAAATCAATGAGTTATTAAAAGAAAATTCAAAGTTATGTTTTGAAAATGGGAAGCTTCTTGAGACCATTAATTGCCTAAACATTGAAAAAGAAGTTTTAAATGTAACCATCCAAAACATATCTCTTGAAAATAAAGAGCTTTGCACAAAAGTCATTTCTCTTGAAACAATGCTTAATGATCATGAGATATTAAAAAAGAAATTTAATGATCTTACATTATGCATTGAAAATTTTACGAATGGAAGAGAAAAATTAAAGAAATTACTTGGTTATCAAAGATTTCGTATGTAAAACATGGTCTTGGTTACACTCATGATAGTTATGCTCCAAAATATAAAAACTTCTTAGCTAAAGAAACTTTTAATTCTATGCCTCATACATGTTGTACATATTGTGGCAACCATGGACACAAAGTGTCAAAATGTTATGTAAAAAGAAAAATAGAAAATGGTACAAAAAATATAGGTACCAAAAATCACTCTCTCAAATTGGTGTAGGTTCGTTTTGCTTCAGGATCAAGTGCTACAAAGTGGTTTCTTGACAGTGGCTGTTCAAGACACATGACAGGAAATGCGTCACTTGTTAGTGAGCTTCAAGCAACAAATGAAGTTTTTGTCACATTTGGAGATAAGAAGGAAAAATACTTGGAATAGGTAACATTGGTAAAGGTTCTCTCCCTCTCATCAAGCAAGTATTACTTATTGATGGTTTAAAGTAAAATTTACTTAGCATAAGTCAACTATGTGATAATGGATGTAAAGTAGAATTTAAATGTGACACTTGTAATATTTTTTATGGTGCAAGTAGCAAAACCATCTTTGTTACTAATAGAGTTGGAAATGTATATGTATTATATCTTGATGCATTTTGACAAAACCCGTCTTTGTGATTCTTGTCAATATGGAAAACAATCAAAAACATCCTTTAAACCAAAGAAAATGATTTCTATCTCAAAACCTCTTGAACTTGTTCATAAGGACCAATGAGGACCACTAGTCTTGGTGGTAAAAGATATGCTTATGTGATTGTTGATGATTTTTCAAGATTTACATGGGTGATTTTCTTATCTCAAAAGGATGAAACGTTTCATGAATTTGTAAAACTTTTCAAAAAGGTTCAAACTTCTCTTGAGTATAAATTGATTTCTATTAGAAGTGACAATGGAAGAGAATTTTGCAATCAAGACTTTACAAAATTTTGTGACGAATATAGTATAACTCATAATTTTTCAGCTGCTAAAACACCCCAACAAAATAGTGTTGTTGAAAGAAAAAATAGAACCTTACAAGAGATGGCTAGATCAATACTTTGTGAAAATTCTTTGCCAAAATATTTTTGGGCTGAAGCTGTAAATACAGCTTGCTCTGAAATGAATAGAGTTCTCTTAAGACCTTTTATAAGAAAAATACCTTTTGAACTTCTATTTGATAAAAATCATTCAATTGTTTATTTTAAGGTATTTGGTTGTAAGTTTTTAATCTTAAATACTAGTGATAATCTAGGAAAGTTTGATAGAAAATTAGATGAAGGTGTATTTCTTGGGTATTAATCAAATAAAAAGGCCTATAGAGTTTATAACGAAAGAACACTATGTGTTGAAGAAACCATACACGTAACCTTTGATGAATCTAACATTTACCTTGAAAGAAGAAATGAAGATGATGTAGGTTCCTCAATGATTGATAATCAAACACATCATCAAGCACCCACATTGGAAGAACATGCCAAAGAAGAAGAAATAATAGAGCAAGAACAAGATCGTCAACCTAGCAATGATCAAGAGCTTCCCAAGGATCTAAGATATGCAAGAGGTCATCCTAAAAACATTGATGATGCATTGTGTGATGATTTTTGGATTATTGCTATGGAAAAGGAGTTAAATCACTTTGAAAGAAATAAAGTTTGGACTCTTGTCCCAAGACCTCATGCTCATTCCATTATTGGTACAAAATGGGTATTTAGGAATACATTAAATGAAGAAATAAGGCTAGACTTGTTGCTCAAGGTTTCAACTAAGAAGAAGGCATTGATTATGATGAAACTTTTGCTTCGGTAGTTAGACTAGAATCTATAAGAATACTTTTGGCTTTTGCTTGTTTTAAAGGTTTTAAACTATTTCAAATAGATGTTAAAAGTGCATTTCTAGATGGTTTTATTGAAGAAGAGGTTTATGTAGAACAACCACCTAGTTTTATTCATGAAAAGTTTCCTAATCATGTTTTCAAATTAACCAAGGCTCTATATGGATTGAAACAAGCTCCAAGAGCTTGGTATGAAATTCCTCTTTCAAAAGGATTTGCAAAAGGAAAAGTGGATGCAGCACTTTTTATAAAAACCTTTAGCAATAATGATATTTTACTTGTGCAAATTTATGTTGATGACATTATTTTTGGTGCTACTAACACATCCCTTTGTGAAGAACTTGCCAAATCAATGCAAAATGAATTTGAAATGAGCATGATGGGAGAACCAAATTTCTTTCTTGGGCTGCAAATCAAGCAAACTAAGGATGGGGTCTTCATAAATCAAGCAAAGTATACCAAGGAACTATTAAAAATATTTGGAATGGATCAAGCAAAAGGGATAGATACTCCAACGAGCTCATCAACTAAATTTGATAAAGATGAAAAAGGTAAAAATGTTGATGAAAAATCATATACAGGTATGATTGGAAGTTTACTCTATCTGACAACAGGTAAACCATATATTATGTTTGATGTGTGCTTATGTGCTAGATTTCAATCTTGTCCTAAAGAATTTTATCTAATTTCTGTCAAATGTATTTTTCATTATTTGATTGATACACATGACTACGGTATTTGGTTTTTAAAATCTTCATCTTTTGAACTTATTGGATATTCAGATGCTGATTTTGCCAGATGCAAAGTTGAACTTAAGAGTACTAGTGGTCATTGTCAATTTTTTGGTAGTTGTCTTGTGTCTTGGTACAGTAAAAAACAAGCATGTGAGTCTTTATCTACTGCTGAAGCTGAATATATTGTTGCTCGTAGTTGTTGTGCTCAAATATTATGGATGCAGCATACTCTACTTGATTATAGTCTTAAATTCAATTGTGTGCCTATACTATGTGATAATACTAGTGCTATCAATTTGAGTATAAATCCCATTCAACATTCTAGAACAAAGCATATAGAGATTAAGTATCATTTTATTCGTGATCATATAGCTAAAGGAGATATATGCTTGGATTATATGAATACAAATGAACAAATTGCTAATATATTTACCAAGCCTTTGGCTGAGGAAAGATTTAACTATCTAAGAAGACTTTTATGAAATTTAAAATTTAATTACTAATGTGCTTATTTGAGTGTGACAAAAGCAGGGAAAATTCAGATGCACAATTTGGATGCATTGAGTGAAAATGGAACGTCCAAACTTTTTCAGAAAATTATGAACAGAAAAGTTTGGACGTATGACAGAAAGTTCGGATGTCCGAACTTTCTAAAACTGGAGAAACAGAGAAGTTCGGTCGTCCGAACTTTGTGGTTGCAACGGTTTTAAAGAATCCAAAATAACCATTACTTACATTTTTTATCATCCGAACTCTCTCTCTTTTCAAATTTCTCTCTACCCATTTGCGTCCAAAACTAAATCTATCTATAATTTCATCATTCTCACATCAAAACACTTGGATTTTTGAATTCCTAACCTAAACACTTCTCAGATTTCACTACTTTTCTATTAGAAAAACATTATGGTGAGAACTAAGGGAGCAAATATTGAGAAAGGAAAGGTGAAAGCGAAGGATATAGAAGGAGGACGAATTCTCAATGAAACAAGGAGAATTAGGGTTCCTAAATCATCATCTAGAGTAGAAAGATTTGTCTCAATCAAGGCTGCATCAGAATTCAAAGATTGGAACAAGAAATCAAGAAAAATTATTCCTGGAAACAGAGTGGATTTTGATAAACTCACAAATATGGGTAATGTTCTATCTTTATTCAGTGATATTGGCTGGAGCAATTTAATTGCTATTGATGAAGAATATTATCCCTTACTCATATATGAATTCTATACAAATCTTAAAGAAGAAAGAGTTGAACATGAGGGGGACTTTGAATTCAATGATGCATTAGTGAATAGAATCTGTGGAGTGAGTGACATTGGAGCAAAGTATTTCTCTATGGGACAACCCTGTTATATTAGAGAGCTATTTACAAATGAAATATTTGAAGAGGCTTTCACCAATGGTAGAGAGTTTAGGACCATTAGAGAAAGAGAAATTAAAGCTTTTGATACTAGGGGAAGAGTTATGCATCATATAATAACAACCATGATTATACCTAACTTTGGACATAAATCATTTGTTGGGAACATACATATAGTGATTATGCTTGCTTTGCATGAGCATAGGAGATTGAATTTTGGGTATATGGCACTGAAGCATATGTTTGGGGCTAGAAAGACTGACAACAAAGCTTTACCATATGGAAGACTTTTAATAAGAATTTTCAAACATTTTCGAGTCAAGCTTCCTGTTAGGGGACAAGCTTTCAAAAGGGGACAAATCTATACAAATGACTCTCTCAAAAGAATGCAATTAGCTCTTGATGATGAGGGAGTATGGAGAACTAGAAGAGAAACTCCTCCAAAAAGAATAGAAGCTGAAGAAAGTGAGGAAACTGAGGAGGAAGAAGATGAAGCATATATATGGGCTAGAGAAATGAAGACAAAGAGGAGGCATGATTCAACAAGTAAGGGGGAGCAACCTCCCTCCAAAAGAAGACTCTTTGAAGAAGAGCCAACCCCTCAATCACATCCTAATGTTGGAGAAGGTCCTAGTGCTGAAGGAATTTCAAGAGGAGACACAATTCAAGAAGCCTTAAATAACCATATCAAGGAGATGGAGAAAATGTATAAATCTTTGAAACATTTGCTCCTATGGTTCTTGGAAAATTGGATAGTTTAGAGAATAGAGTCAAGCATATTGAGGAAGTTTTGATGAGAAATACTCAAAGTGGCGAAAGGCCTTCTAGAACTCAAGTAGAAACGGATGATGATAAGAATGATGAAGAAGACAAGAAAAATGAAAAAGATAATGATGATGACCAAGGGGATGACAGTGAGCAAGCTATGGAGTCAAAAAGAGGAAATCAAGAAATGCAGGAAGCTGGAATTAGCCAAGAAGGAGGTCAAATTGCAATAGCTGAAATAACAACACCATCTAATCCAACATTCAGCCAAGGAAGAAATCTAGAAAGGACTCTCCATCAACATCAAAAGACTGAGCATATCTTTACTCTTATCTCCATTTACTACTTTTATTTATCTGTGAGAAGCTTAGTATAACTTATGAACACTTGCTATATTGGTTTATGCAATTTCTCTGTTTTTGCTCTCTAAATTTCTGCATTTTATTACTATTTTTAATATGGCTTATGTAATAGTTTTTAATGAAGCTCAATGATGAAACCCCAGTGTTGAGAGCTTCTTTTAATGATACTTTGATCATCCCAAGCTTAATTGCTGCTATAAAAGGGGAGAAGAGGTTAATTTTACAGCATTATGCTAATTCTTACTATTTAGGTTATAGTTGCATATGCTAACTTCTCTGTCTCATTTTCATATCCCCATCTTTGAGTGATGACAAAAGGGGGAGAACAATGTACTGCAAGAATGTGTTGCAATATGTGTGTTATGTGTGTTGCAATGTGTGGCATTGTGTGCTATGTGTTGCTATGTATGTGCTGATATAGGATATAATGAGTAATGTGAAAATTTGGCACATTTGGCTGTATTTCTGCATTTGAAATTTAAACTAAAAAGGTTATAATATGTGAGGATAGAGTTCATAAGTTTGGACTTGAAATTTGGATACAAATCAAAAGTTTGGACGCATTCAAACTTTCTTTCCAAAGATATTTTTCTGATGTTGGTACGTTTTTTTTCTTTCAAATGAACTGATTTCTAAAGAACTTGATAGAAGTTTGCCAAAAATTTGTTTAGGGAAAATTTTCCTTTGTGATGCTCGTCAATATGCGTCTAAATACAATAATTTCTTTGTTAGAGCCACTTCCACTTCTATGTTTGATGCTTGTTATACTTGTTATGGAAAATACGAGCACAAGGCCACTAGGTGCTATGTCAAGATGAATGTGGAAAATGGCATTAAAATTATCTAGAGTAAAGGAATGATCACTCACACCCATGGACCGAAGAAAATGTGAGTACCAAAAGTCACCTCATCACCTTTGGTGTAGGTGCAATTCCTTCCATCATCAAGTATCACGAAGTGTTTTTTTTATAGTAGTTGTTCAAGACACATGACGGGAAATGCCTCACTCATAAGTGAGCTATAAGTTACAAATGAAGACTTTGTTACCTTTGGAGAGAAGAAGATACGAAAAATCATTGTAGTTGGTAATATTGGTAAAGATTCTTCCTCACTCATTAAACATGTACTACTTATTGATGACTTGAAGTATAACTTACTTAATATTAGTCAATTGTGACAGAGGATGCAAAGTTGATTTTAAATATGATACTTGTACTATTCATGATAGTGATAGTGGTAAACCTAACTTTGTTGCAAATCAATTTCTAAATGTATATGCGCTTTACCTAGTAAAATTTTAGCAAATGATATTAAATGTCTTACTGTTAATGGTAATGATGGTCATTTGTGGCATAGAATACTAGGTCGTTTTAGAATACTAAGTCATTTTAGGTAATGATGGTCATTTTAGTGGATTTAGTACTTGTTAGTGGTTTGCAAAAAATGTGTTTGGAGAAAATTCATCTTTGTGATCCTAGTCAATATGTGTCTAAATATAATAATTTCTTTTTTTGAGCCACTTCCACTTCTATGTCTGATGCTTGTTGTACTTATTGTGGAGAATACGAGCATAAGGCCACTAGATGATATGTGACGAGAAAGGTAGATAATGACCATAAAACTATCAGGAGAGTAAAAGGAATATTACTATTGATGACCTGAAGTATAACCTACTTAATAATAGTTAACTGTGTGATGAAGATTGCAAAGTTGAATTTAAATCTTGTTAGCCCTATGGGTAAATCATGAAGTTTTAATTAAGTTTTGAATAATGACAAATATTGTTGTTGACTAATTTTTATGTCAATTGTGTGATAGGATTGTTGGATTAAAGAAGTCTGAAGTCTTGCTACCTTGAAGCTACAATGCAAGAACAACTTCAATGAGTCAAGGTGATTGAAGAATGAAGAATTTTGTTCAAAGATGATTAAAGGCATTGAAGACTTCAAGTGTATGTCAGATATGCTTAATAGGTATATTCTTTTGTAAACCCTACACTCGTGTGTCTTGGAATCTGTTGGACGCGTGAGGAAAAGTTCGTATAGCATGATTATTGTTTTTCCAGAGAAATTCAGACTAATGTTCTAGACAGCTTGGCACGGTAAAGCTCGAACGAAAGTTTGGACGTATAGGAGAAAGTTTAGACGTCCGAATTTCTCTGAAACTAGCTGTTACTAGTAGTTTTATAGCTGTTGAAACTGATTTTTGTAATCTATAAAAGCTATAAACTCAAGAATTTTTGTAAGTTTTGAATCCTTGAGAAATCTAAACATTTCAAACTCTTTAGCAAACATCAAGGCTCTCTTGTCTTGTGCTTTCAATTGATCATTCAAGATTCCAAAGACATCAAAGTGAAGAGGTTCAACATTGTGTAATTGTCTACCAAGAAAGTGGTAACATCTTACTCATTCACCATTATTCATTTAATTGTGTTTTCTACTAGCTCATTACAAGGTTTTCTTGTAATCATAAAATCCTTTAGATAAGGGTGATCTTTGAGACATTGATTCAAGGTTGTTTGTAGATATAAAATTCTTTGGTAGGGTGAACCTTGTTTGTGGAATTGCAAAAGAGGTTGTGAGTATAAAACCATTGTGCGGTGAGCCTCTTATGTAATTGTTGAACTTGAGCATATAGTAGATTGATCGAAATCCTTGAGTGTAGACTCAAGGTAGTGGACGTAGATCTTGAAAAGATCGAACCACTATAAATTGCTTATGTTTATTTATCTTAAATTGTTTATTGCTTTGACATTGATTTATATATATCAATTATGTGTTTTTGTTTCTTTCTTCATATTATCTTCATATTTTGGGTTCATATTAGTACAGTTTTTTTAAAGGAACTCTCTTCTCAAGAACTTGTTACATGTTTCCCAAAAATGCATTTAGAAACAATTCATGTTTGTGATGCTTGTCTAAATGTGACTAAATACGATAATTTCCATGTAAGAACCACATCCACTTCTGTGTCTTATGCTTGTTGTACTTATTGTAGAAAATACAGGCGTAAGATAGTAGATAATGGCTTTAATACTATCTAGAGGGTAAAGGAAATGATCATTAACCCCCATGGGGCCTAGAAAATGTGTGTACCAAAACTTACTCAATCTCCTTTGGTTAGGTAAAATTTCTCCAACATCATGTATCACTAAGTGGTTTTTCTTGATAGTGGTTGTTCAAAATGCTTGAAGGGAAACACCTCACAAGTAAGGGAGCTGCAAGTTATGAATGAAGGCTTTATTAACTTTGGAGGGAAGAAAAAAGGAGTCCCTTTTTTTGGTAATATTAGTAAAGATTCTTCTCATCTCATTAAACAGGTATTATTTATTGATGATGAAAAACCTAAGAGGGGGGTGAATTAGGTCTTTGGCTAATTTTCGAAAATTATTTCCTTTTATAAATTTAGCTAGAGCAGATTGTGAATACTTGTTTCAATGAGAGGATAGTTAAATCAACGACAAAGCAATAAACAATCTAAGATCAATGAACACAAGCAATTTATAGTGGTTCGATCATTTCAAGATCTACGTCCACTACCTTGAGTCTACACTCAAGGATTTCGATCAATCTACTATATGCTCAAGTTCAACAATTACATAAGAGGCTCACTGCACAATGTTTTATACTCACAACCTCTTTTCCAATTCTACAAACAAGGTTCACCATACCAAAGGATTTTATATCTACAAACAACCTTGAATCAATGTCTCAAGGATCACCCTTATCTAAAGGATTTTATGTTTACAAAAAACCTTGTAATGAGATAGTAGAAAACACAATTAAATGGAGAATGGAGAATGAATAAGATGTTACCACTTTCTTGGTAGACAATTACATAATATTGCACCTCTTCACTTTGATGTCTTTGGAATCTTGAATGATCAATTGAAAGAACAAGACAAGAGAGCTTTGATGTTTGCTAAAGAGTTTGGAATGTTTAGATTTCTCAAGGATTCAAAACTTACTAAAATTCTTCAGTTTATAGCTTTTATAGATTTCAAAAATCCGTTTCAACAGCTATAAAAAGGTTAGTAACTGCTAGTTTCAGAAAAGTTCGGACGTCCGAAATTTCTCCTATGCCTTCGATCTTTCGTCCGAACTTTACTGTGCCAAGCTGTCTGGAAAAGTTCGAACGTCCGAAATTTTCCTCACGCGTCCGAACATTCGTCCGAATTTCTTTGGAAAAACAGTAACCGTGCTATCAAAGAAAGTTTGGACGTCCAAACTTTATCCCATGCGTCCGAACTTGAGTTCGAATTTCTCTGGAAGCACAATGACCAATTTCAAAGTTTTGACGTTTGAACTTGCGTCCGAACTCATCAAACTTTGTCAAATCATTTGAAAATCAACCTTAATAACATTGAAAACATTTTGTATAAATAGGGAAGTCATTTAAATATTTACAAACTCAAAAACCATTACTAAGACACTTTGATCATACAAAGTTTACTCAAAATCATTTGAGGTTCAAAAATATACTTGTTATTCAAAAGTTCATTCAAAGCCATTTAAGATTCAAAACAAGTTTTTATTGCTCTCTTATGTATTCAATAGAATCTAAGACATACAAGTGTATGGTGACTTGTATCAACACAACCGCCAACTCTTGGGCACATAAAGGATCATGTCCTCTTATCTTTCAACAATCCAAGAAGGAATGAAATCAAGTATTCTTAAAGGAATACTCACAACTTCTAAGTATCACCGAACAAGGATCTAAACTAAAGCCATATCAGAAATAGAAGCAGAGAAGAAGAATAGAGGAAATTTAGAAAGACATCTTAGAGTAGAACATACAAGAGAGATATTATTACTCGGGAACTAAGCTTGAGAAAATGTTACAGCAATGGGTTCTTTATATAGAGCTCCAAGGAAGAACCTAGAAGGCTAAATTATTGGACTATGACGTAATTATTTACATCATGATAGCTAATGAGGTCATTGCTTACATCACACCACACTTATCACACTTATCAGCTTTAATCAGTTGGGAAATAAAGTTGACATGATAGCACACTGAATAATAAAGATAGCAAAGTGCAGAGCACTAAAGATAAAAGTCTTCACAACTGTAATGCTCAGAATCAGTCGGTGTTGAAATATCACTATCAGTGGAGTCTGGGTCAGTGATATTGCGTTCAATAATGAGATCCTGATGCAGAGCATGTGCCTTTTCTTTTTTACTTTTTCTGCTTGAGTGCATCCTTTCTGAGTGAGGTGACACAAGTGGTTTGAGCAGTTTTATCAAAGGATACGTGGAAAGGTAAACCCATGTGATGATTGAGAGGAGCTAGCTGGCTGAAGGTTAAAGTAATTAAAAGGAGTTTCAGTGTCTGGCTGAGAATCAGGCAGGTGGTGAAGATACCATTCACGAGCTATTTTGATGTTTATCTTGTGATGATGGTTGGTAGGATAATTCCAAGAACCATAATCATCAGGCCAGATTTCTTGAGGCATAATTTTATTTTCAACAAACATATTTTTTTGGGCCTCAGAATATTTTTGAGGAACATCCAACACAGTAATGGAATTGACCTGGTAAAGATGGGAATATGGATGGATTGTGAAATCAGGGTCTATTGGGCGGTGGATGTCAAAGAGGAGGAAGTGTTTAGGAAAAGTGAGGAGTAAGTTCTTCCATTCTGCTAAAGGTTTAAACCATGTTACGAACTCAAGGATACTTGGAATAAAACCTTTGAGAAATAATGCAGAGTCGATTTCAAGAAGTTGGCAGAGGTACCAGAAAAACCATTTCAATGGAGAAGATAAGTCATTAGGTTTGAGAATGAAAACTTGACTAAAAAGGAAATATGGATTGACTCCATATGGGTTTAGGATGGATCCTCCAAATTCTCTAAAAATCTGTAACTCATAAAAATTACTTTTTTGCATTATTGAGTCAACAGAATATGGAATTGGGTAATCTGGAGAAAAATCTGGGGGAATATTAGGTGGGTTGGAATAACTGGGTCGGATCATGGCTATAACGGGTTTGGTGGTAAAGGAATCAGGTCGGGAATGGAAATCAACCACAACATTAGATTTACCTTTGATGTGTTTGACCTCGAATGAATACTGCGTAAACCACGTTGACCACCTGAGCAGTTGAGGATGAGGAACTTGCTTTTGCTTGAACTGCTACATTTTGGGGAATGAACTCATATCTGTCTCTACCAAAAACTTTGATCCGATGAGATAAAAACTGAACTTCTTTATTCCATTTTTGACTGCGAGGATTTCTTTGAAAGTGGAGTGGTAATGAATTTCTGCTGTCTTGAATCTTCCACTTGCAAATCCGCAAAGATGTCGGGTGCCATCAATTTATTCTAGTAGTACTACACTTCAATATTTGTCACTTGCATTAGTCTGAAGTATATTTTGGCCATTTGTAGGGAGATGCAGTTTCTGAATTTTGGACACTTGTTCTTTCAGTGCAGCTACAGCTTGAGTCTGTAAGGATGTCCAAGGAGATGGATTTTTCTTGAGCATCTTGGTGAGTGGATGGATATGCTCAGAGGCTATGGGCAGGAAATCTTAGACATAGTTGACAACACCAAGGAACTGTTAGACTTGCTTCTGAGAAAGATTGGACTCAGGGAACTTTTTTAATTCATCGAAAATATGATTTCCAAGAGTGTATGTACCTGCAGAGAAATGCATTCCTAGGAAAGTAATTTCCTGTGTAGCCAAGATCATTTTCTTTTCAGAAAATATTACGCCATAATCTTTAACAATTTGAGCAAACTGGCGTAAAAGTTTTATATGATCATCCTTAGTGGAACTGAAAAGTAGGATGTCATCAATATAAACCATTGCAGTGTGTAAGAGTGGTTCAAAAATCTTGACCATGGCTTTTTGAAACAAGGATGGTGCGGGTTTTAATCCAAAAGGCATTACTTTCCACTGGAAATGCTGGTTAGGAATACAAAAACCTGTTTCATCAGGATGAATGCCCAATTGCTAAAAACCATATTTCAAAAGTTCCCTGAGTCCAATCTTTCTCAGAAGCAAGTCTAACAGTTCCTTGGTGTTGTCAACCATGTCTAAGATTTCCTGCCCAGAGCCTCTGAGCATATCCTCTACTCACCAAGATGCTCAAGAAAAATCCATCTCCCTGGACATCCTTACAGACTCAAGCTGTAGCTGCACTGAAAGAACAAGTGTCCAAAATTCAGAAACTGCATCTCCCTACAAATGGTCAAAAGATACTTCAGACTAATGCAAGTGACAAATATTGGAGTGCAGTACTACTAGAAGAAATTGATGGCACCCGACATCTTTGCGGATTTGCAAGTGGAAGATTCAAGACAGCATAAATTCATTACCACTCCACTTTCAAAGAAATCCTCGCAGTCAAAAATGGAATAAAGAAGTTCAGTTTTTATCTTATCGGAACAAAGTTTTTGGTGGAGACAGATATGAGTTCATTCCCCAAAATGTAGCAGTTCAAGCAGAAGCAAGTTCCTCATCCTCAACTGCTCAGGTGGTCAACGTGGTTTGCGCAGTATTCATTCGAGGTCAAACACATCAAAGGTAAATCTAATGTTGTGGCTGATTTTCTTTCCCGACATGATTCCTTTACCATCAAACCCGTTATAGCCATGATCCGACCCAGTTATCCAACCCACCTAATATTCCCCTAGATTTTCTTCCAGATTACCCAGTTCCATATTCTCTTGACTCAATAATGCAAAAAAGAGATTTTTATGAGTTACAGATTTTTAGAGAATTTGGAGGATCCATCCTAAACCCATCTGGAGTCAATCCATATTTCCCTTTTAGTCAAGTTTTCATTCTCAGACCTAATGACTTCTCTTCTCCATTGCAATGGTTCTTCTGGTACCTCTGCCAACAGTACCACATTCTTCTTGAAATCGACTCTGCATTATTTCTCAAAGTTTTTATTCCAAGTATCCTTGAGTTCTTAACATGGTTTAAACCTTTAGCAGAATGGAAGAACTTACTCCTCACTTTTCCTAAACACTCTCTCCTCTTTGACATCCACCGCCCAATAGACCCTGATTTCACAATCCATCCATATTCCCATCTTTACCAGGTTAATTCCATTATTGTGTTGGATCTTTCTAAAAATATTCTGAGGCCCAAAAATATATGTTTGTTGAAAATAAAATTATGCCTCAAGAAATCTGGCCTGATGATTATGGTTCTTGAAATTATCCGACCAATCATCATCACGAGATAAACATCAGAATAGCTCGTGAATGGTATCTTCACCACCTGCCTGATTCTCAACCAGACACTGAAACTCCTTTTGATTACTTTAACCTTCAGCCAGCTAGCTCCTCTCAGTCATCACATGGGTTTACCTTTCCACATATGGCCTTTGATAAAACTGCTCGAACCACTTGTGTCACCTCACTCAAAAAGGATGCACTCAAGCAGAAAAAGTAAAAAAGAAAAGGCACATGCTCTGCATCAGGATCTCATTATTGAATGCAATATCACTGACCCAAACTCCACTGATAGTGATATTTCAACACCGACTTATTCCGAGCATTACAGCTGTGAAAACTTTTATCTTTATTGCTCTTCACTTTGTTGTCTTTATTATTCAGTGTGCCATCATGTCAACTTTATTTCCCAGCTGATTAAAGCTGATAAGTGTGATAAGTGTGGTGTGATGTAAGCAATGACCTCATTAGCTACCCTGATGTAAGCAATGACGTCACAGTCCAATAATTTAACCTTCTAGGTTCTTCCTTGGATCTCTATATAAAGAGCCCATTGCTGTAACATTTTCTCAAGCTTAGTTCCCGAGTAATAATATCTCTCTTATGTGTTCTACTCTAAGATGTCTTTCTAAATTTCCTCTATTCTTCTTCTCTGCTTCTATTTCTGATATGGCTTTAGCTTAGATCCTTATTCGGTGAACTTAGAAGTTGTGAGTATTCCTTTAAGAATAGTTGTTTTCATTTCTTCTTGGATTGTTGAAAGATAGAGGACAGGATCCTTTACGTGCCCAAGAGTTGTCCATTGTATTGATCCAAGTTATACCTTCTGAAATTATTCTGTTAGCCCTAAGGGCAAATTATGTAGTTTTGATTAATGACAAATATTGATGAGGACTAAAATGTTTGATTATTGTGTGATAGGTTCTGTAAATTGAGAAGTATGAAGTCTCATTGCTTTGAAGCAAAAGTTCTAGAATAACTTCATTTAAGCAAGTATTTGAAGTTTGAAGAATGTTGTTCTAAAGATGATCAAAAGGCATTAAAGACTTGAAGTGTAGAGTGCATTTAACTTTTAGGTAAATTTCTATGTAAACTCTACACTTGCATGTCTTGGTTATCATTGAATGCATAAGAGAGTATAAAAATAATCTTATGATCTTAAAAGTCTTTGAATGAATCTTTTTATAAGATATGTTTGTAAACTTCATATGTTCATGTTTTTCAAGCTTAAATATAGTTAAATAAGTTTTCTATATATATCAAAATGTTTTTCAAACTCATTGAAGTTATATCTCAAATGATTTTACAAAGTTTGAAAATGCTTTCAAAAAATTCGGTCGTCCGAATTTTGTAGCAAAAGTTTGCTACTATTCTTCCAGAGAAATTCGGAAGAAGATTCGGACGCAGCCAAAAAATTCGGTCGTCCGAATTTTTGGCCTTCAGCATGGTCACTGTTCTTCCAGAGAAATTCGGAAGAAGATTCGGACGCAGCAAAAAAATTCGGTCGTCCGAATTTTTGTTCTCAGCATGGTTACTATTCATCCAGAGAAATTCGGACGAAGATTCGGACGCAGCCAAGAAATTCGGTCGTCCGAATTTTCTGAAACTAGCCGTTTTATGAACGTTTTAACAGATTTTCAAATTCTATAAAAGTTATAAACATGCAAATTTTTGTAACTCTTGAAATCTTGAAAATTCCAAGCATTCAAAAGCATTTAGCAAACATTTCTTAAGCTCTCTTATGTCTTGTGCATTCAATTGATCAATCCAAAGACATCAAAGTGTGAAGGTGCAAATTTGTGTAATATCTACCATCACGTGGTAACTTCTACACACTCTTCTTTACTTATTCAATTGTGTTGATCTACTAGCTCTAGCAAGGTTATCTTGATAACATAAAACCCTTTAGATAAGGGTGATCCTTGAAAGTGTGATTCAAGGTTGTTTAAGATATAAAACCATTGTTTGTGGTGAGCCTTGCATTGTAGACATTACTAGAAGAGGTTGTGAGTGTAAAACCATAGTTTGGTGAACCTCTCTTGTAATTTGTAAACCTGAGCAATTAGTAGATTTGTTGAAATCCTTAAGTGTGAGCTTAAGGTAGTGGACGTAGATCTTGAGGATCGAACCACTATAAATTGTTTGAGTTCTTTGCCATTGCTTTCATTACTGCCTTGCTATCAATTATCTATAATTAGCTTATATAACTTGTTCTTGGTCTAAACGCATAAATACCTAATTCACCCCCCCCTTAGGTATTTCAATTGGTATCAGAGCTAGAACTTCTGTGTGTGGTTTAACAACCTAGAAGACAAAGATCCTATGGCTAATATGTCAAACCTACCTTACCTAGAAGGATCTTCCACAAATAGACCACCTTTGTTTAATGGAACAAATTACACTTTCTGGAAATCTAGAGTTAAAATTTATATTTGTTCTATTAATTTTGATTTGTGGAACATAATTGAGAAAGGTCCTTATGTTCCAATGAAAATGAGTGCTAATGGAATAACCTTAGTACCCAAATCCACTGATGAATTTGATGAGCATCATTCTAAGAAAATGACTTTAAATTATCAAGCCATGAATATATTAAGTTGTGCTTTAGATGTAACTGAATACAATAGAGTTAGTGGATGTGATTCTGCTCATGACATGTGGAGATTACTTCAAATTACACATGGAGGTACTAATCAAGTTAAAGAATCTAAACTTGCCATGCTAGTTAGAGATTATGAACTGTTTACCATGAAACAAGGTGAAAATATTAGTGATATGTTTACAAGATTTACTAACATTTTCAATGGCTTAAAAGCTTATGGTAAAAGCTATACTATGGGAGAGCAAAACAGAAAGATTTTAGATGCTCTACCAAAATCCTGGCAGCCTAAAACACTTGCCATTGAGGAATCCAAGGATTTGAAGACTCTTCCACTTGAAGAGCTCATTGGATCTCTACTGACTCATGAAATGAAGATGAAACAGCTAAATGACAAGGAGGATGAAGAAAAGGGAAGAAAAGGAGTAGTGCTTAATGCCTCAAACAACTTGAGTGAACAAGAACAATCTTCAAGTGAAGAAGAAGGAGGAAACAGTGGAGAAGAAGAAATTGCAATGGCAGTGAAGAAGTTCAAGAGATTCTACAAAAAGGAATTTCTCAAGAAAGGAAGAAAGCCAGTCAAGAAGAGTGGACAATCTTCATCATATAAACCTCAATGCTTTGAATGCAAGAGTACTGAGCATCTTATTACTGACTGTCCCAGAGTGTTGGAAAAGGAAAGAGAAAGTAAAAACAGAAAGAAATCTGCCAAGAAAGGAAAAGGACTAGCTGGAACATGGGATCAACAGGAAAGTGAGGATGAAAGTGAAGGAAAGGCCAACATATGCTTCATGGCCATTGATGATGAGGTACAATCTTCACCCTCTATCTCAAATGTATATGATGATGATATTGATTCCAGTGATCTTATTGTTGAGTTATATGAAGAATTAAAAAAGGCTTCAAAAAGAAATAAGGAAATGAAACTCAAAATAAATGATTTATCTAATGAGAATTCAAAATTATGTGTTGAAAATGGAAAACTTCTTGAAACCATTAGTTGCATTGCTATTGAAAAAGAAGTTTTGAATACAACTATACAAAACATATCTTTTGAAAACAAAAAGCTTTGCACTAGAATTATTTCTCTTGAGTCAATGATAAAAGATCATGAGCTTCTAAAAAGGAGAGTTAATGATCTAACTTTATGCATTGAGAGATTTACAAATGGAAGGGAAAATTTGAATAAATTACTTGGCTATCAAAGACCTTCATTTGTAAAACATGGTCTTGGTTTTACTCATGATTATTCTGCTCCAAAATAGAGAAAATCTTTTGTTAAAGAATCTTATCATTCTAGATCACATATTTGCTGCACTTATTGTGGTAAACATGGACACAAGGTTTCTAGATGTGTTGTCAAAAGAAATGTAGAAAGTGGTGTTAAAACAATTTGGAAAGTCAAAGAAACTTTTACTAACCCCCTTGGACCCAAGAAAATATGGGTACCAAAAATCACCCTTTCAAATTTGATATAGGTACAATTTGCCTCAAGATCAAGTGCCACAAAATGGTTCCTTGACAGTGGATGCTCAAGGCACATGACTGGAAATGCATCACTTGTTAGTGAACTTCAAACTACAAGTGAAGGTTTTGTCACATTTGGAGATAAGAAGAAAGGGAAAATACTTAGAATAGGTAACATTGGTAAAGGTTCTTTCCCTTTTATCAAGAAAGTATTACTTATTGAAGATTTAAAGTATAATTTACTGAGTATTAGTCAATTATGTGATAATGGATGCAAAGTAGAGTTTAAATGTGATACTTGTACTATTCTTGACAATGCAAGTAACAAAACTATCTTTGTTGCTAAAAGAGTTGGTAATGTATATGTGTTGTATCTTGATGAGCTTATTACAAATGATATTAAATGTCTTGCCATTCATGACAATGATGGATTTTTATGGCATAGAAGATTAGGACATGTAAGCATGGATTTATTAAACAAACTTTCTACACAAGAGCTAGTGAAAGGATTACCTAAATTGCATTTTGATAAAACTCGCCTCTGTGATGCTTGTCAATATGGAAAACAATCAAAAACATCTTTTAAACCAAAGAAAATGGTTTCTACCTCAAAACCTCTTGAACTGATTCATATGGATTTATTTGGACCTATGAGGACTACTAGTCTTGGTGGTAAAAGCTATGCTTATGTGATTGTTGATGATTTTTCAAGATTTACATGGGTAATCTTCTTAGCACAAAAAGATGAAACATTTCATGAATTTTCAAAACTCTTCAAAAAGGTTCAAACCTCTCTTGATTGCAAATTGATTTCTATTAGAAGTGATAATGGAAGAGAATTTTGTAACCAAGACTTTACAAAATTTTTGTGATGAATATGGTATTACTCACAATTTTTTCAGCTGCCAAAACACCTCAACAAAATGGTGTTGTTGAAAGGAAAAACAGAACCTTACAAGAAATGGCTAGATCAATGCTTTGTGAAAACTCATTACCAAAGTACTTTTGAAATGAAAGTCGTTAATACAGACTTGTTATATCATGAACAGAGTTTTACTAAGACCTTTTATAAGAAAAAACACCTTTTGAACTCTTATTTGACAAAACTCCATCAATTGTCTATTTCAAAGTTTTTGGTTGTAAATGCTTCATTTTAAACACTAGCAACTATCTTGGTAAGTTTGATAGAAAATCAGATGAAGGAATTTTTCTTGGTTATTCATCAAATAAAAAGGCATATAGAGTCTATAATAAAAGAACATTATGTGTTGAAGAAACTATTCATGTAACCTTTGATGAATCTAACATTTATCTTCAAAGAGGAAATGAAGATGACACAGGCACATCAATGGTTGAAAATCATACTCAACACCAAGCACCCACAATGGAAGATCATGCCAAAGAAGAAGAAATAATGGAGCAAGAACAAGATGGTCAATCAAGCAATAATCAAGAACTTCCAAAGGATATCACATATGCAAAAGGTCATCCTAAGGAGCAAATCATTGGTGATGTCTCCCAAGGGGTAAAAACAAGGCGGTACTTTATTGATAACTTCGCTCTTTTATCTCATATTGAACCAAAAAATATTGATGATGCATTGTGTGATAATTTCTGGATTATTGCTATGGAAGAAGAGCTAAATTAATTTGAAAGAAATAAAGTTTGGTCTCTTGTTCCATTACCTCATGATCATTCTGTTATTGGTACAAAATGAGTTTTTAGAAATAAGTTAAATGAACTAGGAGAAGTAGTTAGAAATAAAGCTAGACTTGTTGCTCAAGGTTTCAACCAAGAAGAAGGCATTGATTATGATGAGACCTTTTCTCCATTAGCCAGATTAGAATCTATAAGAATACTTTTGGCATTTGCTTGCTTTAAAGGTTTAAACTTTTTCAAATGGATGTTAAAAGTGCTTTCCTAAATGGTTTTATTGAAGAAGAGATTTATGTAGAACAACCTCCTGGTTTTATCCATGAAAATTTTCCAAATTATGTGTATAAGCTAACCAAAGCTCTATATGGACTGAAACAAGCTCCAAGATCTTGGTATGAAAGATTAAGTGGTTTTCTTCTCTCAAAAGGTTTTACTAAAGGAAAAGTAGACACAACTCTTTTTATTAAAACATCTTCTAAAAATGATATTTTGCTTGTACAAATCTATGTTGATGATATTATTTTTGGTTCTACTAATATTTCTCTTTGTGAAGAGTTTGCTAAAACTATGCAAAATGAATTGGAGATGAGCATGATGGGAGAACTAAGTTTCTTCCTTGGACTACAAATTAAGCAAACCAAGGATGGAGTCTTCATCAATCAAGAAAAATATACTAAGGAGATATTGAAAAGGTTTGGAATGGATCAAGCAAAAGGAATAAGTACTCCTATGAGTTCATCAACTAAACTTGACAAAGATGAGAAAGGTAAAAGTATTGATGAGAAATTGTATAGAGGTATGATTGGAAGTTTACTCTATCTCACTGCTAGTAGACCAGATATTATGTTTGCTGTTTGCTTGTGTGCTAGATTCCAATCATGTCCTAAAGAATCTCATCTAATTTCTGTCAAACGAATATTTCGTTATTTGATTGATACACATGACTATGGTCTTTGGTTTTCTAAAACTTCATCTTTTGAACTTATTGGATATTCTGATGCTGACTATGCTGGATGCAAAGTTGAGCGTAAAAGTACAAGTGGTCATTGTCAATTTCTTGTTAGTTGTCTAGTGTCTTGGTTTAGTAAAAAGCAGGCTTGTGTATCTTTATCCACAGCTGAAGCTGAATACATAGCTGCAGGAAGTTGTTGTGCACAATTATTATGGATGCAACATTCTTTACTTGATTATGGTCTTAAATTTAAGTGTGTACCTATACTATGTGATAATACTAGTGCTATCAATTTGAGCATTAAACCCATTCAACATTCTAGGACCAAGCATATAGAGATAAAACATCATTTCATTCGTGATCATGTGATTAAGAAACATATATGCTTAGAACATGTAAATACAAATGATCAAATTGCTGACATATTTACAAAGCCTTTGGCTGAGGAAAGGTTTAATCACCTAAGAAGACTCTTAGGAATTTCAAAATTCAATGACTAATGTGTGTATTAATGTTGTGATGAAAACAGAGATTTATTGATCAAAAAATTCGGACGCAGGACAGAAAATTCGGTCGACCGAATTTTCTGAACCAAAGAGACAGAAACTTTCGACCGAAAATTCGGACGCAGACCTAAAATTCGGTCGTCCGAATTTTGCGGATGCATCCCTTTAAATGAAAATCGAACGGTTTCTTCCAAACATTACAACTTCCGAATTTTAAATCCTTTCAAAACCTCTCATACACATTCACGTCCGAATCAAAATCTCTTCAAATCCACACACTCTCATCCCAATTTGCGTTCATTTTTAAACTTCTAAGCCCTAATTTCATACAGAAAACAAACCCTTCTCAAGAGAAAACATCATGGTGAGAACAAAGAAGCCCAATGTTGAGAAAGGAAAAGGAAAGGCTAAGGAAGGAGATGGAGACCCAATCCTCAATCAACCAAGAAGGATTCGCATTCCTCAAACACAATCTGGAGTTGACAGGTTTATCTCTATCAAATCTACTCATGAATTTGATGAATGGAATAAGAATAGTAGAAAGATTATTCCTGGATATAAGGTAGATGTTGATAAACTATCTAGTATGGATATGGTTTTGTCCTATTTCAATGATGTTGGATGGAGTAGTTTGTTGTTTATTAATGAAGATTTTTATCCTACTTTGGTATATGAATTCTATGCAAACCTAAAGGAAGAAAGAACTGAGATTGTTGGGGATGATAGGATACAATGGTATTCAACTAGAGTATCCCAAGTTGACATTGAATTAAGTGAAGACCTGATTAACAGAATTTGTGGGGTAAGTGACAGTGGGGCTAAATATTATGCACCCTCAATGCATTGTTATGATCGTCAACTCTTTACATATGATAGATTTGAACAAGAATTTACAAATGGAAGAGAGTTTAGATCTATAAAAGAGAGGGAAATCAAGAATTTGGATGCTAGAGGTAGAGTATTGCATCATATGGTAACTACTATGATTGTTCCTAACTTTGGACATAAATCATCGTAGGGTAATATGCATATGGTATTAATGTTGGCCCTCGCATGAACAGAGGAAATTCAACTTTGGATATATGGCCTTAAGACACATGATTACTGCTAGAAAAACAAGTAACCAAGGCATTCCCTTTTGGAAGATCATAACAAAGATCTTTAAGCATTTTAAGATTAAACTTCCGGGAAGAGGACAAGCCTTTAAAAGTGGAGAAATATACACTGATGAATCCCTTAAGAGAATGCAGCTTATCCTTGATGATGATGGAGTATGGAAAACAAAAAGAGGATCCTCTCCAAAAAGATTAGGAAGAAAGGAAAGGACAGAAAGTGTAGAAGAGGAAAAGGAGGAGGATGAAGATGAGGAAGATGAGGAAGAGACCCTTGCAAGAGAAATGAAGACAAAAAGAAAGCATGACACTTCAAGTGGGGGAGCAACCACCAACAAAAAGAAGAGTAGTCGAAGAAGAAACTGAAGTTGAGTCAAGTGGTGAAGGAATAACTAGAGGTGACACCATAATAGCCAAAGCATTCCAAGAAGCCTTGAACAATCAAGTCAAGGAAATGGAGAAGATGTATAAGTTCTTTGAATCATTTGCTCCAATGGTTCTAGGAAAATTAGATGGACTAGAGAGTAGAGTGAAACACATTGAGGAAATCCTAATGAGAAATACTCAAAGTGGTGAAGGACCCTCTAGGCCTCAAGATAGAAATGAGGAAGATGATGATAAAGAGGAAGATAAGAAGGACAAAGATAATGACAGTGATGATGGGGATGACCAAGGAGGAGATGATGAGACAGTGGAAGAACAAGAAGAAGAAGAAGAACATGTACATGAAGAACCACAAAAGGCAGGAAGCCAAGTAGCTCAAGCTGAAATTGTCTCACCATCACACATTTCATTCAGCCAAGGAAGAGTGAAGCACTTGGCCATCAAGAAAGGGATTAGCAGAGCCTCTTCATCAACATCACAAGACTAAGCATCTCTTCCATTCTATTTACTGCTTTAAGTTATTTAAATTTTTAGTTATGCATCTAATGTTATAATCTTCTTCAGTATTTTTCTTGCATCTTATGTAATAGTGAAGCTCAATGATGAAATCTCAGTGATGAGATCTTCCTTTATGTGTTAAATTGTTAATCTCATTTTCATGGACCCCATCTTTGACTGATGACAAAAGGGGGAGAAGAAATGAGGATGACAAAATGTGTGAAAAACTGCTCTATGGGATGAGATAATGAATTTTTCTGCTTATGAATTTTTTTGTATGCATGTTTTCTGTGTGTTTTCTGTAAATGAATAACTTGCTCTTGAATTTTTACACTATGAAAACTCTATGAAAACATTTGAATGCATTAATACATGAGCTATACCTTGTTGCCAAAAAGTATTCTATTGTTGTTCAAATTGATCTAAATCTGTTTTAATCTCTTCTATTATGTTTGAAAAACCTTAGGCATTCATTATATTGAATTTATTACAGTTTGGACTTAAGATTTAAAAATTCGGATGCATGTTCTGAAATTCGGATGCATGCATATTTTGTTGTCAAAATGTGCTCTTTTGTTGTTCAAATTGATTCAAACTTGTTTTATTCTCTTCCACTATGTTTGAACAACCTTAGGAAAGCTTATTCTCAAAATTTTAAGCTTTCATTTAACCTATTTTAAAATTCGGACTTGATATGTCAAAATGCATCACTCAAGTCCAAACTTGTTGAAAAATGAGCACAATCTAAGGGGGAGCATTGTCAAACTTTTACAACCTTTAAAACCTCTCTTAGAAGTTTTATTAATGCTTAAATGCTATATCTTCTATCCTAGTAGTTGGAAGGAAGGAGGTTAATGGAGGTTGGTTGGGTCATAGGCTCATATTGAGCCATTTGTATGTCAATGTGTTAAATTGGTTATTTTCTATCATTGACATTAATACTTCTATGTACTACATTGTTTTAATCTATCACATTTTGCATCAAAGTTTGTCATCATAAAAAAGGGGGAGATTGTTAGCCCTAAGGGCAAATTATGTAGTTTTGATTATTGTGTGATAGGTTCTGTAAATTGAGAAGTATGAAGTCTCATTGCTTTGAAGCAAAAGTTCAAGAATAACTTCATTTAAGCAAGTATTTGAAGTTTGAAGAATGTTGTTCTAAAGATGATCAAAAGGCATTGAAGACTTGAAGTGTAGAGTGCATTTAACTTTTAGGTAAATTTCTATGTAAACTCTACACTTGCATGTCTTGGTTATCATTGAATGCATAAGAGAGCATAAAAATAATCTTATGATCTTAAAAGTCTTTGAATGAATCTTTTTATAAGATATGTTTGTAAACTTCATATGTTCATGTTTTTCAAGCTTAAATATAGTTAAATAAGTTTTCTATATATATCAAATGTTTTTCAAACTCATTGAAGTTATATCTCAAATGATTTTACAAAGTTTGAAAATGCTTTCAAAAAATTCGGTCGTCCGAATTTTGTAGCAAAAGTTTGCTACTATTCTTCCAGAGAAATTCGGAAGAAGATTCGGACGCAGCCAAAAAATTAGGTCGTCCGAATTTTTGGCCTTCAGCATGGTCACTGTTCTTCCAGAGAAATTCAGAAGAAGATTCGGACGCAGCAAAAAAATTCGGTCGTTCGAATTTTTGTTCTCAGCATGGTTACTATTCATCCAGAGAAATTCGGACGAAGATTCGGACGTAGCCAAGAAATTCGGTCTTCCAAATTTTCTGAAACTAGCCGTTACTAGCCGTTTTATGAACGTTTTAACAGATTTTCAAATTCTATAAAAGCTATAAACATGCAAATTTTTGTAACTCTTGAAATCTTGAAAACTCCAAGCATTCAAAAGCATTTAGCAAACATTTCTTAAGGTCTCTTATGTCTTGTGCATTCAATTGATCAATCCAAAGACATCAAAGTGTGAAGGTGCAAATTTGTGTAATATCTACCATCAAGTGGTAACTTCTACACACTCTTCTTTACTTATTCAATTGTGTTGATCTACTAGCTCTAGCAAGGTTATCTTGATAACATAAAACCCTTTAGATAAGGGTGATCCTTGAAAGTGTGATTCAAGGTTGTTTAAGATATAAAACCATTGTTTGTGGTGAGCCTTGTATTGTAGACATTACTAGAAGAGGTTGTGAGTGTAAAACCATAGTTTGGTGAACCTCTCTTGTAATTTGTAAACCTGAGCAATTAGTAGATTTGTTGAAATCCTTAAGTGTGAGCTTAAGGTAGTGGACGTAGATCTTGAGGATCGAACCACTATAAATTGTTTGAGTTCTTTGCTATTGCTTTCATTACTACCTTGCTATCAATTATCTATAATTAGCTTATATAACTTGTTCTTGGTCTAAACGTATAAAAGGTTTAAGTTTGCGATAATTAGCCAAATACCTAATTCACCCCCCCCCCCCTCTTAGGTATTTCATATTCTCTTTCGAATACTTGCAGTTTTTAATCATCTTTGAACAAAATTCTTCAATCTTCAATTACTTTGACTCATTGAAGTTGTTCTTGTATTTTGGCTTTAAGACAACAAGACTTCATACTTCTTAATCCAGCAATCCTATCACACAATTGATATAAAGATTAGTCCACATCAATGTTTGTCATTATTCAAAACTTAATTAAAACTTCATGGTTTGCCCTTAGGGCTAACAATCTCCCCTTTTTTATGATGACAAACTTTGATGCAAAATGTGATGGATTTAAACAATGTAGTACAAAGAAGTATTGATGTCAATGATAGATAATAACCAATTTAGAATATTGACATTCAAAAGACTCAATATGAGCCTATGGCCCAACCAATCTCCATTTACCTCCTTTTTTCGAACTACTAGGATAGAAGATATAGCATTTAAGCATTAAGGAAACTTCTAAGAGAGGTATTAAAGGTCAGAAAAGATTAACAATGCTCTTTCTTAGATTGTACTCATTTTTCAACAAGTTTGGACTTGAGATGTTTTGAATCTGAATTTTGACACATCAAGTCCGAACTGTAAAATAAGTGAAATAAAAGCTTCAATTTTTGAAAATAATCTTTCCTAAGGTTGTTCAAACACATTAGAAGAGATTAAGACATATGTGAATCAATTTAAACAACAAAAGAGCACTTTTTGGCAAACAAAATATGGATGCATCTGAATTTCTGAAACATGCATCTGAACTTTTGAATCATGCATTCGAATTTTGAAATTTCAAGTCTAAACTGTAAAATATGAGAGATAAAACTTTAATATTTGAAAGTAAGCCTTCCTAAGGTTTTTCAAATATAATAATAAGGATTAAAACAGTTTTCAAACAATTTGAACAACAGAAAAAATAATTTTTGGCAAGAAAGTTTGGATGCGTCCGAACTTTTGGTTGGCATACAAATTTCAAGTCCGAACTTAGTCCAAACTTATGACTGTAACCTCACATATTATAACTCTTTCAATTTATATTCCAAATGCAGAAATACATCCAAATTTTCACATTACTCATTATTGCATATCAGCACATACATATATACATGCATAGCACACATAACACACATAGCACACATTGCATCACACGTTCTTTCTTTCTCCCCCTTTTGACATCACTCAAAGATGGGGTAATGAAAATGAGACAGAGATGAAACTATAGTCAACAGAAATAGTAAGGATCAATTTAGCATAATTATGTAAATCAACTTTTTCTCCCATTTTATAACAGCAATTAAGCTTAGGGTGATCAAAGTATCATTAAAAGAAGCTCTCAACACTAAGGTTTCATCATTGAGCTTCAACACAACTATTACATAGGCCACATTAAAGAAAAATAGTAATAAAGTTTAGAAATTTAAAGAGAAAAACAGAGAAATTGCATGAACCAAGCTAGTAATTGTTCATAAGTTATACTAAGCTTATCACACATAAATAAAAGTAGTAAATAGAGATAAGAGTAAAGATATGCTCAGTCTTTTGATGTTGATGGAGAGTCCTTTCTTTATTTCTTCTTGATTGCAACATGCTTGACTCTTCCTTGGCTGAATGTTGGATTTGATGGTGTTGTCACTTCAGCTCTTGCAATTTGACTTCCTTCTAGGCTAATTCCAGTTTGCTGTATTCCTTGATCTCCTCTTTGTGATTCCACAGCTTGCTCACTGTCATCCCCTTGGTCACCACATCATCACTATCATCACCACTTTGAATATTTTTCATCAATATTTCCTCAATCTGCTTGACTCTGTTCTCTAAACCGTCCAATTTTCCAAGAACAATAGGAGCAAATGTTTCAAAGAATTTATACATTTTCTCCATCTCCTTGATGTGTTTGTTTAAGGCTTCTTGGATTGTGTCTCCTCTTAAAATTCCTTCAGCACTAGGACCTTCTCCAACATTAGGATGTGATTGAGGAGTTGACACTTCTTCAAAGAGTCTTCTTTTGGAGGGAGATTGCTCCCCCTCACTTGATGAATCATGCATCCTCTTTGTTTTCGTTTCTCTTGCCCACATTTCTGCTTCATCTTCTTTTTCCTCAATTTCCTCACTTTCTTCAACTTCTACTCTTTTTGGAGGAGTTTCTCTTTTAGTTCTCCATACTCCCTCATCATCAAGAGTTAATTGCATTCTTTTGAGAGAGTCATTGGTATAGATGTGTCCCCTTTAGAAGGCTTGTCCCCTAACAGGAAGTTTAACTTGAAAATTCTTGAAACTTCTTGTTAAAAGTCTTCCATATGGTAAGACTTTGTTGTCAGTTTTTCTAGCTCAAATCATATGCAAAGCAAGCATAATCACCATATGTATATTTCCAACAAATGATTTATGTCCAAAGTTAGGGATAATCATGGTTGTTATCATATGATGCATAACTCTTCCCTAGCATAAAAAGCTTTGGTTTCCCTTTCTCTAATGGACCTAAACTCTCTACCATTTGTGAAAGTCTTTTCAAATCTTTCATTTTCAAATAGCTCTCGATTATAGCAGTGTTGTCCTAAAGAGAAATATCTTGCTCCAATATCACTCACTCCACAGATTCTATTCACTAATGCATCATTGAATTCAAAGTCTACTTGAGACACTCTAGAAGAATACCATTGAATAACATTGTCATCCTCTTGTTCAACTCTTTCTTCTTTAAGAGTTGCGTAGAACTCATATATGAGAGAAGGATAATATTCTTCATCAATAGTAAATTGCTCCAGCCAATATCACCAAATAAAGACAGAACATTACCCATGTTTGTGAGTTTGTCAAAGTCCACTCTGTTTCCAAGAATGATTTTTCTGGATTTTTTGCTCCAATATTCGAATTCTGATACAGCCTTGATGGAGACAAATTTGTCTGCTCCAAATGGTGATTGAGGAACTCTTATTCTCCTTGGTTCATTGAGAATTCATCCTCCATCTCTGTCCTTTGCTTTCCCTTTTCCTTTCTCAACATTTGCTCTCTTAGTTCTTACAATGGTGTTTTTCTATTAGAAATGCAGTGAAATCTGAGAAGTGTTTAGGGTTAGAAACTCAAAAATCCAAGTGGTTGGATGTGAAAATGGTGAAATTACAGATAGATTTAGGTTTGGACGTAGATGGGTACAGAGAAATTTGAAAAGAAAGAGAGTTTGATGATAAAAATGTGTGTAACGGCTATTTGGTTTCTTTAAAACCACTGTAACCGCAAAGTTTAGACGATCGAACTTTTTGGTCTGTGTCTGAACTTGCGACCAAACTTCTCTATTTCTTCAGTTTTAAAAAGTTCGGACGTCCGAAATTTTTGTCATGCATCCGAACTTTTCTATTCATAATTTTTTGAACAAAGTTTAGACTTTCCATTTTCACTCAATGCATTCGAATTTTTCTTGTTTTTGTCACACTCAAATGAACACATTAGTAATTAAATTTTGAAATTCCTAAAAGTCTTCTTAGATAGTTAAACCTTTCCTCAGCCAAAGGCTTGGTAAATATATCAGCAATTTGATTATTTGTATTCACATAATCCAAGCATATATCTCATTTAGCAACATGATCACAAATAAAATGATGCTTAATCTCTATATACTTTGTTCTAGAATGTTGAATGGGATTTATGCTCAAATTGATAGCAAATATATTATCACATAGTATAGGCATACAAATGAATTTAAGACCATAATCAAGTAGAGTATGCTGCATCCATAATATTTGAGCACAACAACTACCGGCAGCAATATATTCAGCTTAGCAGTAGACAAAGACATACATGCTTGTTTTTTACTGTACCAAGACACAAGATAGCTACCAAGAAATTGACAATGACCACTAGTACTCTTACGTTCAACTTTGCATCCGGTAAAATCAGTATCTGAATATCTAATAAGATCAAAAGACGAAGATTTTGAAAACCAAAGACCATAGTCATGTGCATCAATCAAATAACGAAAAATACGTTTAACAGAAATTAGATGACATTCTTTAGGACAAGATTGAAATCTAGCACATAAGCACACAACAAACATAGTATCTGGTCTACTTGCTGTGAGATAGAGTAAACTTCCAATCATACCTCTATATGACTTCTTATCAACATTTTTTCCTCTTTCCTCTATATCAAGTTTAGTTGATGAGCTCATTGGAATACCTATCCCTTTTGCTAGATCCATTCCAAATCTTTTCAATAGCTTCTTGGTATACTTTGCTTGATTTATGAAGACTCCATCCTTAGTTTACTTAATTTGCAACCCAAAAAAGAAATTTTGTTCTCCCATCATGCTCATTTTAAATTCATTTCGTATTAATTTGTCAAATTCTTCACAAAAGGATGTGTTAGTAGCATCAAAAATAATGTCATCAACATAAATTTGCACAATTAAAATATCATTATTGGTAGAGGTTTTTATAAAAAGTGTTGTGTCCACTTCACCTAGAAACTGTAAGTATTCGAAAGAGAATAATTTCTTTTTGAAACTCAAACCTGGACTGTCTAAGAAGGTATGACTTGGATCAACACAACGACCAACTCTTGGATACTCAAAGGATCCTGTCCTCTTATCTTTCAACAATCCAAGAAGGAATGAAATCAACTATTTAGGAAGGAATACTCGCAATTTCTAAGTATCACCGAACAAGGATCTAAGCTAAAGCCATATCAGAAATAGAAGCAGAGAAGAAGAATAGAAGAAACTTAGAAAGACATGTTTAGAGTAGAACATGTCTCAAATATTTAGGTCGGATGATTTTACTACTTGAAGGCTATGAAATGGGCTCAAGTCCAAGAGGAAGTTATGCTTCTAAAACTTGGGCTGCCAATCTTGTTGGATTTATTTTATGTCTTGTTTTATATTGGGCTTACATGTATAAGCCCAACCCTTTCATATCTTACCCTAGCTATAAGTAGCCTTCTTTGAGGCAATTAGGTCAGATTTTGAGTGTCATTTGAGAGGGGCTGCCGCCAACACTTTGAGAGGGTTGATTCCTCTTACTCTTGTTGCTCCATGAACTACACTTTCACTTATCAATTGAGATTTTTGATTGTGGCGTGTAAGTGTTCTTCTTACTTGGTTAAATTCTTATTATCGGAATTGCTTAGAACATGTTTCTATGAGGTGTATCTTGTGTGTATAAGAATTGTTTGTTTGTTCGAAAGTTGAATCTTTCTTTGTTCAAGCCGAAAATTCCATTGTCTCCATCTTTTCTTCCTCGGATTGCATGTCATTTGGTATTAGAGCCGTGGTGTGGAGGAGGATTTCCATTCTACTCCATCAAAGTTCAAAGACTGTCCGAACAGCCTCTTCAACCGACTTCTTCAAAGATTAACCGACGCAACTTCAAAAGGTGTGAAATTGAGCCTAGGTTTTCAATTCTTTGTATTAAGCATTTTGAAATATTTTCTTGGGTTAGATTGTAATAAAAAAACAGTACCTTCAAATACATATACACATATATTTCGGACAAGAAAAGAAGGAAAAAAAAGAGCGGTCCGAAAAAAAAAAGTACAAAGTCAGTGCAAAATTTTTTTATTTCCTAGCATATTCATACTTCTTGTTGGACCATTTTGAGTAACTTGTGATAAGCAGTTTTAAAAAAAAATTCGTTGTTCCAATTGTTAGCTTGTTATAATTCTTGTTTGGAGCTTCCAAGATTATTGTTGTTGGACTGTTTATTGTATGTAAATTGGACTGTTGTAAGCAATTTGTTGCTGGACTATTGGGGTTTCAAAGGTTGTAATCAATTGCTAGTGTATTGGTTGTTACTTGCTACTTGGATGATTGTAACATATTGTCAGTGGGCTACTAGTTGTTTTGATACTTGGAAGATTGTAAGCTACTGTTATTGTACTGGTTTGTGTTGTTATTTGGGATTCAATCGGACTGGTTGATTTGTTGAGTTCGGTTCTGAAGTGTAGCTTGAGTTTAAGAGGAATTTGAGTGTCAAAAGGCAAGAGTGTGTGAGCTCATTTGAGGGTGTCATTGCCGTGACATAAACACGAGGGGAGTGACAACAATCGAGTGAAACACGTGAGGGAGTATGTGAGGTTGTTTATCACTAACGCTGTTTTGCAGGTATAATATCACTTCGCAATGTCACAGGGAGGTAGCACCGAGGATCACCAAGGGGGAGATGCAAATATTGCTTTTACTTTGAAAGCTATGCAGCAACAATTTGAGAGGTTCAACCAAGCCTTTGTTGAGATAAGAGAACAAATTGATAAGATCAGACAAGAGAGGCGTGCGAAACCTTAGGGAAGACGTGCAGGAGTGCGCCAACAACAACCACCACCTCGTCGACCTCTACCTCGATATGAACCAGAGGAGGAAGAATTTGAGGAGGAGGAGGAGTTTGAGGCACGTAGACCTAGGAGACTTCAAAGAGACTAGCCATTTAATAGAAGAGACGGAGACCTCAAATCCATTAAAATGCAGATTCCCGCATTCAAAGGGAGGAACGACGCAGACGCTTACTTGGAGAGGGAAAGGAAGGTAGACATGATTTTTGAGTGCCACAACTTTTATGAGGATAAGAAGGTAAAACTTGCAGCCATTGAGTTTACAGATTATGCAATAATATGGTGGGATCAAATGGTGACATCTAGGAGGAGAAATGGAGAGATTCAGATTGCTACGTGGGGAGCAATGAAGGCATGCATGAGGAAGCGTTTTGTACCTTCTTACTACTATAGGGAGATGCACCAAAAACTTCAACGACTCACTCAAGGGTCTAAATCAGTTGAAGACTATCACAAGGAGATGGAAGTAGCTATGATCCGAGCCAACATCAAGGAAGATCCGGAGGCTGCAATGGCTAGATTTTTGAGTGGGCTCAATAGGGAAATAGCCAATGTTGTGGGGCTACAACACTATCTAGAGATTGAGGACATGGTGAACATGGCCATGAAGGTGGGGAGACAGCTAAATGCTAGGCTGGCAGCGCAGAGTGGAACAAATTCTAGCTATACATGGAACTCTAGATTGCCTAAAAGGGATGATAAACCTAAGGATAAGGAAGTGAATTTCAAGGAAGCACCAAAGAAACCAATTGGGGGATCTGAAATGAAAGGTACCTCCAACACCCAAGCTACCTCTAGTAAGCATTCTTGTATGAAATGTTTTAAATGCTTCGGAACTGGTCATATTGCATCTCAATTTCCTAATAAAAAGATTATGATTATGAGAGACAATGGAGTGATTGATTCCGAGGATAGCAGTAGTGAATTTGAATTTGTTCTTGAAAATAATTTTGATGATGATGATTGCTTTGAGTACTAGGGTTGCAGATGAGATTGTAGATCAAAGAGAAAATATTTTTCATTCAAGGTGTTTAGTGGGAGGGAAAGTGTGCAATTTGATCATTGATGGGGGAAGTTGTACCAATGCAGCTAGTACCACCATGGCAGAGAAATTGGGGCTGACTTGCATGAGACATCCAGAACCTTATAAGCTACAATGGTTTAATGATAGTGCGGATGTGAAGGTAACTTAACAAATATTGGTGACTTTCTCAATTGGTAGATATGAGGATTATGTGTTGTGTGATATGGTGCCCATGGAGGCTGGTCATATACTCCTTGGGAGACCTTGGCAGTTTGATAGGAAGGTATCACATGATGGTTATACCAATAGATACTCCTTCAAATTTAAGGGTAGAAATTTTATTCTTATACCTCTATCACCTCATGAACTATACCTGGACCAGTCAAAGATAAGTAAAGGCGAGAGGGATTCAGGCTGTGAACATAACAAAAAGAGGGAAAAGAGGCCAAAAAGAAAGTTGAAAGTGGCCCAAATGTGAGTGATTGCATTGAAAAGAAAGAAGGAAAAGTGAACTTGTATGTAAGGGAAAAAGACATGAGAAGAGCAATTGGGGAGAAGAGAGCACTAGTCATAGTAAGATATAGAGAGTGTTTAGTTTCTTACACTAACCCTCTTGATTCTTTACCTACCGTGTTTTCATCTCTTTTGTAGGATTATGCGGATGTCTTTTTTGAGGAGATGCCCTTGGGACTGCCACTCGTGAGAGGCATAGAGCACCAAATATACTTCGTACCTGGAGCTCAGATACCTAATCACCCATCTTACCAGAGTAATCCTGAGGAAACAAAAGAGCTTCAAAAGCAAGTGGATGAGCTATTGGAGAAAGGGCATGTGAGAGAAAGCTTGAGTCCTTGTGCCGTACCTGTGTTGTTGGTGCCAAAGAAGGATGGAACGTGGAGGATGTGTGTGGATTGTAGAGCCTTGAATAAAATCACTGTAAAGTATTGCCATCCTATCCTTAGGCTAGATGATATGCTTGATGAATTGCATGGTGCATGTATTTTTACAAAAATTGATTTGAAAAGTGGATACCACCAAATTAAAATGAAACCAGGGGATGAATGGAAAACTACTTTCAAAACTAAGTATGGGTTGTATGAGTCGTTAGTTATGCCATTTGGTTTAACAAATGCACCCAGCACTTTTATGAGATTGATGAATCATGTCTTGCGTGGATTTCTTGGCAAGTTTTTGGTTGTTTACTTTGATGACATCTTGGTATATAGCACTAATTTGGATATGCATGTCAGGTGTGTCTTAGATGTACTTAGACAGAAAAAAACTGTATGCAAACCTTAAAGAAGTGTACATTTTGCATTGATCGGTTAGTATTTTTGGGGTTTATAATCAGTTCTCAGGGAGTTGAGGTTGATAGTGAAAAGGTGAAGGCTATCCAGGATTGGCCAACTCCTAAGAGTGTGAGTGAGGTGAGGAGTTTTATGGACTTGCTAGTTTCTATAGGAGGTTTGTGAAGGACTTTTCTACTATTGCTGCTACTTTAACTGAGGTAATTAAGAAAAAAAAAGGTTTACTTGGGGTCGGGAACAAGAACATGCATTTACATTGCTGAAAAAAAGTTATGTTCTGCCCCTAGTTTATGTTTACCTAATTTTGAGAAAGCTTTTGAGGTTGAATGTGTTGCTTCTGGGATTGGTATAGGTGCTGTGCTTTTCCAGGAGAACAGACCAATTGCATATTTTAGTGAGAAGCTTAGTGGTGCACAACTCAATTATCCCACATATGACAAAGAGTTGTATGCAGTTGTGAGAGCATTGGAAGTGTGGCAACATTATCTCCAACCTAGAGAATTTGTCATTAGGACCGATCATGAGTCTTCAAAGCACTTGAAGGGACAGGGCAAGCTGAGCTAGCGACATGCCACCTGGGTGGAGTTTCTAGAAACCTTTCCCTATGTATTGCAATACAAGCAAGGCAAGGAGAACATGGTAGCAAATGCTTTATTTAGGAGGTATTCTTTGATTACTACTCTACATTCTAAATTATTAGGATTTGAGCAGTTTAAGGAATTATATGTTTCTGATCACAATTTTGCTACTGTATATTCTGCTTGTGAACATACTGCATTCCAGAAATTCTATAAGCATGATGACTATCTCTTTCGGGGTAATCAATTGTGTGTGCATAACTGTTCTATGCGTACTTTATTTGTGCTCAAGGCTCATAGTGGAGGATTGATGGGACATTTTGGGGTTGCTAATACTTTAGATGTGGAACGTGTGTGTGCAAAGTGTATTGCATGTAGGCAGGCAAAATCCACTGTTAAACCTCATGGTTTGTATACCCCTTTACCTGTACCTGCTGAACCATGGACTGATATCTCCATGGACTTTGTTTTGGGTTTGCCTAAGACAAAAAAGGGATACGATAGCATCTTTGTTGTTGTTGATAGGTTTAATAAGATGGCGCATTTCATTGCATGTCATAAGACTGATGATGTTGTGCAAGTGTCTGATTATTTTTCAGAGATGTTGTTAGATTGCATGGCCTTCCTAGGTCTATTGTTTCTGATAGAGATGCTAAATTTCTAAGTCATTTTTGGCATGTGTTGTGGGGCAAATTGGGTACCAAACTGCTTTATTTTACTACATGTCACCCACAAACTGACGGTCAAACCGAGGTTGTCAATAGGACCTTAGGTACCTTACTACGTGCTATCGTTGGTAAGAATCTTATAACCGGAGTGTGCACTCGACCACAGGTTATTCATCATTTGAACTTGTATATGGCTTTAATCCTTTAACCGTTTTGGATTTGGTGCATTTACCTTTACATGAGTTGTCTAGTACAGATGGTAAAACTAAAGCTAAACTGGTACGGACCCTACACGAGAAGGCAAGACAGCACATTGAGCAGAAGAATAAGGTCTATGTCAAACAAGCCAATAAAGGACGAAAATTGGTGACTTTTGAACCCGGTGATTGGGTTTGGGTACACCTAAGGAAGGAACGGCTTCCTGTCCAGCGAAACTCCAAATTAGCTCCTAGAGGAGATGATCCATTTCAAGTGATAGAGAGAATCAATAACAATGCCTACAAGCTTGATCTGCCAGGTGAGTACGGTGTTTCCGCGACATTTAATGTTGCTAACCTTTCTCCTTTTGATATGGATCCAGATTCGAGGACGAATCTTCGTGAGGAGGGAGGGACTGATGCGAGCAAGACTACAGATTACTATGATGGCTTGGATGTGTCCAATAAAGGGCTAATTATACCGGTTGGGTCAATGACCAGAGCTAGAGCTAAGGCGTTTCAAGAGGCCTTATTTGCCTATGTGGACCAACGTTTTAAGAAGATAGAGTTAACCAAACCTTGTGGAGGAGAATTAGTTGGGCCGCAGCCCAACTTGGTCCATTTGTCTCAAATATTTAGGTCGGATGATTTTACTACTTGAAGGCTATATAATGGGCTCAAGTCCAAGAGGAAGTTATGTTTCTAAAACTTGGGCTGCCAATCTTGTTGGATTTGTTTTATGTCTTGTTTTATGTTGGGCTTACATGTATCATTGAGCCCAACCCTTTCATATCTTACCCTAGCTATAAGTAGCCTTCTTTGAGGCAATTAGGTCAGATTTTGAGTGTCATTTGAGAGGGGATGCTGCCAGCGTTGATTCCTCTTACTCTTGTTACTCCATGAACTACACTTTCACTTATCAATTGAGATTTCTGATTGTGGCATGTAAGTGTTCTTCTTACTTGGTTAAATTCTTATTATCGGGATTGCTTAGAACATGTTTTTAAGAGGTGTCGTAGGAATTCAATTATCTTGCGTGTATAAGAATTGTTTGTTTGTTCGAAAGTTGAATCTTTGTTTGTTCAAGACGAAAATTCCAACGTCTATATCTTTTCTTCCTCGGATTGCATGTCAGAACCTAGAAGACTAAATTATTGGCCTATGACATCGTTGCTTACGTCATGGTAGCTAATAAGGTCATTGCTTACATCACACCACGCTTATTAGCTTTAATCAGCTGGGAAATAAAGTTGACACGACAACACACTGAACAATAAAGACAACAAAGTGCAGAGCATAAAATATAAAAATCTTCACAGCTGTAATGCTTGGAATCAGTCGGTATGGAGACATCACTATCAGTGGAGCAAGGGTCAGAGATATTGCATTCGATAATGAGGTCCTGATGCAGAGCATGTGCTTTTGCTTTTTTCTTTCTCTGCTTGAGTGTGTCCTTTCTGAGTGAGGTGGCACAAGTGTTTCGAGCAGTTTCATCAAAGATCTTACATGGAAAGGTAAACCCATGTGATGACTGAGAAGAGCTAGCTGGCTGAAGGTTAAAGTAATCAAAAGGGGTTTCAGTGTCTGGCTGGGAATCAGGCAAGTGGTGAAGGTACCATTCACGAGCTATTCGGATGTTTATCTCGTGATTATGGTTGGTAGGATAATTCCAAGATCTATAATCATCAGGCCAAACATATATTTTTTGGCCTCAGAGTATTTTTGAGGAAGATCTAGCACAGTGATGGAATTGACCTGGTAAAGATGGGAATATGGATGGATAGTGAAATCATGATCTATTGGTCGGTGGATGTCGAAGAGGACGAAGTGTTTGGGAAAAGTGAGAAGTAAGTTCTTCTATTCTGCTAAAGGTTTAAACCAGGTTAAGAACTCAAGTATACTTGGAATAAAACCTTTAAGAAATAATGCAGAGTCGATTTCAAGAAGAATGTGGTACTGTTGACAGAGGTACTAGAAGAACCATTTCAATGGAGGAGGGAAGTCAGTAGGTCTAAGAATGAAAACCTGACTAAAAGGAAAATATGGATTGACTCCGGATGGTTTAAAAATGGATCTCCCAAATTCTTTAAAAATCTGTAACTCATAAAAATCTCTTTTTTTGCATTATTGAGTCAACAGAACATGGAACTGGGTAATCTGACAAACAATTTGGAGGAATATTAGGTAGGTTGGAATAACTGGGTCGGATCATGGCTATAACAAGTTTGGTGGTAAATGAATCAGGTCAGGAAAGGAAATCAGCCACAACATTAGATTTACCTTTGATCTGTTTGACCTCGAATGAATACTGTGCAAACCACGTTGACCCCCTGAGCAGTTGAGGATGAGGAACTTGCTTCTGCTTGAACTGTAACATCTTGAGAAATGAACTCATATCTATTTTCACCAAAAACTTTGATCCAATGAGATTGAAACTGAACCTTTTTATCCCATTTTTAAATGCGAGGATTTCTTTGAAAGTGGAGTGGTAATGGATTTCTACTGTCTTGAATCTTCCACTTGAAAATCCACAAAGATATTGTGTGCCATCAATTTCTTCAGTAGCACTGTACTCTAGTATTTGTCACTTGCATCAGTCTGAAGTATCTTTTGGCCATTTGTCAGTTGATGCAACTTCTGAATTGTGGACACTTGATCTTTTACTGCAGCTACGGATTGAGTCTGTGAGGATGTCCAAGGAGGTGGATTCTTCTTGAGCATCTTACTGAGAGGATGAATGTGCTCTGAAGCTCTTGGTAGAAAATCTCGGACATAGTTTTCTATGCCAAGAAACTGTTGAACTTGTTTCTGCGAAAGATTATACTCAGGGAACTTCTGTAACTCTTCGAAAATATGATTTTCAGAGTTTATGTACCTGCAGTGAAATACATTCCTAGGAAAGTAATTTCCATTGTAGCCAAGATTTTTCTTTTCAGAAAGCATTACGCCATAATCTTAAACAATTTGAGCAAATTGGCGTAAAAGGTTTAGATGATCATCCTTAGTAGAACTGAAAAGCAAGATATCATCAATATAAACTAGTGCAGTGTGTAAGAGTGATTCAAAAATCTTGACCATGGCTTTTTGAAACAAGGATGGTGCGGGTTTTAATCCAAAAGGCATTACTTTTCACTGGAAATGCTGGTTAGGGATACAAAAACCTGTTTTAGGCCGTTCATCAGGATGAATGCCTAATTGCCAAAAAACCAGATTTCAAATCAAATTTGAAAAACCATTTTGCACCAGAAAGTTGTGACAACAGTGTGTGTCTGTGTGGTAATGGAAACTTGTCATCTTGCAAAAAGTGGTTCGGAGATTGGTAATTAATTACCAGTCTCATTTTCTCACGGACTTGTTCACCCCGTTTATCAACATAGAATGCTTCACAAGACCATTGGGAATCTGTGGGTTCAATGAGATCAGAATGGAGAAGGTCAAGGCATTCTTTTGTGGCTAACTGAAGATGATCAGGGTTCATGCCAGAGTGACTGGCTTTGGTAGGGTTGATATCCTCATTTTTCTTGAAAGGGAATTTTATGAAGAATTGAGGATTTTGCCAAAGTGGATGAGAACATTTGGTAAGAAATTCTGTGTAAGATTCAACACAAGATTGGGAAACAAGAAGTTTATGAATCTCTAAAACAGGATTAGGAGTGATTTGGTAAAGTCTTGGAATAGTACCATATTCCCTAAACTATTTTCCAAAACGAATACCATTGGGAAGGATTTGGAATTTGTGAAGTTTACTGTAAATGTCAAAACCAACAAGAAGATCTTTTTCAGTTTCAACACAACCAACAAGATGTAAACGAACTTCACATTTGGGGAAGAATTGGATGGTAATGTGTTTCTTAGTAATCAGAGAAGTGTAGAATGTTTTACCATCAGTAGTAATTCTTAATGTCTGGTGTTAACCTTGCTGAAGTCATTCGACAAAAGCAGAAAGAAGTAGCAGACCTTAAAGGTTATATTGCTTATCTCAAAGCACAGGTTGAGTCTACTCCTTACTCTTCTCCTCTGCCAGTTACTACTGTTCCTCCAGTCTCTTCCAGCTTCTTTCCACCTTTCACAAATCCCTTTCAGCCACCATCCAAAACACAATACTCTGCTTTTGGAACCATGGGATATGAAATGTCTAAACCTTCTCCGAGCACTTTCAACGCTGCTCAATGGTTGAAAACAAAGCAAGCCTAGAAACAACAACAGAAGCCTGCTCCTCCTCCTCCAGAAGTTAAAAAATAATCTATGATTCAAAATCCACTGACTCCTATGCTTCAGCAAGCTGCTACATCTCAAACAGTCTCTCATATTGCTGTTGTTCAACAACAATCTCCATCTGAGATCCAGTATTCTTCACCAACAGAGTGAGAACCAGCATCTGATTCTGACACAGAATCTCTTTCAGTTTCAGACTCTTCTACACAGTCCTTCTTTGATGACCTTGAACCAGAAATTCTACGAATCAACATGACTCGTGAAGAAGAAGACACAGGAGATACATCTGAAGCCACACCTATTGTTGATGAGCCTAAATCCTCTCAAACTCCCAAGAAATTGACTACTTTAGGCACATTCACATTTCAGATCGATGATATCCCTCCAACCAAATGGGCAGTCAGACTTCAAGAATTCTATGCTTGGATGACAACCTAAGAATTATCTTGTATCACAGTAGAAAACATCCTTACTGAGTTCACCTCCAGATTCACCGGCACAATGGAGCACTCGTTTACTACTCCCAATTATGTTGAGAGAACTCAATTTCTAAACTCTTCATTAGATCAAACTGCTTCATTACTTTATTACTTTTTTCTTGGTGAATCTGATTCTAATTTAGAATTAAAAAAAAAGAGTTTTTCCAAGTGAAGTGTTACTCTTTTCAAAGGTCAGATTTAGATAAACATTGCAACGTATGACTCAATTGTTTTATCTTCTTGGTGCAGATGTTAGTCTAAAGCAAGCTTTCCTCAGCTCAATCCCTCAAGCTTTAGTCCAAGGAGCCGATGTATATATCAAACAGAATACCAATCCATCCTTGGTATGACTCTAGGACAAATCCGACAAGCTATCTTGCAAAGCCTTGAAGACCTTTGCCACAAACGGCGGGTTATCAAGAAATATCTCAAAGGAGATAAAGAGGTTGACCAAGTATGCAAGCGCTCAGAATTAATCATGAAATCATGCTGCAACAAATCCTCTTGCAAAAAATTATCCCGAAGAAAGAGGTTCTCCAGAATCCAGACAACAGATGGACATTCTTCAAAGAAAAAATGGAGATACTTTAGAAGGAAACATAAGTCTTCCAGAAGTCCCAGAAGCAAGTCAGACTACTGCTATGTTTGCAAACAGAAGGGTCACTATGCCAAGCAATGTCCTCAAAAGAAGAAAAGGCAAAACCTCATCTCACAAATTGAACAGGTTAGCCTACCTATGATGATAATGACCTTGATTACCTCTTTTCTGAACAAGATGAACTGAATGAAGACACCCTCTTTGCAATTGAAGAAGACGATATCCCTTTGTCTTATCATATCTCAGAACCAGTTCTCCCAGAACCAGACCCAACACTTCCAGAAATATCACCAGAAAAACCTTCTGTTCCAATCCTCACTATTCAGACCCACAAAACACATCCTCAAGCCCCTGTTCAAATTCAAACCTCCAAATATGATAAATTCATTCCTGCCACAGCCTTCTTTAACACAGGTACTGCAGTATCCATGATGAATCTCTCTGTCCTACCTCCTGAACATTGGACAGAACACAAGAAAGAATTCATCACTGCTGATGGTAAAACATTCTACACTTTTCTGATTACTAAGAAACCCATTACCATCCAATTCTTTCCCAAATGTGAAGTTCGTTTACATCTTGTTATCTGTGCTGAAACTGACAAAGATCTTCTTGTTGGTTTTGACATTTACAGTAAACTTCACAAATTCCAAATCCTTCCCAATGGTATTAGTTTTGGAAAACAGTTTAGAGAATACGGTACTATTCCAAGACTTTACCAAATCACTCCTAATCCTATTTCTGGGATTCAAAAACTTCTTGTTTCCCAATCTTGTGCTGGATCTCACACAGAATTTCTTACCAAATGTTCTCATCCACTTTGGCAGAATCCTCAATTTTTCATAAAACTCCCTTTCAAGAAAAATAAGGATATCAACCCTACCAAAGCCAGTCACTATGGCATGAAACCTGATCATCTTTAGTTAGCCACAAAAGAATCCCTTGACCTTCTCCATTCTGATCTCATTGAACCCACATATTCCCAATGGTCTTGTGAATCATTCTATGTTGATAAATGGGCTGAACAAGTCCGTGAGAAAATGAGACTGGTAATTAATTACCAATCTCTGAACCACTTTTTTGCAAGATGACAAGTTTCCATTACTACACAGACACACATTGTTGTCACAACTTTCTGGTGCAAAATGGTTTTCCAAATTTGATTTGAAATCTGGTTTTTAGCAATTAGGCATTCATCCTGATGAACGGCCTAAAATAGGTTTTTGTATCCCTAACCAGCATTTCCAGTGAAAAGTAATGCCTTTTGGATTAAAACCCACATCATCCTTGTTTCAAAAAGCCATGGTCAAGATTTTTGAACCACTCTTACACACTGCACTGGTTTATATTGATGATATCCTGCTTTTTAGTTCTACTAAGGATGATCATCTAAACCTTTTATGCCAATTTGCTCAAATTGTTAAAGATTATGGCGTAATGCTTTCTGAAAAGAAAATGATATTGGCTACACAGGAAATTACTTTCCTAGGAATGCATTTCACTGCAGGTACATAAACTCAGGAAATCATATTTTCGAAGAGTTACAGAATTTCACTGAGTCTAATCTTTCGCAGAAACAAGTTCAACAGTTTCTTGGCATAGTCAATTATGTCCGAGATTTCCTACCAAGAGCTTCAGAGCATCCTCACAGACTCAATCTGTAGCTGCACTAAAAGAACAAGTGTCCACAATTTAGAAGTTGTATATACCGACAAATGACCAAAAGATACTTCAGACTGATGCAAGTGACAAATACTGGAGTGCAGTGCTACTTGAAGAAATTGATGGCACCCGATATCTTTGTGGATTTGCAAGTGGAAGATTCAAGATAGCAGAAATCCATTACCACTCCACTTTCAAAGAAATCCTCGCAGTCAAAATTGGGATAAAGAAGTTGAACTTCTATCTCATCAGATCAAAGTTTTTGGTGGAAAGACATATGAGTTCATTCCCCCAAGATGTTGCGGTTCAAGCAGAAGCAAGTTTCTCATCCTCAACTTCTCAGGTGGTCAACGTGGTTTGCGCAGTATTCATTCGAGGTCAAACACATCAAAGGTAAATCTAATATTTTGGCTGATTTTCTTTCCCGATTTGATTCCTTTGCCACCAAACTCGTTATAGCCATGATCCGACCCGGTTATTCTAACCCACCTAATATTCCTCCAGATTTTTCTCCAGATTACCTAGCTCCATGTTCTGTTGACTCAAAAATCAAAAAAGAGATTTTTATGAGTTACAGATTTTTAAAGAATTTAGGGGATCCATTCTTAAACCATTCGGAGTCAATCCATATTTTCCTTTCAGTCAGGTTTTCATTCTCAGACCTACTGACTTCCCTCCTCCATTGAAATGGTTCTTCTGGTACCTCTGTCAACAGTACCACATTCTTCCTGAAATCGACTCTGCATTATTTCTTAAATATTTTATTCCAAGTTTAAATGAGTTCTTAACCTGATTTAAACCTTTAGCAGAATGGAGGAACTTACTTCTCACTTTTCCCAAACACTTCCTCCTCTTTGACATCCACCGACCAATAGATCCTGATTTTACAATCCATTCATATTCCCATCTTTACTAGGTCAATTCCATCACTGTGCTATATCTTACTCAAAAATACTCTGAGGCCCAAAAATATATGTTTGTTGAAAATAAAATTATGCCTCAAGAAATTTAGCCTAATGATTATGGATCTTGGAATTATCCTATCAACCATCATCACGAGATAAACATCTGAATAGCTCGTGAACGGTACCTTCACCACTTGCCTGATTCCCAGCTAGACACTGAAACCCCTTTTGATTACTTTAACCTTCAGCCAGCTAGCTCTTCTTAGTCATCACATGGGTTTAACTTTCCACGTATGATCTTTGATGAAACTGCTCGAACCACTAATGTCACCTCACTCAGAAAGGCCACACTCAAATAGAGAAAGAAAAAAACAAAAGCACATGCTTTGCATTAGGACCTTATTATTGAAAGCAATATCACTGACCCTGGCTTAACTGATAGTGATGTCTCCACTCTGACTGATTTCGAGCATTACAGCTGTGAAGATTTTTATATTTAGTGCTCTGCACTTTATCGTCTTTATGGTTCAGTGTGTTGTCGTGTCAACTTTATTTCCTAGCTGATTAAAGCTGATAAGTGTGGTGTGATGTAAGCAATGACCTCATTAGCTACCATGATGTAAGCAATGATATCATAGCCCAATAATTTAGTCTTGTAGGTTCTTCCTTGGAGCTCTATATAAAGAGCCCATTGTTGTAACATTTCCTCAAGCTTAGTTCCCAAGTAATAATATCTCCCTTGTGTGTTCTACTCTAAACATGTCTTTCTAAGTTTCCTCTATTCTTCTTCTCTGCTTCTATTGCTGATATGGTTTTAGCTTAGATCCTTGTTCGGTGAAACTTAGAAATTGTGAGTATTACTTCCTGAATGGTTGATTTCATTCCTTCTTGAATTGTTGAAAGATAAGAGGACATGATCCTTTGAGTGCCCAAGAGTTGGCCGTTGTGTTGATCCAAGTCATACCTTCTTAGACAGTTCAGGTTTGAGTTTCAGAAATTATTCTCTTTCGAAGTTCTTGTTTTAATCCATATAGAGCCTTTGTTAATTTAAAATCATGATTAGAAAACTTTTCATGAATAAAACTGGGTGGTTGTTCTACATAAACCTCTTCTTTAATAAAACCATTTAGAAATGCACTTTTAACATCCATTTGAAATAGTTTAAAACCTTTAAAGCAAGCAAAAGTCAAAAGTATTCCTATGGATTCTAGTCTAGCTACCGGAGCAAAAGTTTCATCATAATCAATGCCTTCTTCTTGGTCGTAACCTTAAGCAACAAGCGTAGCCTTATTTCTAACAACTTCTTCTAGTTCATTTAATTTATTCCTAAATACCCATTTTGTACCAATAATGGAATTATCATGAGGTCTTAGGATAAGAGTCTAAACTTTATTTCTTTCAAACTGATTTAACTCCTCTTCCATAGCAATAATCCAAAAATCATCACACAATGCATCATCAATGTTTTTAGGTTCAATATGAGATAAAAGAGTAAAGTTTCAATAAAGTACTGCATTGTTTTAACTCTTTGGGAGACACCACTAATGATTTACTCCTTAGGATGACCTCTTGCATATCTTAAATATTTTGGAAGCTCTTGATCATTGCTAGGTTGACTATCTTGTTCTAGCTCTATTATTTCTTCTTCTTTGGCATATTCTTCCAATGTGGGTGCTTGATGATGAGTTTGATTATCAATCATTGAGGAACCTACATCATCTTCTTTTCTTCTTTCAAGATAAATGTTAGATTCATCAAAGGTCACATGTATAGTTTCTTCAACACATAATGTTCTTTTGTTATAAACTCTATTGGCCTTTTTATTTGATGAATAGCCAATAAATACACCTTCATCTGATTTTCTATCAAACTTTCCCAAATTATCACTAGTATTTAAGATAAAACACTTACAACCAAATACCTTAAAATAAACAATTGAAGGATTTTTATCAAATAGGAGTTCAAAAGGAGTTTTTCTTATGAAGGGTCTTAAGAGAACTCTATTTATTACATAGCAAGCAGTATTTACAGTTTCAGCCCAAAAATATTTTGACAAAGAATTTTCACAAAGCATTGATCTAGCCATCTCTTGGAAGGTTCTATTTTTCCTTTCAACAACACCATTTTGTTGGGGTGTTTTAGTAGCAGAAAAATTATGAGTTATACCATATTCATCACAAAATTTTGTAAAGTCTTGATTGTAAAATTTTCTTCCATTGTCTCTTCTAATAGAAATCAGTTTATTCTCAAGAGAGGTTTGAATCTTTTTGAAAAGTTTTGCAAATTTATAAAACGTTTCATCCTTTTGAACTAAGAAAATTACCTATGTAAATCTAGAGAAGTCATCAACAATCACATAACATATCTTTTACCGCCAAGACTAGTGATCCTCATTGGTCCAAACAAGTCCATTTAAATAAGTTCAAGAGGTTTTGAGGTAGAAACCATTTTCTTTGGTTTAAAAGATGTTTTTGATTGTTTTCTATATTGACAAGCATCACAAAGACGAGTTTTATCAAATTGCATTTTAGGTAATCATCTAACTCACTCTTGTTTGGAAAGTTTATTCAATAAATCCATACTCACATGACCCAATCTTCTATGCCATAAATATCCATCATTATCATGAATGGCAAGACACTTTATTATTTCTGATAAGTTCATCAAGATATAATACATATACATTTCCAACTCTATTAGCAACAAAGATGGTTTTGATACTTGCACTATCAAAAATAGTACAAGTGTCACATTTAAATTCTACTTTACATCCATTATCACATAGTTGACTAATGCTAAGTAAATTATACTTCAAACCATCAATAAGTAATACTTGCTTAATGAGAGGGAAAGAACCTTTACTAATGATAAAAAAAAAACTACACCAAATTTGAGAGAGTGATTTTTGTACCCATATTTTCTTGGGTCCAAGGGGGTTAGTAAAAGATCCTTTAACTCTCCAAATAGTTTTAACACCATTTTCTAATTTTCTTTTCACATAACATTCAAAATGTTAGTAAATCTTGTAAACATATCACTAACATTCTCACCTTACTTCATGGTGAATAGCTCATAGTCCCTTACTAGCATGGCAAGCTTTGACTCTTTAACCTGGTTTGTACCTTCATGTGTTACTTGAAGTAATCTCCACATATCATGAGCAGTGTCACATCTATTAGCCCTAAGGGCAAATCATGTAGTTTTGATTAATGACAAATATTGATGAGGACTAATATGCTTGTATGTTGTGTGATAGGTTTTATGAACTAAGAAGTATGAAGTCTCATTGCCTTGAAGTTAAAATGCAAGAACAACTCCAATATGTCAAAGTGATTGAAGATTGAAGAGTTTGTTCAAGATGTTAGAAGGCTTTGAAGACAAGAAGTGTAGGTTGCATGTGCTTAATAGGTAAACTTTGTAAACCCTACACTCTTAAGTCTTGGAATCTATGAGTTGCAATTGAGAGCACAAAACTTGATTTAAATGGTTTCAATGGTTTTGAACTTACTTAAATTATCAAGTTTTCATAAATGGTTTTTGCACATAAAAGATCTTTAATGACTTATCTTTGAGGCTAGAATGTTTTCCAACTTATTTGAAATGATTTGGATATGTTTTGACAAAGTTTTAAAAATTCGGAAGAAGATTCGGACGCATGCAGAAGAAATTCGGTCGTCCGAATTTTGTGAAGAATTTTTTCTGCACTGTGAACAGTGAACAACGCATGAATAGTAACACTGTGAACAGTGAACAACACATGAATAGTAACACAGTGAACAGTTAACAATGCATGAATAGTAACACGATGAACAGTGAACAACGCATGAATATTAACGCTATTCACGTGAACAGTATACTATTCATTTGAACCGTTTACTATTTTTCCAGAGAAATTCGGACGAAGATTCGGACGAAGCTGGAAAATTCGGTCGTCCGAATTTTTGTGACCGGTGCATGAACAGTGCATGAACAGTACCACTATTCACATGAACAGTATTTTTTGAAAATAGCCGTTACTAGCCGTTTTATGGCTGTTTAAACTGATTTTTGAATTCTATAAAAGCTATAAACTCCAGATTTTTTAGTAGAACTTTGAACTTAACAAATCTTACATGCTCTAACTTATTTTACATCAAATCAAATTGAAAAGCTCTCAAATTGCCTTGTGCTCAAAGGTGTACATTCAAGATTCCAAAGGCAAAGGTGAAGTGGTGCTAGCAATTGTATTTATCTACCAAGAAGCGTTGGTAATATTCAAACTCATTTATTCCTCATTTAATTCTGTTTTTCTACTAGCTCATTGCAAGGTTATCTTTAGACATAAAACCCTTTTGTGTTAGGGTGAGCCATAGACTAGATTAATCAAGGTTGTGGTGTAAAACCCATTGTGTGGGTGAGCCTTTGATTAGATTAGTCTTTAGGTTGTCTTTGGATATAAAACCCTTGTGGAAGGGTGAACCTTGTTTGTATAATTACTAAAAGAGGTTGTGAGTGTAAAACCATTGTGTGGTGAGCCTCTTATGTAATTATTGAATTTGAGCATATAGTGGATTGGTTGAAATCCTTGAGTGTGGACTCAAGGTAGTGGATGTAGATCTTGGAGAGATCGAACCACTATAAATCGTATGTTCGTTTTTTTATTGCTTTACTTGTTTACGTACTTGTGATTATTATTTATGCTTAGTTGTTGATTGATTGATTATGGTCTTATAGTTTGATAATCTTGTATTAATCATCAAATCACATATAACTTGAAGTTTGTGAATTTAAAGAAGAGCTTTTATTAAGACAAAGGATTTGCAAAAAGGTGAAAAGATTTCGATAATTAGCCAAAGACCTAATTCACCCCCCCTCTTAGGTCTTTCAACATCTACTAACTCTATTGTATTCAGTTAAATCTAATGCACAACTTAAAATGTTCATGGCTTGATAATTTAATGTCATTTTCTTTGAATCACTTTCATCAAATTTGTCTATAGACTTTGATTCTAAAGTCACTCCATCAGCTCTCATTTTCATTGGTATGTAAGGACCTTTCTTAACAATATTCCAAAAATCAAAATTAATAGAACAAATATATATCTTAACTCTAGATTTCCAAAATGAATAATTTGTTTCATCAAACAAAGGTGGCCTATTTGTGGAAGATCCTTCTAGGTAAGGTAAGTTTGAAATATTAGCCATAAGATCTTAACTTTTAGGTTGTAAAACCACACAAAGAAACCCTTCCTCTAATACCAATTGAAAGACCTAAGGGGGGTGTGAATTAGGTCTTTGGCTAATTTTCGAAAACTATTTCCTTTTATAAATTTAGCTAGAGCAGATTATGAATACTTGTTTCAATGAGAGGATAGTTAAATCAATGATAAGGCAATAAACAATCTAAGATTAATGAACACAAATAATTTATAGTGATTTGATCTCTTCAAGATCTACGTCCACTACCTTGAGTCTACACCCAAGGATTTCAATCAATCTACTATATGCTCAAGTTCAACAATTACATAAGAGGCTCACCACACAATGGTTTTACACTCACAACTTCTTTTGCAATTATATAAACAAGGTTCACCCTACCAAAGGATTTTATATCTACAAACAACCTTGAATCAATGTCTCAAGGATCACCCTTATCTAAAGGATTTTATGTTTACAAGAAAACCTTGTAATGAGCTAGTAGAAAATACAATTAAATGGAGAATGGAGAATGGAGAATGGAGAATGAATAAGATGTTACCACTTTCTTGGTGGATAATTACACAATGTTGCACCTCTTCACTTTGTGGTCTTTGGAATCTTGAATGATCAATTGAAAGCACAAGACAAAAGAGAGCTTTGATGTTTGCTAAAGATTTTGAAATGTTAAGATTTCTCAGAGATTTAAAAGTTACAAAATTTTTTGAGCTTATAGCTTTTCTAGATTTCAAAAATCAGTTTCAACAGCTATAAAAACAGCTTGTTTTAGAGAAGTTCGGTCGTCCGAACTTTCTCCTATGCTTCCGAACTTTCGTCCGAACTTAACTGTGACAAGTTGTCTGGAAAAGTTTGAATGTCTGAACTTTTCCTTATGCATCTAAACATTCGTCCGAATTTCTCTGCAAAAATAGTAACCATGCTATCAGAGAAAGTTTGACGTCCGAACTTGCGTCCGAATTTCTCTGGAAGCACAGTAACCATTTTTGAAGTTTGGACGTCCGAACCTACGTCCGAACTGATCAAACTTTGTCAAATCATTTGAAAATCAACCTTAATAACATTGAAAGCATTTTGTATAAATAGGTAAGTCAATGCTTCACAAGACCATTGAGAATCTGTAGGTTCAATGAGATCAGAATGATTCAAAACAAGTTTTTGTTGCTCTCTTATGCATTCAGTAGATTCCAAGACACACAAGTGTAGGGTTTACAAAAGAATGTACCTATTGAGCATATTTGACATACACTTCAAGTCTCCAATGCCTTTAATCATCTTTGAACAAAATTCTTCAATCTTCAATTATTTTGACTCATTGAAGTTGTTCTTGCATTTTGGTTTTAAGGCAACAAGACTTCATACTTCTTAATCCAGCAATCCTATCACACAATTGATATGAAGATTAGTCCATATCAATGTTTGTCATTATTCAAAACTTAATTAAAACTTCATGATTTGCCCTTAGGGCTGACAGATGACTTGAAATATAACTTATTTAATATCAGCCTATTGTGTGACAAAGGTTGCAAAGTTGAATTTAAATATGATATTTATACTATTCTTGATTGTGATAGTGGAAAAACTATCTTTGCTACAAATCAAGATGGAAATGTATGCGTGCTTTAACGTGTGAACTTGCTGCTAATGATATTTGATGTCTTGTTGTTAACAGTAATGATGGTTATTTGTGGCGTAGCAGACTAGATAGTGCTAGTATATATTTTTTTAAATGAACTCTCTTCCCAAGAACTTGTTAGAATTTTGCCAAAAATCAGTTTAGAGAAAATTTGTCTTTGTGATGATGGTTAATATGTATCTATATACAATAATTTCCTTGTTGGAGCCACTTTCACTTCTATGTGTGATGCTAGTTGTACTTATTGTGGAAAATAAGGGCATAACACCACTTAATGCTATGTGAAAAGGGAAGTAGAAAATGGATTTAAAACTATCTGGAGCTTAAAAGGAATGAACACTAACCCCCATAGACCCAAGAAAATGTGGGTACCAGATGATACTGGTTGTTCAAGACACGTGATGAGAAACGCCTCACTCATAAGTGAGCTGCAAATTTCAAATGAAGACTTTGTTACCTTTGGTGAGAAGAAGATAGGAAAAAGCGTTGGAGTATGTAATATTATTAAAGGTTCTTTCCCCCTCATTAAACATGAACTGCTTATTGATGACTTGAATTACTTAGTATTAGTCTATTGTGTAACAAAGGTTGCAAAGTTGAATTTAAATTCGATACTTGTACTATTCTTTATAGTGACGGTGGTAAAACTATCTTTGTTGTAAATCTAGCTGGTGTGCTTTAACGTGTGAATCTGTTACTAATGATATTAAATGTCTTTCTATTAATGGTAATGGCGGTTATTTGTGGCTTAGCCGACTAGGTCATGTTACTACGATTTTTTTAAACGAACTCTCTTCTCAAGAACTTGTTAGAGGTTTCCCAAAAATGTGTTTAGAGAAAATTCATCTTTGTGATTTTTGTAAATATTTGTCTAAATACAATTATTTCTTTGCTAGATCTACTTCCACTTCTATGTTTGATGCTTGGTGTACTTATTGTGGAATATACAGGCATAAGGTCACTAGATGCTATGGGAAGAGGAAAGTAGAAAATGGCATTAAAATTATATAGAGAGTGAAAGGAATGATCTCTTATGCCATTGACCATGAAAATATTGGTACAAAAGTAACTTCACCTCATTTGGGTTAGGAATAATTCCTCCAAGATCATGTGTCACTAAGTGGTTTATTGATAGTAGTTCTTCAAGATACGTGAAGGGAATTGCCGCACTCATAAGTGAGCTACAAGTTACAAATGAAGGCTTTGTTACCCTTGGAGAGAAGTAGAAAGAAAGAATCCTTTATGTTGGTAATATTGGTAGAGCTTCTTCCCGTATCTTTAAACAAATATTACTTATTGATGACCTGAAATATAAGTTACTTAATATCAGTCAATTGTGTGACAATGGCTACAAAGTTAAATTTATATATTGATACGAGCAAGACTATGAACTGCCATGATGGGTTGGACGTGTCCAATAAAAAGCTAATTATACCAGTTGGACCTATGACCAGAGCTAGGGCTAAGGCACTTCAAGAGGCATTGTTTGCATATGTATGCCAACATTTGAAGCGGACAGAGCTGGCCAAACCTATTGGAGGAGAGTTAGTTGGGCCACAGCCCAACTTGGTCCATTTGTCTCATATACTTGGGCCGGATGATCTTGACACTTGAAGGCTGAAATACCTAAGAGGGGGGAGGGGTGAATTAGGTATTTGTCTAATTTTCGCAAATTAAAACCTTTTATACGTCGAAGCAAAGAACAGATTATATGAGTCAAGTTATAAGCAATTTATAGTGGCTCGATCCTCAAGATCTACGTCAACTACTTTAAGCCTACACTTAAGAATTTCAATCAATCTACTATATGCTCAGGTTTAGAAATTACAAGAGAGGCTCACCACAATATGGTTTTACACTCACAACCTCTTCTAGTAACTTTTACAAGCAAGGCTCACCACACACAATGGTTTTATATCTCAAACAACCTTGAATTACAACTTCAAGGATCACCCTTATCTAAAGGGTTTTATGTTATCAAGATAACTTTGCAAGAGCTAGTAGAAAAACACAATTTGATAAAAAGATAAGAGTGTGTGGATGTTACCGCTTGTTGGTAGATTTTTACACAAACTTGCACCTTCACGATTTGATGTCTTTTTGGATTGATCAATTGAATGTACAAGACATAAGAGAGCTTAAGAAATGTTTGTAAAAGGCTTTAGAATGCTTAGAGTTCTCAAGAATTCAAAACTAACAAAAGATTACACGTTTATCGCTTTTATAGTATTTGAAAATCAGTTTTAACAGCTATAAAACGGCTAGTTAACGTCTATTTTCAGGAAATTCGGACGACCGAATTCTTCCTGCTCTGTCCGAATTTCTCTGGAAAAATAGTGACCATGCTGAAGGCCAAAATTCGGACGACTGAATTTTTCTTCATGCGTCCGAATCTTCTTCCGAATTTCTCTGGAAGAAGAGTAGCAAACTTTTGCTACAAAATTCAGACGACCGAATTTTTTCGAAGCATATTCAAGATTTGTAAAATCATTTGAGATTTAACTTCAATAAGTTTGAAAAACATTTGGTATGTATAGAAAACGTATTTAGACATATATAAGTTTGAAAACCAAAATCAAATTCCTTTGATCATATAAAATTTACTTAAAAAATTTTAGGACACAAAATCACATTCATCAAAAAATTCATTCAAAGCCTTTTAAGATCGTAAGACTCATTTTATGCTCTCTTATGCATTCAATGATAACCAAGACATACAAGTGTAGAGTTTACATAGAGATTTACCTACTAAGTATATACACTCTACACTTCAAGTCTTCAATGCCTTTAGATCATCTAAGAACAATCTTCTTCAAACTTCAATCACTTTGCTTTACTGAAGTTGTTCTTACACTTTGGCTTCAAAGCAATGAGACTCTATACTTTTTAGTTCAAAAAACCTATCACACAACATACAAGCATATTAGTCCTCATCAATATTTGTCATTAATCAAAACTACATGATTTGCCCTTAGGGCTAACAATCTCTCCCTTTTTGATGATGACAAACTTTGATGCAAAATGTGATAGATTAAAACAATGTAGTGCATAGAAGTATTAATATCAATGATAGAAAATAAAAAATTTAGCACATTGACATACAAAAGGCTCAATATGAGCCTATGACCCAACCAAACTCCATTTACCTCCTTCCTTCCAACTAACCAAGATAGAAGATATAGCATTTAAGAAAACTTCTAAAAGGCTCACTCCTTTCTTGATGGCCAAGTGCTTCACTCTTCCGTGACTGAAAGAGATTGTTGATGGAGGGACTATTTCAGCTTGAGCTACTTGGCTGCCTGCTATTTGTGGCTCTTCATGTGCTTGTTCTTCCTCTTCTTCTTCTGCCACAGTCTCTTCATTTCCAGCTTGATCATCATCTTCATCATTACTGTCATTATCATCTCCTTTCTTTTCTTCCTTATCTCCTTCTTCCTCATTTCTATCTTGAGTCTTAGAGGGTCCTACACCACTTTGAGCATTTCTCATAAGGATTTCTTCAATGTGCTTTACCCTACTCTCCAGTCCATTGGAGCAAATGATTCAGAAAACTTATACATCTTCTCCATTTCCTTGACATGATTGTTCAAGGCTTCTTGGAATGCTTTGGCCACTATGGTGTCACCTCTAGTTACTTCTTCACCACTTGAACCAATTCCAGTTTCTTTTTCAAACAATCTCCTTTTTGTTGGAGATTGCTGCCCCTCACTTGAGGTGTCATGCTTCCTCTTTGTCTTCATTTCTCTAGCAAGAGTTTCTTCTTCATCCTCTTCTTCTTCCTCTTCTTCACTTTCTATCTTTTCATCTCTTCCTATTTGTTAGCCCTAAGGGCAAATCATATAGTTATGATTAGTTTTGATTAATGACAAACATTGATGAGGACTAATATGCTTGTATATTGTGTGATAGGATTTGTGGATTAAGAAGTTTGAAGTCTCATTGCCTTGAAGCTAAAATGCAAGAACAACTCAAATATGTCAAAGTGATTAAAGATTGAAGAGTTTGTTCAAGATTAATGAAGGCTTTGAAGACATGAAGTGTAGGTGACATGTGGTTAATAGGTAAATATTGTAAACCCTACACTCTTAAGTCTTGGAATCTATGAGTTGCAATTGAGAGCACAAAACTTGATTTAAATGTTTTCAATGGTTTTGAACTTACCTAAATTATCAAGTTTTCATAAATGGTTTTTGCACATAAAAGGTCTTTAATGACTTATCTTTTAGGCTAGAAGGTTTTCCAACTTGTTAGAATTGATTTGAACATGTTTTGACAAAGTTTGAAAAATTCGGAAGAAGATTCGGACGCAGTCCAAAAATTCGGTCGTCCGAATTTTGTAGCAAAAGTTTGCTACTATTCTTCCAGAGAAATTCGGAAGAAGATTCGGACGCAGACAAAAAATTCGGTCGTCCGAATTTTGTAGCAAAAGTTTGCTACTGTTCTTCCAGAGAAATTCGGAAGAAGATTCGGACGCATGCAAAAAATTCGGTCGTCCGAATTTTGAAGCGAAAAATTCGGATGCAGAATTCGGTCATCCGAATTTTCTGAAACTAGCCGTTACTAGCCGTTGTATAGCCGTTTGAACTGATTTTTGAATTCTATAAAAGCCATAAACTCCAGATTTTTTAGAAGGACTTTGAACTTAACAAATCTTACATTATCCAACTTGTTTTACATCAAATTGAATTGAAAAGCTCTCAAATTGCCTTGTGCTCAAAGGTGTACATTCAAGATTCCAAAGGCAAAGTGTAAAGGTGCAACATTGTGTAAACTCTACCTACAAGTGGTAACATCTACACATTCTTATCTCCTTATTAAATTGTGTTATTTTCTACTAGCTCATTTGCAAGGTTATCTTGTGACATAAAACCCTTTTGTGGAAGGGTGAGCCATAGACTAGATTAATCAAGGTTGTAGTGTAAAACCCGTGTGAGGGTGAGCCTTGGATTAGATTAGTCTTGAGGTTGTCTTTAGATATAAAATCCTTGTGGAAGGGTGAACCTTGTTTGTATAATTACTAGAAGAGGTTGTGAGTGTAAAACCATAGTGTGGTTAGCCTCTTATGTAATTGTTGAACTTGAGCATATAGTGGATTGGTTGAAATCCTTGAGTGTGGACTCAAGGTAGTGGATGTAGATCTTAGAGAGATCGAACCACTATAAATTGTGTGTTCATTCCTTATAGTTTTATTTATTTACATGCTCTTGTTATTATTACTTATTCATAGTTGTTGATTGATTGGTTGTAGTCTTATTGTTTGATGATCTTATCTTAACCATCACATCACATATAAACTTGAAGTTTGTGAAATTAAAGAAGAGCTTTTATTAAGGCAAAGGATTTGCAAAACAAGAAAAAGATTTCGATAATTAGCCAAAGACCTAATTCACCCCCCCTCTTAGGTCTTTCAATTGGTATCAGAGCAAGGTCTTCTTGTTAAGGTCTAACAACCTAGAAGTAAAGATCATATGGCTAGTTTATCAAATTTGCCTTATACGGAAGGTTCCTCCACTACTAGACCTCCATTGTTTGATGGTTCTAATTATATTTTTTGGAAGTCTAGGATTGAGATATACATTTGTTCTATTAACTATGAATTGTGGAATATTATTGAGAAAGGTCCCTATGTGCCATTGAGATTGAAAGCCGATGGAGTTACAAGGGAACCAAAGCCTATGGAGGACTATGATGAGAGCGATTCAAGAAAGATGACATTAAACTACCAAGCAATGAACATTCTTTGTTGTGCGTTGGTCATCAATGAATACAATAGAGTGATGGAATGTGATTCCGCTCATGAAATGTGGAAACTACTTCAAATCACTCATGAAGAAGAAAGAGCAAATGTGTGCTTCATGGCAATAAATGATGAGGTACAATCCACTCCTTCTACCTCTACTTGTTGTGATGATGATGTTGATATTGTAGATGATCCTAGTCAACTACTTGTTGAATTGTATGAAGAATTAAAAAGTGTTTCAAAAAGAAATAAGGAAATGAAATTCAAAATTAATGAGTTATTGAATGAAAACTCAAAATTATATTGTGAAAATAAAAAGCTTCTTGAATCTATTGATTGTTTAAATATTGAAAAAGAAGTTTTAAATGTTTCTTTACAAAATATATCTTTTGAAAATAAAGCACTTTGTACAAAAGTTTCTTCTCTTGAAAGAATGCTTAGTGACCATGAAATTTTGAAAAGGAAAGTTGATGATCTTACATTATGTATTGACAAATTTACAAATGGAAGAGACAAGCTTGACAAAATACTTGGCTCTCAAAGATCCTCTTTTATTAGAAATGGTCTTGGTTATGATCATGTATATAATGGACCTAAATATAAAAAATTTCTTTGTTAAAGCTACTTCTAGTTCAATGCCTCATACTTGTTGTACATATTGTGGAAAACATGGACACAAAGCCATTAGGTGCTTCGTTAAAAGAAAAATAGAAAATGGTGTTAAAACTATTTGGAGAGTTAAAGGAATTATTACTAACCCCCATGGACCCAAGAAAGTATGGGTACCAAAGGATACTTCTTCTCCTTATTGCAGTACGCTTCAATTCAAACTCAAGCACTACTAAAGGGGGTATATTGATGATGTTAGCTTAAAGAATAACATAAAACATCACATTCATAATCAAGTCAAGACAAACAATGAAGGATTTGTTTTTGAGACAAGAAGAAAGGAAGAATTCTTGGAGTAACCAATGTTGGTAAAGGTTTCTTTCTTCTTTTTAAACAAATGTGGCTTATTGCTGATTTGAACTTTAACTTGCTTAGTATTAGCCAATTGTGTGACAATGGATAAGAAGTTAAATACCAACATGTGAAGTTTTAGTTGAGCATTCTTTGTTGTTAAGATTTAAAGATTTGCCAACCATGACTTACCAATTGCTTCTATGAAATTGATTAAATAACATTGATAATGTGGAATTAAATTCATTGTTGATATGTTCTTGAAGTTGACTATATGTCATGATAAGATGATTAACTATCTATGCATTTGGTTTGCTAAAATCATCTTCTTAAAACTCTACAAAAAAGGTTTGGATGTAGACAATAAGTTCAGTCGTCCGAACTTATATGACAATATGACATTTTGTGATTTTGATCAATTACTTGCAAAATGTTTCATTATGTGTTTTATCTTGATAAGCTTGAATGTCTTGTAGCTTATGATAATGATGGATTTTCTTGGCATAGAAGATTAGGTCACTTAAGCATGGATTTGTTGAGCAAACTTTCCTCTCAAGATTTAGTTGGAGGATTGCTAAAAATATGTTTTGAGAAATTTATCTTTGAGATACTCGTCAATATGAAAAACAAACAAAAGAATCTTTCAAACACATGAAAGTGCATTTAGATCTCAAAACATCTTGAGCATGTTCATATGGATTGATTTGGACTTATGAGGAACTCTAGTATTGATGACTTGAAGTATTCCTTACTAGTAGTTGATGATTTCTCAATATTCACTTTAGCATTCTTCTTTGCTCAAAAAGATGAAGTGTTAAATAAGTTTAAAAAAAAAACTACTCAAAAAGATCAAACCTCCCTTGAGTGCAATTGATCTCTATTACAAGTGTCAATGGGAGAATTTTACAACAAAGTTTTTACAAAATTTGCTTTGAAAATTGAATTTCATATAATTGTTTCAACTGCAAAAACTTCACAATAAAATGGTGTTATTGAAAGAAAATTTTAAACTTTGCAGAAATTGGCTAGGTCTATTCTTTGTGAAAATTCTTCTTCAAAAATATTTTTGGGCCAAATCCTTAAACACCACATGCCATGATAAATAGAATTCTTTTAAGATCATTTTGAAGAAAAACATCTTCTGATTTCTTTCTTATAGAATGCCTCAAGTTGCATATTTTAAATTGTTTGGTTATAAATGTCTTATCTTAAAGACTTGTGACAACTTACTTAAATTTGGTAAAAAAAATGGATATTGATATATCTCTTAGCTATTCTTCTTACAAAAAGGCCTATAGAGTTTATAATGAAAAGAACCTTATATGATGAGGAAACCATTCATGTTTATTTTGATGAATCTTACATTCACTTGGGAAAGAAAAGATGAAGATGATGTAGGTACATCTATGAATGACAATCAAACCCATCTTCAAGCACCAACTTTGGAGAATCATACCAATGAGGAAGAAATGATTCAAGATGACCAACCTAGTGGTGACCAAGAGCTCCCAAAGAACTTAAGATATCCAAGAGGCCACCCTAAGGAGCAAATCTTTGGTGATATCTTCCAAGGAGTAAAAATAAGGCGGTATTTTATCAATAACTTTATTCTTTTATTTCATATGAGCCTAAAAGTATTGATGATGCCTTGTGTGATGATTTTTGGATTATTGCTATGCAAGAGGATTTAAATAAATTTGAAAAATACAATATTTTGGATATTCCTAAATCTCATGATCATTCTATTATTGGAACTAAATGGTTTATAGAAATAAACTTATTGAATCCGGAGAAGTTGTTAGAAACAAGGTTAGACTTGTTGCCTAAGGATTCAATCAAGAAGAGGAAATTGATTATGATATGAAACCTTTGTTCGGAATGCTAGACTTGAGTCCATAAGAATGCTTTTGACTTGTACTTGCTTTAAGTTATTTCAAATGAATGTCAAAAGTGCTTTTCTAAATGGTTCTATTGAGGAAGTGGTTTATATGGAACAATCACCCGGTTTTGCTCATGAAAAGTTTCCTAACCATATTTTCAAACTTTCCTAAGTTTTGAATGGTTTAAAACCAGCTCCTAAAATTTAGTGTGAAAGATTGAGTAGTTTCCATCTTTCAAAAGGATTTTCAAAAAGAAAACCGAAACTACCCTCTTTATAAATTCCTCATGCAACAATGATCTATAACTTGTCCAAATATATGATACAACTTTTGGTGCTTCTAATACTTCACTTTGTGATGTGTTTTCCAAGTTGATGCAAAGTAAATTAGAAATGAGCATGATAGGAAAACTCAATTTCTTTCTTGGCCTACAAATCAAGCAAACCGAGAATGGCACTTTCATGAATCATGTTAAGGTATAAGCACTTTCATAAGTTTATCAACTATGCATGACAAGAATAAAATGGTTTCATAGGAGTAGTCAACTCTATTTGACTGCAAGTAGAGCCAATATTATGCTTGCAATGTGTTTGTGTGCTAGATTTCATCTTGTCATAAAGAGTTTCATTTGATTGCTATTAAAAACATTCACTATTACCTTATTGATACTCTAAGTGATTATGATCTATGTTTCAAATATGTGGCTATGTTATGTGATAATACTAATGCAACAAATTTGACAATCATATTATTCAACAAACTAGGACAAAGCATATAGAGATCAAACTTCATCTCATTAGAGATCATTCTACTAAGGGTAATATTTGTTTAAAGCATATTTGCACTAATGAACAAATTAATGATATCATTACTAAGCCATTGGCCGAAGAAAGGTTTGACCAATCTTAGAAGAAGCTTAGGAATTTCAAAATTCAATAACTAATGAGTGTATTCAAGTGTTGTAGCTCCAGGTGAGGACACTAAAGCCAAGCATGGGAAAAGGAAAGGGAAAAGCCAAAGAAAAAGATAGATGACCAGTGATCATGAACCAAGGAAGGTTCATGTTCCTCAAAACATGTCATGGCTGGATAGATTTGTCACATGGAAGGCTGCTACTGAATTTGATGATTGGTCAAAAAGAAACCATAAGAAAAATCTCAGCTACAATGTGGATGTCATCAAACTATCAGAAATGGGTAATATACTCTCATTTTTAAATGATGTGAGCTGAACTAGTTTGCTTGTGTTTGATGAATGCTATTATCTTCTTTAGTTTATGATGTTTATGCAAATATTAAGGAAGAAAGAGTTGAGCTAGTTGGTAATAAAGCTATTTAGTAGTATTCTTCAAAAATATCACAAGTTAATTTTTGAGATTGATAATGCATTGCTCAAAAGAATTTGTGATGTTGAGGATGTTGGGTTTAGGCATTATTCTTCTGGGGACATTGTTTTATAAGTGAGTTATACTCACATGAAAGAATTGAGAATGCCTATATATAAATGATAAGAAGCCTCAAGACTAGAAAGGAGAGAGAGATAAAAGCTTTTTTATGATAGTGAAAGAATTTTGCATCACATGCTTACTACCTTGATTATTGCATACTTTGGGAACAAATCTTATGTTGATAATATGTATGCTGTAATTATGCTAGCCATGCATAAGAAAAGAAAATTGAATTTTGGATATATAGTGCTAAAGAATATAATGGCAGCTAGAAGAACCGAACGTAAGGCTTTGCCACATAGCAAATTGTTTACCAAGGTTTTCAAGTATCTCCAAGTGCAATTGTCTTGTAGTAGTTGACCAATAAAGAGTGAAGAAGTCTACACCAACAACTCACTAAAGAGAATTCCTTGAATACTTGATGATGAAAATGTATGAAGGGCTAGAAGAAAAACTCCTCTAAGGGGTGATAGAAGAGATGCTAGCAATGATGAAGAAAAGGAGGAAGAAAGTAATGAAAAAGAAGGAAGAAGAAAATGATGAAGAATAAGAGGATGAAGAGGAAATCCTTGCTAGAGAAAAGAAATTAAAATGAAACATGACTCATCTAGTGAGGGGGAGCAACCTTCCACAAAAGAAGACTATTTGAAGAGTTGCCAAGGTGTTTCAAGAGACATTGAACAACCATGTAGAGGAAATGAAGAAGATTGACAAATTCTTCAAGTCTTTTGCTCTGATAATTCTTGGCAAATTTGATGGTTTAGAAGCTAGAGTCAAGAGTATGGAAGAAGACTTGAGAAAGATTTCTCAAGTGGTTTTAAATGATACAAGTTCCTATAAATCCAAAGAAGAAGAAAAGAAAGAAGATGAGAAAGAGGACAGTAAAGAGGAAAATGAAGAAGATCAAGAAGATAATATGAGTGGAGATGGCAGCAATAAGAATACAAAAGATTAAGGAAAAGGCAGTGAAGCATCCCAATAAAAAGAAGAGCATGAGAATGAAGAACAAAGGGGTAAAGCTCAATAGAACAAGCAAGAAGAAGGAGGTGAAGGGAGTTTAACAAAGTAAAATCACAAATCCATCACCAATTTCCTTCAGCCAATGGAGGAGGAAAATGTGGTTCAAAGGAAGAAGATCCAAAGATCCTCTCAATTGGTAACTTTCCAAAGCACAACAAATGAAGGACCCCATCATATAGAGCTCAAGGGAGACATGGCCATCATAATAAACAAATTTGGAAGTGAAGACCATGAAGCGCATCCAAGACTAAGCCTTTCTATCCCTAAACTCTATTTTGATACTTATTTTAGTTTATTCCTTGATGCACACGTTATGCTTTAACATTGAAATTTACTTGTGCCTTTTTAGTCATTATAATGTTTTGAAGCTCAATATGTGAAATCTTTGTGATAAGAGCTTCTTTTTCACTTTTGTTGTCCAAATACACTCACCCCAAGTTTAATTGCTACTAAAAAGGGGGAGAAGAAGTTGATAATATATTGCTTATTGTATTATTATTGAAGATACTACATAATGCTTATTGCTATTAGGATAATAATTATTTGACTAGAGAATTGCTGAATATTGCCAATATACAGTTTATGAGAATTGGCTAATATATTACTAAATTGCCAAATGAGGTTTAGTCCATATACTGCTTATATGTGATACATGCAGTCTCACTTTCATTAACCCCATCTTTGATTGATGACAAAAGGGGGAGAAGAAATGTGATGACAAAATGTGTGAAAATGAGAAATAGCAGTGGAATTCCTTAAGCATGAAGAAAAATGTGCGAATTTTCTAAAAATCCATGCATATGTCAAGGGGAAGAAAGAATGTTGACTGCAAGATGTGCTATATGCTATGTGCTTGCTGTAAATGTGCTATGTATATGTGCTATAGGTTGAAATGTAAAATGAATGTGTTTTGTGAAAATATATGGCTGCAATTGAAATTTAAATTGACTATGTTATACTATGTGAGGTTTTGGTTATTTTTTGAGTTTTTGGAATATGGTTAAGTTGAGATTAAAATCTTGAACTTGGTTCTTGACTTGACCTACAATTGAATGCATTAGTTTTGTGGTTTTGCAAAGCTAAAATGAGTGCTATTGTAGCTATACATATTTGAGTACTTCTATAGTTCATTTGAGAATGCAAAATCACCTTTTCAAACTTGCTACCAAAAAATTTGGACTTGCAATTCGGATGCGAGACTAAAAATTCGGACGCATCAAGATCTTCTTGTAAAAAAATGTCTTTTTCTGTTGTTCAAATTGTTTGAAAACTGGTTTAATCCTTCCTATCATATTTGAACAATCTTAGAAAAGCTTATTTTCAAAAATCAAAGTTGTTATCTCACATATTTTACATTTTGGACTTGAAATCAAAAAATTCGGATGCATGAGTTTAAAAATTCGGATGCATGTTCTAAAATTCGGATGCATCCATATTTCATTGTCAAAATGTGCTCTTTTGTTGTTCGAATTGATTCAAATATGTTTTAATCTCTTACGATACGTTTGAACAACCTTAGAAAAGCTTTATTTCAATTTAAACATTCATAATATTGAATTTATTGCAGTTTGGACTTGAATTGTCAAAAATTAGGATGCATGTTCTGAAATTCGGATGCATTCATATTTTGTTACCAAAATGTGCTCTATTGTTGTTCAAATTGATTCAAACTTATTTTAATCTCTTCCACTATGTTTGAACAACCTTAGGAAAGCTTATTTTCAAAAATTGAAGCTTTCATTTCACTTATTTTACAATTCGGACTTGATATGTCAAAATTCGGATGCATAGCATCTCAAGTCCAAACTTGTTGAAAAAATGAGCACAATCTAAGGGGAGCATTGTTAATCTTTTCTGACCTTTAATACCTCTCTTAGAAGTTGTCTTAATGCTTAAATGCTATATCTTCTATCCTAGTTGTTGGAAGGAAGGAGGCAAATGGAGGTTGGTTGGGTCATAGGCTCATATTGAGCCATTTGAATGTCAATGTGCTAAATTGGTTATCTTCTATCATTGACATCAATACTTCTTTGTACTACATTGTTTAAATCCATCACATTTTGCATCAAAGTTTGTCATCATCAAAAAGGGGGAGATTGTTAGCCCTAAGGGCAAATCATATAGTTATGATTAGTTTTGATTAATGACAAACATTGATGAGGACTAATATGCTTGTATATTGTGTGATAGGATTTGTGGATTAAGAAGTTTGAAGTCTCATTGCCTTGAAGCTAAAATGCAAGAACAACTCAAATATGTCAAAGTGATTAAAGATTGAAGAGTTTGTTCAAGATTAATGAAGGCTTTGAAGACATGAAGTGTAGGTGACATGTGGTTAATAGGTAAATATTGTAAACCCTACACTCTTAAGTCTTGGAATCTATGAGTTGCAATTGAGAGCACAAAACTTGATTTAAATGTTTTCAATGGTTTTGAACTTACCTAAATTATCAAGTTTTCATAAATGGTTTTTGCACATAAAAGGTCTTTAATGACTTATCTTTTAGGCTAGAAGGTTTTCCAACTTGTTAGAATTGATTTGAACATGTTTTGACAAAGTTTGAAAAATTCGGAAGAAGATTCGGACGCAGTCCAAAAATTCGGAAGAAGATTCGGACGCAGTCCAAAAATTCGGTCGTCCGAATTTTGTAGCAAAAGTTTGCTACTGTTCTTCCAGAGAAATTCGGAAGAAGATTCGGACGCATGCAAAAAAATTCGGTCGTCCGAATTTTGAAGCGAAAAATTCGGATGCAGAATTCGGTCATCCGAATTTTCTGAAACTAGCCGTTACTAGCCGTTGTATAGCCGTTTGAACTGATTTTTGAATTCTATAAAAGCCATAAACTCCAAATTTTTTAGAAGGACTTTGAACTTAACAAGTCTTACATTATCCAACTTGTTTTACATCAAATTGAATTGAAAAGCTCTCAAATTGCCTTGTGCTCAAAGGTGTACATTCAAGATTCCAAAGGCAAAGTGTAAAGGTGCAACATTGTGTAAACTCTACCTACAAGTGGTAACATCTACACATTCTTATCTCCTTATTAAATTGTGTTATTTTCTACTAGCTCATTTGCAAGGTTATCTTGTGACATAAAACCCTTTTGTGGAAGGGTGAGCCATAGACTAGATTAATCAAGGTTGTAGTGTAAAACCCGTGTGAGGGTGAGCCTTGGATTAGATTAGTCTTGAGGTTGTCTTTAGATATAAAATCCTTGTGGAAGGGTGAACCTTGTTTGTATAATTACTAGAAGAGGTTGTGAGTGTAAAACCATAGTGTGGTTAGCCTCTTATGTAATTGTTGAACTTGAGCATATAGTGGATTGGTTGAAATCCTTGAGTGTGGACTCAAGGTAGTGGATGTAGATCTTAGAGAGATCGAACCACTATAAATTGTGTGTTCATTCCTTATAGTTTTATTTATTTACATGCTCTTGTTATTATTACTTATTCATAGTTGTTGATTGATTGGTTGTAGTCTTATTGTTTGATGATCTTATCTTAACCATCACATCACATATAAACTTGAAGTTTGTGAAATTAAAGAAGAGCTTTTATTAAGGCAAAGGATTTGCAAAACAAGAAAAAGATTTCGATAATTAGCCAAAGACCTAATTCACCCCCCCTCTTAGGTCTTTCACTATTCTTGTTGGAGGGGTTTCTCTTTTTGTCCTCAATACATTATCCTCATCAAGAACTAATTGCATTCTCTTAAGAGTTTCATTGGTGTAAATCTCCCCACTCTTAAAAGCTTGCCCTCTTCCTGGAAGTTTAATCTTAAAATACTTAAAGATTCTTGCCCTTTTTCTGGCAGTAATCATGTGTTTCAAGGCTATATAACCAATCTCCTCTGCTCATGCAAGGTTAACATGATTACCATATGCATATTTCCAACTGATGACTTATGTCCAAAGTTAGTTACCATATGATGCAACACTCTACCTCTAGCATCCAACTTCTTGATTTCCCTCTCTTTTATAGATCTAAACTCTCTTCCATTGGTAAATGCCTCTTCAAATCTAATATATGTAAAGAGTTCACGATCATAGCAATGCATGGAAGGTGAATAATATCTAGCTCCATTGTCACCTACTCCACAAATTCTGTTTATCAATGCTTCACTAAACTCAATGTTAACTTGGGATACTCTAGATGAATACCATTGTATCACATTATCCCCTACAATCTCAATTCTTTCCTCTTTTAGGTTTGCATAGAATTCATATATCAAGGTAGGATAAAATTCTTCATCAATGAACAACAAACTACTCCAACCAACATTATTGAAACAAGATAGAACAATATCCATGCTAGAGAATTTATCAACATCCACCTTATATCCAAGGATAATCTTTCTGCTATTTTTATTCCATTCATCAAACTCATGAGTAGCCTTGATAGAGACAAACCTGTCAACTCCAGATAATATTTGAGGGATTCAAATTCTTCTTGGTTGGTTGAAGACTGAGTCTCCACCTCCTTCCTTAGCTTTTCCTTTCCCTTTCTCAAAATTTGGCTTCTTTGTTCTCACCATTGATATTTTCTGTTGAGAAGTACTGATTTTTGGTATGAATTTAGGGTTAGAAGTTCAAAACTGAAGGCAAATTGGGATAAGAATATATGGTTTTGAAGTGATTTTGATTCAGATGTGAATGGGTATGAGAGCCTTTTAAAAGGATGTGAAACTGTTTAATTTTCATTTAAACAGTCGCATCCGTAAAATTCGGACAACTGAATTCTCAAGTATGCTTCCGAATTTTCAGTCAAAAGTTTCTATTTCTTCAGTTCAGAAAATTCGGTCGACCGAATTTTTTGTAGTGCATCCGAATTCTGGATCCGAAAATTTTCTATTTTCATCAAAACTTCAACACACATTAGTCATTGAATTTTGAAATTCCTAAAAGTCTTCTTAGGTGATTGAACCTTTCCTCAGCCAAAGGCATTGTAAATATGCCAGCAATTTAATCATTTGTATTTATATATTCTAAGCATATATCTTTCTTAATCACATGATCACGAATGAAATGATGTTTTATCTCTATATGCTTAGCCCTAGAATGTTGAATGAGATTTATGCTCAAATTGATAGCACTAGCACTATCACATAGTATAGGCACACAATTGAATTTAAGACCATAATCAAGTAAGGTATGTTGCATCCATAGCAATTGAGCATAACAACTACCTGCAGCTATGTATTCAGCTTCTACAGTAGATAAAGACACGCAAGCTTGCTTTTACTAAACCAAGATACAAGACAACTACCAAGAAATTGACAATGACCACTTATCCAATAAGTTCAAAAGATGAAGTTTTTGAAAACCAAAGGTCATAGTCATATGTATCAATCAAATAGCGAAAATTACGTTTGACATAAATTAGATGATATTCTTTAGGACATGATTGGAACCTAGCACACAAGCATACAACAAACATAACATCTGGTCTACAAGCCATGAGATAGAGTAAACTTCCAATCATACCTCTATATAATTTCTCATCAATATTTTTACCTTTTTCATCTTTGTCAAGTTTAGTTGATGAACTCATTAGAGTACCTATTCCTTTTGCTTGATCCATTCCAAATCTTTTCAGTAGCTCCTTGGTATACTTTGCTTGATTGATGAAGACTCCATCCTTGGTTTGCTTAATTTGCAGCCCAAGGAAGAAATTTAGTTCTCCCATCATGCTCATCTTAAATTCATTTTGCATGGATTTGGTAAACTCTGCACAAAGAGAAGTATTAGTAGCCCAAAAATAATATAATCAACATAAATTTGCACAAGTAAAATATCATTTTTAGAAGATGTTTTTATAAAAAGAGTTGTATCCACTTTTCCTTTTGTAAAACCTTTTGAAAGAAGAAAACCACTTAATCTTTCATACCAAGCTCTTGGAGCTTGTTTCAATCCATATAGAGCTTTGGTTAACTTGAAAACATGATTTGGAAAATTTTCACGAATAAAACCAGGAGTTTGTTTTACATAAACCTCTTCTTCAATAAAACCATTTAGAAAAGCACTTTTCACATCCTTTTGAAATTGTTTAAAATCTTTAAAACAAGCAAATGCCAAAAGTATTCTTATAGACTCTAATCTGGCCACTCGAGCAAAAGTTTCATCATAATCAATGCCTTCTTCTTGGTTGAAACCTTGAGCAACAAGTCTAGCTTTATTTCTAACAACTTCTCCTAGTTCATTTAACTTATTTCTAAAGACCCACTTTGTACCAATAACATAATGATCATGAGGTCTAGGAAAACGTATCCAAACTTTATTTCTCTCTAACTGATTTAACTCTTCTTCCATAGTAATAATCCAGAAATTATCACACAATGTATCATCAATATTTTTTGGTTCAATATGAGATAAAAGTATAAAATTATCAATAAAGTACCGCCTTGTTTTAACTTCTTGGGAGACATCACCAATGATTTGCTCCTTAGAATGACTTCTTGCATATGTGAGATCCTTTGGAAGTTCTTGATCATTGCTTTGATTGACCATCTTGTTCTTGCTCCATTATTTCTTCTTCTTTGGCATGATCTTCCAATGCGGGTGTTGAGTTTGATTTTCAACCATTGAGGAACTTGCATCATCTTCATTTCCTCTTTGAAGATAAATGTTAGATTCATCAAAAGTTATATGAATAGTTTCTTCAACACATAATATCCTTTTGTTATAGACTCTATATGCACTTTTATTTGATGAATAGCCAAGAAATATGCCTTCATCTAATTTTCTATCAAACTTACCAAGATTGTCGCTAGTGTTTAAAATAAAGTACTTACAACCAAAAACTTTAAAATAGACAATTGATAGAGTTTTATCAAATAGAAGTTCAAAAGGTGTTTTTCTTATAAAAGGTCTTAGTAAAACTCTATTCATTACATAGCAAGCTATATTTACAGCTTCAGCCCAAAAATATTTTGGTAAGGAATTTTCACAAAGCATTGATCTAGCAATTTCTTGTAAAGTTCTGTTTTTCCTTTCAACAATACCATTTTGTTGAGGTGTTTTGGTAGCTGAAAAATTATGAGTGATGTCATACTCATCACAAAATTTTGTAAAATCTTGGTTACAAAACTCTCTTCTATTGTCACTTCTAATAGAAATCAGTTTGCAATCAAGAGAAATTTGAGCCTTTTTGAAAAGTTTTAAAAATTCATAAAATGTTTCATCTTTTTGTGATAAGAAGACTACCCATGTAAATCTTGAAAAATCATCAATAATCACCTAAGCCTATCTTTTACCACCAAGACTAGTAGTGCTCATAGGTCCAAATAAATCCATGTGAACTAGTTCAAGAGGTTTTGAGGTAGAAACTATTTTCTTTGGTTTAAAAGATGTTTTTGATTGTTTTCCATCAAAGTGTTGAAGGATCCTCTAAGCCTCAAGATGGAAATGAGGAAGGAGGAGATAAAGAAGAAAAGAAAGGAGATAATAATGACAGCAATGATGAAGATAATGATCAAGATGGAGATGAAGAGACTGTGACAGAAGAAGAAGAGGAAGAACAAGCTCATGAAGAGCCATCAATAGCAGGCAGCCATAGTCTCTCCATCAAAAATCTCTTTCAGTCAAGGAAGAGTGAAGCACTTGGCCATCAAGAAAGGAGTGAGCCGAGCCTCCCCATCAACATCAACATCACAAGACTAAGCTTTCTTTCCTTCTATTCTATTTACTGTTTTTAAGTTGCTTATCTATATTTTTTTTGTAATTTTGAACTTGTTAAATATTTTGCTGCATTTTATGTAATAGTGAAGCTCAATGATGAAATCTCAGTGGTGAGAGCTTCTTTTATGTGCTAAATTGACAGTCTCACTTTCATTGATCCCTCTATTTATTTTTTTGAGTGATGACAAAAGGGGGAGAAAAAAAATGATGATATGATGACTGCAATATGAGTCTTAAATTTTTGCTGCAATATGAGTCTTGAATTTTTAACTTTGGATTCAAAATTTGGATGCAATGTTTAAAGATTCAGATGCATCCATATTTGTGGCCAAAATGTGCTCTTTTGTTGTTCAAATTGATTCAAATATGTTTTAATCTCTTCCATTATGTTTGAACAACATTATGAAAACTTTATTTCACTTTAAACATCCATTATATTGATTTTATTGCAGTTTGGACTTACAATTTCAAAGTTTGGATACATGAGTTTAAAAATTCGGACGCATAAGTTTAAAAATTTGAACGCATGAGTTTAAAAATTCGGATGCATTCATATTTCATTGTCAAATGTGCTCCTTTGTTGTTCAAATTAATTCAAATATATTTTAATCTCTCATAATATGTTTGAACAAACTCAGGAAAGATTATTTACAAAATTTGAAGCCTTTGATTATCTTATTTTAAAGTTTGGACTTGCTATGCAAAAAATTCGGATGCATGATATCTCCAGTCCAAATGTGTTGAAAAGTGAGCACAATCTAAGGGGGAGCATTGTTAAACTGTTACAATCTTTAAAACCTCTGTTATAAGTTTTTTTTTTTCTTAAATGCTATATCTTCTATCCTAGTTTGTTGGAAGGAAGGAGGAAAATGGAGGTTGGTTGGGTCATAGGCTCATATTGAGCCTTTTGTATGTCAATGTGCTAAATTGGTTGATTTCTATCATTGACCTCAATATTTCTTTGTGCTGCTTTGTTTAAATCCATAACATTTTGCATCAAAGTTTGTCATCATCAAAAAGGGAGAGATTGTTAGCCCTAAGGGCAAATCATGTAGTTTTGATTAATGACAAATATTGATGAGAACTAATATGTTTATATTGTGTGATAGGATTTGTGAACTAAGAAGTTTGGAGTCTCATTGCCTTCAAGCCAAAGTGCAAGAAAAACCTCAATAAACTATGAAGTCTTTTGAAGGTTATTCAAAGATGAACTCAAGGCATTGAAGACTTGAAGTGTAGAGTAGATATGACAATAGGTAAATCTCTATGTAAACTCTACACTTGTATGTCTTGGAGTCTATTGAATGCATAAGAGAGTATAAAATAGGTTTCTTAATCTCAAAAGGCTTTGTAAAGTCTTGGAATGGTACCATATTCTCTAAACTGTCAAACTTATATATGTCTAAATAAGTTTTCTATACATACCAAATGTTTTTCAAACTTATTTAAGTTAAATCTCAAATGATTTTACAAAGACTGAATATGCTTCCAAAAAATTCGGTCGTCCAAATTTTGTAGCAAAAGTTTGCTACTATTCTTCCAAAGAAATTCGAAAGAAGATTCGGACGCAGCAGGAAGAATTCGGTCGTCCGAAAAAGTCGGACGCAGAAATCGGTCGTTTGAATTTCTTGAAAATAGTCGTTTTATAGTTGTTAAAACTGATTTTCAAATTCTATAAAAGCTATAAACTTGAAATCTTTTGCAAGTTTTGAATTCTTAAAAACTCTAAGCATCCTAAATCCTTTTACAAACATTTCTTAAGCTCTCTTATGTCTTGTGCATTCAATTGATCAATCCAAAGACATCAAAGTGTGAAGGTGCAACTTTGTGTAATATTTACCAACAAGTGGTAACATCTACACACTCTTCTTTATTTATTAAATTGTGTTGTTCTACTAGCTCTAGCAAGGTTATCTTGATAACATAAAATCCTTTAGATAAGGGTGATCCTTGAAGTTGTGATTCAAGGTTGTTTGAGATATAAAACCTTTGTGTTTGGTGAACCTTGTATTGTAAAAAGTTACTAGAAGAGGTTCTGAGTGTAAAACCATACTGTGGTGATCCTCTCTTGTAATTTGTAAACCTGAGCATATAGTAGATTGTTTGAAATCCTTAAGTGTGAGCTTAAGGTCATGGATGTAGATCTTGAGGATCGAACCACTATAAATTGTTTGAGTTCTTTGCTATTGCTTTCTTTCATTGCTTTGCTATAAATTGTCTCTATTTTGCTCATATAATCCGTTCTTGGTCTAAATGCATAAAAGGTTTGTTTTTGCAAAAATTAGCCAAATACCTAATTCACCCCCCCCCCCCCCTCTTAGGTATTTCAAATTGGTTTTGATAGAAAATTTTCTTAGAAAAGCTATGGGGATTGTTCACATTGTTGTAGAAGTTGGTAATGAAACATGCACTTGGATTAGAAACCTCGAGGGATTTGTGAAGCAGTAAGACTAAGATTAACTATAGTTAATTGTGTAATTAAGGAAGAGTAAAATTGATGTTCTTTCTAAAGTTGCATGGCGTATGTGAAAATAGACTCGAAATAATGTTTCAAACCTCTGGCAGCAGTTTAAGACATGGTAGGAATTTGAGATATAAATTCAATGAAAGTAAAGATGAAGTTTTGGTAGAATTGTAAAGAAAGCCATAAAGAAAGGAAAAGATCAATTGTTTGTGATTGTTGAATTTACTTGTGATTGCCAACAAGCTTGTTGAGATTGGGTTTACTAACTACTGTAGGTGAGGAGTTACATCGATTATGATAAGGTTAGGAAGTTGGCAAGTTTGATGATTTTTATATGGCATGGGTTTGAGTCTAATGTTTGGGGAATTTTTTTAAATTAAATATTATGGAAAGATTGTTATATGGCATGGGTTGGATTTGGGCTTGGTTTTTTCTGGTGGGCTTTTGGTTAATGGTTAAATATGTAGTTAGTTTTGTTGTTTTTTTACTTATTTTTGAAGAGTATTTTTTGACTTTTTTATTGAGGTAATTATTATTTATAGAAATAAGTCAGTAACTTATTTTCGTTAGATATTTGGCTTTATTTTATTTCTGGAGAAAATATTTGTTATTTCATAAATAAAGTTGTGTTTAGTAATATTGATGCAAGAGATAATTAGTTGGGTAAAGAGTGCATAATATTTTTCATGTAATCTATTTCAGTATTTAGAGATAATATATTTATAAATTATTGTTAAAATTTTATTTATAACATACATTGTTGCTAGTTATATTATAACTACTAAAATAGTATGTATGTTAGGCGCTAATTATAACAACAACAAAGTACGTATGCTAAGTAGTAATTATAACAACAATAATTTTAATATTTGATATTCCAAATTTTGTACATGCTTTCAAGGAGTAATATTTGCATCAAGAAAATCTGGAAATTGTAGTACTTTTACAAAATAAATAGTTATGGCTTTATGAAATCTAACATTACATTTGATATTTAAAGTTTATCGATGATTCCAAGAAATCATATTTACACCAAAAATATCTTGAAATCCTTGCAGTTTTAGAGAATATAGTTATGCATGTAGTTTCTATACATTACCATAAGAGAATATGCTCGCTGGATAGCTGAGCTAACATAAAAAAATGCTCCTTTGTAGGTGGTTTTTTTCATTATGCATTTATGCTCGCTGGATAGCTGAGCTAACATAAAAAAATGCTCCTTTGTAGGTGGTTTTTTTCATTATGCATTTATGCTCGCTGGATAGCTGAGCTAACATAAAAAAATGATCCTTTGTAGGTGGTTTTTTTCATTATGCATTTGGCTTTTTGGTTGGGCTAGCAATGCTTAAAGCATTGTCTATTTCCATATCTAGACGTTGCAAGTTATGAAATGCTCACGCAAGTGACTTGGCAACAGTTTTTGGAGCTTCCTGACGTGCAATTTCTTTTGTTCATACAAACATTTTCTTCTTTAGTAATCTAATACTATGATTATAAAAGATGTTGGATGATGAAACATTACAAATTAATTACCTTGGGTAATGCTACTGACATCTGTCTCATTGCTTTCTATCATCAACGGTGCTATTTTCTGTCTTTGTCATCCTCAACTACACAGTGAATGCGATATGTTGTCTAAGAAGTTACTACATAGCTCTTTGCAGGACGAGTTTGTACTAAGAATGTTTTCTTGTTGATGTATGAGACAGTGGTTTCAATAGGGAGACTCAAATTATGTAATTAGGTTTTTGTTAATGGAAATATGACAAATTTTGATAAAATGTATTCATAAGTCATATTACCTATTCAGATAGTTCCACTACTTGAGCAGTAGTGAACTGGAACATCTATTCTATGATTGCTCAATAGGTTGTTGCATTTATTAAACCTCTATCATCCAGCAGCTGCACTTGTATGACAGATCTATAGAAAGGTGTTTTAGTTAGGAAATTTTTGTGGTTTCAATATATTTAATAATTCTAAGTTTTTTAGTTACCTTGGTTGAGGCATGGAAATTTCTTTACATGTTATGCAAGGAAAGCTTTGTCCTGATCTTGTTGATGTTGATGAAAAACAATTTTTGCAAGCCATGTACCAAATTTTTTTGTTTATATTTCCAATCAATATTTGAGATCTCAACCATATCACCCATTTCATGTACAATTTGAACATTTGATGGAGCCATAATTTAGGATTTAGGATGTGTTAGATTTGGAAAGATGCGACAATTGGTTAAGAGATGGGAGCATACCTTTTTTGTCATCTATATTTTCGTAATTGGCATAACATGTGGCTGGTCCTCAAGTAGGAAAGTAGGATTGAAATTTGTCTATGAAGGATCACTTGATTTTTATCATATCAACTCTTCATTATTTACCGCGTTGGCATCAGAAAGAGTTTTCAAATGTTTCATACACATTTTAACTAAAAAAATGAGAAGAACAATAATGACTATGTGAAGTTTACTATACATCTTCTCCATTTCCTTGACATGATTGTTCAAGGCTTCTTGGAATGCTTTGGCTACTATGGTGTCACCTCTAGTTACTCCTTCACCACTTGAACCAATTCCAGTTTCTTCTTCAAACAATCTCCTTTTTGTTGGAGGTTGCTCCCCCTCACTTGAGGTGTCATGCTTCCTCTTTGTCTTCATTTCTCTAGCAAGGGTTTATTCTTCTTCCTCCTCTTCATTTTCTATCATTTCTTCTCTTTCTATTCTTCTTCCTCCTCTTCACTTTCTATCATTTATCAATGCTTCACTAAATTCAATGTCAACTTGGGATATTCTAGATGAATACCACTGTATCACATTATCCCCTACAATCTCAATTCTTTCCTCTTTTAGGTTTGCATAGAATTCATATATCAAGGTAGGATAAAATTCTTCATCAATGAACAACAAACTAATCCAACCAACATCATTGAAATAAGATAGAACAATATCCATGCTAGACAATTTATCAACATCAACCTTATATCCAGAAATGATCTTTCTGCTACTTTTATTCCATTCATCAAATTCATGAGTAGCTTTAATTGAGACAAACCTATCAACTCCAGATAATGTTTGAGGGATTCGAATTCTTCATGGTTGGTTGAGGATTGAGTCTCCATCTCCTTCCTTAGCCTTTCCTTTCCCTTTCTCAAATTTGGCTTCTTTGTTCTCACCATTGATGTTTTCTGTTGAGAAGTATTGATTTTCGGTATGAATTTAGGGTTAGAAGTTTAAAAGTGAAGGCAAATCGGGATGATAATGTGTAGTTTTGAAGGGATTTTGATTCGGATGTGAATGGGTATGAGAGGATTTTAAAAAGATGTGAAATTCGGAAGTTGAAGTGGTGAGAGAACTGTTTAAATTTTCAATTAAACAGACGCGTACGTAAAATTCGAACGACCGAATTCTCATGTTTGAGTCTGAATTTTCGATCAAAAGTCTCTGTTTCCTGACCGAATTTCTGTAGTGCATCTGAATTCTGGATAAAAAATTTCCTGTTTTCATCAAAACTTCAATACACACATTAGTCATTGAATCTTGAAATTCCTAAGAGTCTTCTTAGGTGATTGAACCTTTCCTCAGCCAAAGGCTTTGTAAATATGTCAGCAATTTGATCATTTGTATTTAGATATTCTAAGCATATATCTTTCTTAATTACATGATCACGAATGAAATGATGTTTTATCTAAATATGCTTAGTCCTAGAATGTTGAATGGGATTTATGCTCAAATTGATAGCACTAGTATTATCACATAGTATAGGCACACAATCGAATTTAAGACCATAATCAAGTAAGGTATGTTGCATCCATAGCAATTGAGCATAACAACTACCTGCAGCTATGTATTCAGCTTCTACAGTAGATAAAGACACACAAGCTTGTTTTTTACTAAACCAAGATACAAGACAACTACCAAGAAATTGACAATGACCACTTGTACTTTTACGTTCAACTTTGTTTCCAGCATAGTCAGCATCAGAGTATCCAATAAGTTCAAAAGATGAAGTTTTTGAAAACCAAAGACCGTAGTCATGTGTATCAATCAAATAGCGAAAAATGCGTTTGACAGAAATTAGATGAGATTCTTTAGGACATGATTAGAATCTAGCACACAAGCATACAACAAACATAATATCTGGTCTACTAGCTGTGAGATAGAGTAAACTTCCGATCATACCTCCATATAATTTCTCATCAATACTTTTACCTTTCTCATCTTTGTCAAGTGTAGTTGATGAACTCATTGGGTACCTATTCCTTTTGTTTGATCCATTCCAAATCTTTTCAGTAACTCCTTGGCATACTTTGCTTGTTTGATGAAGACTCCATCATTGGTTTTCTTAATTTGCAGCCCAAGGAAGAAACTTAGTTCTCCCATCATGCTTATCTCAAATTCATTTTGAATGGATTTAGCAAACTCTTCACAAAGGGAAGTATTAGTAGTACCAAAAATAATATCATCAACATAAATTTGCACAAGTAAAATATCATTTTTAGAAGATGTTTTTATAAAAAGAGTTGTATCCACTTTTCCTTTTGTAAATCTTTTGAAAGAAGAAAACCACTTAATCTTTCATACCAAGCTCTTGGAGCTTGTTTCAGTCCATATAGAGCTTTGGTTAACTTGAAAACATGAATTGGAAATTTTTCATGAATAAAACCAGGAGGTTGTTATACATAAACCTCTTTTTCAATAAAACCATTTAGAAAAGCACTTTTGACATTCATTTGAAATAGTTTAAAATCTTTAAAACAAGAAAATGCCAAAAGTATTCTTATAGACTCTAATCTGGCCACTGGGGCAAAAGTTTCATCATAATCAATGCCTTCTTCATGGTTGAAACCTTGAGCAACAAGTCTAGCTTTATTTCTAACAACTTCTCCTAGTTCATTTAACTTATTTCTAAAGTCCCATTTTGTACCAATAACAGAATGATCATGAGGTCTAGGAACAATAGTCCAAACTTTATTTCTCTCTAACTGATTTAACTCTTCTTCCATAGCAATAATCCAGAAATTATCACACAATGCATCATCAATATTTTTTGGTTCAATATGAGATAAAATGGCAAAATTATCAATAAAGTACCGCCTTGTTTTAACTCCTTGGGAGACATCACCAATGATTTGCTCCTTAGGATGACTTCTTGCATATGTAAGATCCTTTGGAAGTTCTTGATTATTGCTTGATTGACCATCTTGTTCTTGCTCCATTATTTCTTCTTCTTTGGCATGATCTTCCAATGTAGGTACTTGGTGTTGAGTTTGATTTTCAACCATTCAGGAACCTGCATCATCTTCATTTCTTCTTTGAAGATAAGTGTTAGATTCATCAAAAGTTACATGAATAGTTTCTTCAACACATAATGTCCTTTTGTTATAGACTCTATATGCCTTTTTATTTGATGAATAGCCAAGAAATATGCCTTCATCTGATTTTCTATCAAACTTACCAAGATTGTCACTAGTGTTTAAAATAAATCACTTACAACCAAAAACTTTAAAATAGACAATTGATGGAGTTTTATCAAATAGAAGTTCAAAAGGTGTTTTTATTATAAAATATCTTAGTAAAACTCTATTCATTACATAGCAAGCTGTATTTACAGCATCAACCCAAAAATATTTTGGTAAGGAATTTTCACAAAGCATTGATCTAGCCATTTCTTGTAATATTCTGTTTTTCCTCTCAACAACACCATTTTGTTGAGGTATTTTGGCAGCTGAAAAATTATGAGTGATGCCATACTCATCACAGAATTTTGTAAAATCTTAGTTACAAAACTCTCTTCCATTATCACTTCTAATAGAAATCAGTTTGTAATCAAGAGAAATTTGAACCTTTTTGAAAAGTTTTGAAAATTCAAAAAATGTTTCATCTTTTTGAGATAAGAAGATTACCCATGTAAATTTTGAAAAATCATCAACAATCACATAAGCATATCTTTTACCACCAAGACTATTAGTCCTCATAGGTCCAAATAAATCCATGTGAACTAGTTCAAGAGATTTTGAAGTAGAAACCATTTTCTTTGGTTTAAAAGATGTTTTTGATTGTTTTCCATATTGAAAAGCATCACAAAGATGGGTTTTATCAAAATGCATTTTTTGTAATCATCTAACTAGTTCTTGTGTAGAAAGTTTGTTCAATAAATCCATGCTCACATGTCCTAATCTTCTATGCCATAAAAATCCATCATTGTCATGAATGGCAAGACATTTAATATCATTAGTAATAAGCTCATGAAGATATAACACATATACATTACTAACTCTTTTAGCAACAAAAATAGTTTAATTACTTGCACTGTCAAGAATAGTACAAGTATCACATTTAAACTCAACTTTGCAACCATTGTCATATAATTGACTAATACTAAGTAAATTGTACTTTAAACCATCAATAAGTAAAACTTACTTGATAAGAGGGAATGAACCTTTACCAATGTTACCTATTCCAAGTATTTTCCCTTTCTTCTTATCTCCAAATGTGACAAAACCTTCACTTGTAGCTTGAAGCTCACTAACAAGTGATGCATTTCCAGTCATGTGCCTTAAGCAGCCACTGTCAAGAAACCATTTAGTGGCACTTGATCTTGAGGCAAATTGTACCTATACCAAATTAGAAAGAGTGATTTTTGGTACCCATATCTTCTTGGGTCCAAGGGGGTTAGTAATAGTTCCTTTGACTTTCCTAATGGTCTTAACACCATTTTCTATCTTTCTTTTTATAAAACACTTAGAAACCTTGTGTCCATGCCTACCACAATATGTGCAACAAGTATGAGACCTATAATGAGAAGATTCTTTAACAAATAACCCTTTTTGTTTTGGATCAAAACAATCATGTGTAAAACCAAGACCGTGCTTTACAAATGAGGATCTTTGATAACCAAGTAATTTATTTAAATTTTTTCTTCCATATGTAAATCTCTCAATACATAAAGTAAGATCATTTACTACCCTTTTTAAAGATTCATGATCCTTTAGCATTGATTCAAGAGAAATAATTCTTGTACAAAGCTTTTTGTTTTCAAAAGATACATTTTGTATGGTAGTATTCAAAACTTCTTTTTCAATGGTAAGGGAATTAATGGTCTCAAGAAGTTTATCATTTTCAACACATAATCTTGAATTTTCATTTGAAAAATCATTGATTTTGAATTTCATTTCTTTGTTTCTTTTTGAAGCCTTTTTCAACTCTTCATATAGTTCTACAATCAAATCACTAGAATCAATATTATCATCACAGAAATTTGAAATAGAAGGTGAAGATTGTATCTCATCATCAATGGCCATAAAGCATATGTTGGCCTTCCCTTCACTGTCATCCTCGCTTTCTTGTTGATCCCATATTCCAGCTAATCCTTTTTCTTTCTTGGCAGATTTCTTTCTATTTTTGCTGTCTCTTTCCCTCTCTAACACTTTGGGACAGTCAGCAATAAGATGATGTGTGCTCTTACATTCAAAGCATTGAGGTTTATAGGATGACGATTGTCCACTCTTCTTGACTGGCTTTCTTCCTTTCTTTAGAAACTCCTTTTTGTAGAATCGCTTGAACATCCTCACTGCCATTGCAATCTCTTCTTCTCCACTGTTTCCTCCTTCTTCATCACTTGAAGATTGTTCTTGTTCACTCAAGTGATTTGAAGCATTGAGTACTACTCCTTTTCTTCCCTTTTCTTCATCTTCCTTATCATTCAACCGTTCCATCTTCATTTCATGTGTGAGTAGTGATCCGATAAGCTCTTCAAGAGGAAGAGTTTTAAAATCTTTTGACTCCTCAATAGCAAGCGTTTTGGCTGCCAGGATTTTGGTAGAGTATCCAAAATCTTCTTGTTTTGCTCTCCCATATTATAGCTTTTACCATAAGCTTTCAAGCCATTAAAAATGTTAGTAAACCTTGTAAACATATCACTAATATTTTCACCTTGTTTCATAGTAAACAGTTCATAATCTCTAACAAGCATAGCAAGTTTGGATTCTTTAACTTGATTAGTACCTTCATGAGTGATTTGGAGTAATCTCCACATATCATGAGCAGAATCACACCCACTAACTCTATTGTATTCAGTAACATCTAATGCACAACTTAATATATTCACGGCCTGATAGTTTAATGTCATTTTCCTTGAATCATGCTCATCAAATTCATCAGTGGATTTGGGTTCTAAGGCTACTCCATCTGCTCTCATTTTCATTGGAACATAAGGACCTTTCTCAACTATGTTCCACAAATCAAAATTGATAGAACAAATATATATCTTAACTCTAATCTTCCAAAAAGTGTAATTTGTTCCATCAAACAACGGTGGTCTATTTGTAGGTAAGGTAGATTTGCAATATTAGCCATAGGATCTTTGTCTTCTAGGTTGTCAAACCACGCAAAGAAGTTCTAGCTCTGATACCAATTGAAATACCTAACAGGGGGGGTGAATTAGGTATTTGGCTAATTTTTGCAAAAACAAACCTTTTATGCGTTTAGACCAAGAACAAATTATATGAGCAAAATAGAGACAATTTATAGCAAAGCAATGAAAGAAAGCAATGGCAAAGAACTCAAACAATTTATAGTGGTTCGATCCTCAAGATCTACATCCACTACCTTAAGCTCACACGTAAGGATTTCAAACAATCTACTATATGCTCAGGTTTACAAATTACAAGAGAGGATTACCACACTATGGTTTTTCACTCACAACCTCTTCTAGTAACTTTTTACAATGCAAGGCTCACCAAACATAAAGGTTTTATATCTCAAACAACCTTGAATCACAACTTCAAGGATCACCCTTATCTAAAGGATTTTATGTTATCAAGATAACCTTGTTAGAGCTAGTAAAACAACACAATTTAATAAATAAAGAAGAGTGTGTAGATGTTACCACTTGTTGGTAGATATTACACAAAGTTGCACCTTCACACTTTGATGTCTTTGGATTGATCAATTGAATGCACAAGACATAAGAGAGCTTAAGAAATGTTTATAAAAGGCTTTATGATGCTTAGAGTTTTTAAAAATTCAAAACTTGCAAAAGATTTCAAGTTTATAGCTTTTATGGAATTTGAAAATCTGTTTTAATAGCTATAAAACGGCTCATTAACGGCTATTTTAAGGAAATTCGGACAACTGAATTCTGCGTCCGAATTTTTTGGACGACCAAATTCTTCCTGCTGCGTCCGAATCTTCGTCTGAATTTCTCTTGAAAAATAGTGACCATGCTGAAGGCCAAAATTCGGACGACCGAATTTTTCTTTATGCTTCTAAATCTTCTTCCGAATTTCTCTGGAAGAATAGTAGCAAACTTTTGCTACAAAATTTGGACGACCAAATTTTTTGGATGCATATTCAAACTTTGTAAAATCATTTGAGATTTAACTTAAATAAGTTTGAAAAACATTTGGTATGTATAGAAAACTTATTTAGACATATATAAGTTTGAAAACCAAAATCAAATTCCTTTGATCATATAAAGTTTACTTAAAAACTTTAGGACACAAAACCACAATCACCAAGAAATTTCATTCAAAGCCTTTTAAGATTAAGAAACCTATTTTATGCTCTCTTATGCATTCAATAGACTTCAAGACATACAAGTGTAGAGTTTACATAGAGATTTATCTATTATCATATCTACTCTACACTTCAAGTCTTCAATGCCTTGAGTTCATCTTTGAATAACCTTCAAAAGACTTCATAGTTTATTGAGGTTGTTCTTGCACTTTGTCTTGAAGGCAATGAGACTCCAAACTTCTTAGTTCACAAATCCTATCACACAATATAAACATATTAGTTCTCATCAATATTTGTCATTAATCAAAACTACATGATTTGCCCTCAGGGCTAACATAATTCGTCCTCATGGTAAGAACACATTCTTCTCTTTATGAACAAAATTATTAAATCATCATGCAAACTTCAATCCAAAAATCAATTGCTTGCAAATGAACAGGACATACTAAAACTGTATGTTGATAGTAGAGGAGGAACAATGCTAGATTATATACATGTCATCAACTAAAATGAATAAAAATGGATCATCAGCATAAAAAATAAAATAAAATACATCCATCCGTAAGAAGGATTCTAATGTTTCATGCAAGAAAATGAAGTTGCTATAGGAGACCATATTGTCTTCGTGCCTGAAAAAAGGAACAAAGAGATGAGGTTCAAAATTGATGATTTATTGAAGGAAAATCCAAAGTTATTTTTTGAAAAAAAAAAATTCATTGAATCCATTGATTGCTTGAATATTGAAAAAGAAGTTTTAAATGTTTCCTTGTGAAACATGTCTCTTGAGAACAAATCTCTTTATGCTAAAATTTCTTCTCTAGAGAAAATGATTGCTGATTATGATTTTTTGAAAAAGAAAGTTGATGATTTCACCTTATGTGTTGAAAAGTTTACAAATCTTAGAGACAATCTTGACAAACTACTTGGATCTCAAAGATCTTTTTTTGTGAAAAATGGTCTTAGATACAATCATGTGAACAATGTTTCAAAATACAAAAATTACTTTGTCAAACATCAACCTCTATGCCTCATACATACTGTACTTATTGTGGTAGAAATGATCACAAGGCCACTAGATGCTATGTGAAAAGAAAGGTAGAAAGTAGGGTTAAAACCATTAGCAGAGCTAAGGGAACTATCACTAACTCCCTTGGACCCCAAAAAATATGGGTACCAAAAGTCACTTCCTCTCATTTGATGTAGGTGCATATTCCTTCAAGATCAAGTGCTACTATGTGGTTCCTTAATATTGGATCCTCAAGAGACATGATAGGGAATGCTTCACCCATTAGTGGACTTCAAGCCACAGATGATGGATTTGTCACCTTTGGTGACAAGAAGCAAGGAAGAATTCTTGGAATAGGTAATATTGGTAAAGTATCTTCCCCTCTCATTAAAAAATTTTACTCGTTGATTACTTGAAATACAATTTTCTTAGCATTAGTCAATTGTGTGACAATGGATGTAAAGTTGAGATTAAATGTGATACTTGTACCATCCTTGATAGCGTAAGTGGGAAAATCATTTTTGTTGCCAATAGGGTTAGTAATGTATTTGTGCTATATCTTGATGAACTTGTTGCCAATGATGTTAAAAGTCTTGTCATTCATGATAATGATGGATTTCTTTGGCATAGAAGATTAGGTCATGTGAGCATGGATTTGTTGAACAAACTTTCTTCTCAAGATTTGGTTAGATGATTGCGAAAATGCGTTTTGAGAAAAATAGTCTTTGTGATGCATGCCACTATGGAAAACAAACAAAAACATCTTTCAAATCCAAGAAAATGGATTCATCTTTAAAACTTCTTGAACTTGTTCATATGGATCTATTTGGGCCAATGAGAACTACCAGTCTTCGTGGTAGGAGGCATAGATAAATTATTGTTGATGATTTTTCAAGATTCACTTGGGTACTCTTTTTATCACAAAATGATGAAGCTTTTCATGAATTTGTAAAACTTTTCAAAAAGGTTCAAACCTCCCTTGATTGCAAATTGATCTCTATTAGAAGTGACAATGGGAGAGAATTTTACAATCAAGATTTTACAAAGCTTTGTGATGAGAATGGAATTGTTCACAATTTTTTGGCTGCCAAAACACTTCAACAAAATAGGGTTGTCGAAAGGAAAATTCAAACTTTACAAGAAATGACTAGGTCTATGCTTTGTGAAAATTCTATGCTAAAATATTTTTGGGCCGAAGCCTTAAACACCACTTGCGAAAAAATGGCACCTTTTGAACTTCCATTTGGTAGATTTCCCTCAATTTCCTATGTCAAAGTGTTTGGTTGCAAGTGCTTTATATTGAATATGCTTGACAACTTGGGTAAATTTGATAGAAAATCTGATGAAGGCATATCTTCCTTGTTATTCTTCTAATAAGAGGGCTTATATAATTTACAATAAAAGAACTTTATGTGTTAAGGAGATCATACATGTGAGTTTTGATAAGTCTAACATTTAGTTGGAAAAGAGATATCATGATGATGTAGGTACGTCCATGAAGGATAATCAAACTCATCTTCAAGCTCCAACTTTGGAAGATCATGCCAATGAAGAAGAGATGATTGAGCAAGAACAAGTTAATCAACCTAGTGGTGACCAAGAGCTACCAAAGGATCTAAGATATGCAAGAAGCTACCCTAATGAGCAAATCATTAGTGATGTTTCTTAAGGTGTTTGAACAAGACAGTACTTTGTTAACAACTTTGCACTTTTATCTCAATTTGAGCCTAAAAACATTACTGATGTCTTGCATGATGATTTTTGGATTGTTGCTATGCAAGAGGAATTAAATCAATTTGAGAGAACAAAGTTTGGATTCTTGTCCCAACATCCCTTGATCACCCCTGTTATTGGTACAAAATGGGTTTTTATAAATAAACTAAATGAATCCGAAGAGGCTGTTAGAAACAATGCTAGACTTGTTGCCTAAGGATTCAATCAAGAAGAGGGCATTGACTATGATGAAATTTTACTCCGGTAGCTAGACTTGAATCTATAGCTTTTGGCATTTGCTTGCTTTAAAGGTTTTAAGTTATTTCAAATGGATATCAAAAGTGCTTTTCTAAATGGTTTTATTGATGAAGAAGTTTATGAGAAACAACCCCTCGGTTTTGCTCATGAAAAATTTCCTAACCATGTTTTCAAACTATCCAAAGCTTTATATAGTTTAAAACAAGCTCCTAGAGCTTGGTATTAAAGATTGAGTGATTTTCTTCTTTCAAAAGAATTTTCAAGAGAAAAGGTTGACATGACTCTTTTCATCAAAACCTCTTGCAACAATGATCTTTTACTTGCGCAAATCTATGTTAATGATATCATATTTGGTGCTACTCATGTTTCTCTTTGTCAGGAATTTGCCAAGTTAATACAAAGTGAGTTCGAAATGAGCATGATGGGAGAACTTAACTTCTTTCTTGGGCTACAAATCAAGCAAACCAAGGATGGCACTTTCATAAATCAATCTAAGTATATCAAGGAGCTTTTGACGAGATTTGGAATGAATCAAGCAAAGGTATAATTGGTAGCTTCCTTTATCTTACCTCAAGTAGGCTGGATATTATGTTTGTCGTATGCTTATGTGCTAGATTCCAATCTTGTCCTAAATAGTCTCATTTAATTGCCATAAAACACATTCTTAGATATTTGATTGATGCACATGATTATGGCCTTTGGTTTTTAAAATCTTCTTCCTTTGACCTTGTTGCTTATTCAAATGTCGACTTTGCCGGATGCAAAGTCGAGCGTAAAAGTACTAGTAGTCATTGTCGATTTTTTGGTAGTTGCCTTGTATCTTGATATAGTAAGAAATAAACATGTGTGTCATTGTCTACTGTCGCGTCGAAATATATATTGCCGCTGGTAATTGTTGTGCTCAAGTGCTATGTGATAACACAAGTGCTATCAATTTGAGCATAAATCCCATTCAACATTCTAGGACTATGTGGTATAGAGATGAAACATCATTTCATTCGTGATCATGTAGCTAAAGGTGATATTTGCTTGGACTATGTGGATTCTAATGATCAAATTGTTGATATATTTACCAAGCCTTTGGCTGAGGAAAGGTTTTGTTACCTTAGAAGAAGCTTGGGAATTTCAAAATTCAATTATTAATGTATGTGTTGAAGTTTGGCAAAAATAAACCAGTGAAAATTCGAACGCATAAGTCGTATGTGTTATCCCTAAGGGCAAATAATGTAGTTATGATTAGTTTTAATTAATGACAAACATTGATAAGGACTAATTCTTATGTCATTTGTGTTATAGAATTGTTGGATTAAGAAGTAAGGAGTTCTTATTGCCTTGGAGCTAAAAGTGCTAAGGACAACTCAAGTGTGATCAAGGATCAAGAATATAGAGCATGTCCTATGGATTGAAGGTTTTAAAGACTCTAGTGTAGGTTTACACTTGCTTAATAGGTATATTTTTGTAAATTCTACACTTGTGAAAACATAAGAGAGCACAAACTTGTTTTTGAATCCTAAATGGCTTTGAATAGACTTTTAATTACCAAGTATTTTTTTAAAATCTTAAATGGTTTTGAGTAAACCTTGAATAATAAAGTGCTTTGGTAACAGTATTTGAGTTCAAAAGATTTTAAATGACTTATCTTTTAGTACAAAATGTTTTCAAACTTATTGAGGTTGATTTTCAAATGTTATGACAAAGTTTGAACAGTTTGGACGCAAGTTCGGACGTCCAAACTATAAACATGGTTATTGTTTTTCCAGAGAAATTCAGACGTAAGTTCGGATGCAAGGGGCAAAATTCAGTCGTCTGAACTTTCCAAGACAACATGTCATAGTAATGTTCGCACGCATAGGATCTGGTTCAGTCATCTGAACTCCTCAGAAACTAGTTGTTACTAGTCGTTTTATGCTGTTAAAACCAATTTTGAAAATCTATAAAAGCCATAAACTTCAAATTTTTTGTAATTTTTGAACGCTTGAGAAACTCTAACACTCCTAAATCATTTGAAAACATCAAAACTCTCTTTTGTCATGTGCTTACAAGTGATCATTCAGGATTCCAAAGACAAAAAAGTGAAGTGGTGCTAAATTGTGTAATCATCTACCAAGCTGTGGTAACATCTCAATCCATACTCTCTTTAATCTAGTTTTCTACTTGCTCATTACAAGGTTTTCTTGTAAACATAAAATCCTTTAGGTAAGGGTGGTCCTTGAGATATTGATTCAAAGTTGTTTGTAGATATAAAATCCTTTGGTAGGGTGAACCTTATTTGTAGAATTGCAAAAGAGGTTGTTGGTGTAAAACCATTTGTGTTGAGCCTCTTGAGTAATTGATTGAATTTGAGCATATAGTAGATTGGTTGAAATACTTGAGTGTAGACTCAAGGTAATGGATGTAGATCTTGAAGAGATCGAACATTTGGAAAACCATTTTGCACCAGAAAGTTGTGACAACAGTGTGTGTCTGTGAGGTAATGGAAACTTATCATCTTGCAAAAAGTGGTTGAGAGGCTGAGATAGCTGGGATAGGAGTTGGTGGTGTAGGTGGCTTGTAAAATGGATTGATGGGTTGACTGACAAGTGGGAGGTACTGGTTTTTCTTTGGCAAGGATTTTGAGGCATTTTTTATCTGGAAGCCACCAAAAGGTTAATCGTCAATATGGAGAAAAAGATTGAAGCAGATCCCACTCCTCAAAGAAAAAATGGAGATACTTTAGAAGGAAACAAAAGTCCTCCAGAAATTCCAGAAGCAAGTCAGACTACTGCTATGTCTACAAACAGAAGGGTCATTGATGACATAAAAACTGGAAGTATTCGAAAGAAAATAATTTCAAAAACTCAAACCTAGACTGTCTAAGAAGGTATGACTTGGATCAACACAACGGCCAACTCTTGGGCACTCAAAGGATCCTGTCCTCTTATCTTTCAACAATCCAAGAAGGAATGAAATCAACCATTCAAGAAGGAATACTCACAATTTCTAAGTATCTCTGAACAAGGATCTAAGCTAAAGGCATATCAGAAATAGAAGCAGAGAAGAAGAATAGAGGAAACTTAGAAAGACATGTTTAGAGTGGAACACACAAGAGAGATATTACTACTTAGGAATTAAGCTTGAGAAAATGTTACAACAATGGGCTCTTTATATAGAGCTCCAAGCAAGAACCTAGAAGGCTAAATTATTGGGCTATGACGTCATTGCTTACATCATGGTAGGTAATGAGGTCATTGCTTATATCACACCACACTTATCATACTTATCAGCTTTAATCAGCTGGGAAATAAAGTTGACATGACAGCACACTGAATAATAAAGACAACAAAGTGCAGATCACTAAAGATAAAAGTCTTCACAACTGTAATGCTCGGAATCAATCGGTGTTGAAACATCACTATCAGTGGAATCAGGATCAGTGATATTTCGTTCAATAATGAGATCCTGATGCAGAGCATGTGCCTTTGCTTTTTTCTTTTTCTGCTTGAGTGCATCATTTTTGAGTGAGGTGACACAAGTGGTTCAAGCAGTTTTATCAAAGGCCATACGTGGAAAGGTAAACCTATGTGATGACTGAGAGAGTTAGCTGGCTGAAGGTTAAAGTAATCAAAAGGAGTTTCAGTGTCTGGCTGAGAATAAGGCAAGTGGTGAGGATACCGTTCACGAGCTATTTTGATGTTTATCTCGTGATGATGGTTGGTCGGATAATTCCAAGAACCATAATCATCATGCCAGATTTCTTGAGGCATAATTTTATTTTCAACAAACATATATTTTTGGGCCTCAGAGTATTTTTGAGGAAGATCTAACACAGTAATGGAATTGACCTGGTAAACATGGGAATATGGATGGATTGTGAAATCAAGGTCTATTGGACGGTGGATGTCAAAGAGAAGGAAGTGTTTAGGAAAAGTGAGGAGTAAGTTCTTCCATTCTGTTAAAGGTTAAATCCAGGTTAAGAACTCAAGGATACTTAGAATAAACCCATTAAGAAATAATGCAGAGTCGATTTCAAGAAGAATGTGGTACTGTTGACAGAGGTACCAGAAGAACCATTTTATTGGAGGAGGGAAGTTATTAGGTCCGAGAACGAAAACCTGACTAAAAGGGAAATATGGATTGACTCCAGATGGTTTTAGGATAGATCCTCCAAATTCTTTAAAAATCTGTAACTCGTAAAAATATTAGGTGGGTTGGAATAACTGGGTCGGATCATGGCTATAACTGGTTTGGTGGAAAAGGAATCAGGTCAGGAAAGGAAATCAGCGACAACATTAGTTTTATCTTTGATGTGTTTGACCTCGAATGAATATTGCGCAAACCACGTTGACCACCTGAGCAGCTGAGGATGAGGAACTTGCTTCTGCTTGAACTGCAACATTTTGGGAAATGAACTCATATCTGTTTCCACCAAAAACTTTGATCCGATGAGATAGAAACTGAACTTCTTTATTCTATTTTTGACTGCGAGGATTTCTTTGAAAGTGGAGTGGTAATGAACTTCTGCTATCTTGAATCTTCCACTTGCAAATCCACAAAGATGTCGGGTGCCATCAGTTTCTTCAAGTAGCACTGCACTTCAATATTTGTCACTTGCATCAGTCTGAAGTATCTTTTGGCCATTTGTAGGGAGATGCAATTTCTGAATTTCGGATACTTGTTCTTTCAGTGCAGTTATAGCTTGAGTCTGTAAGGATGTCCAGGATGATGGATTCTTCTTGAGCATCTTGGTGAGTGGATGGATATGCTCAGAGGCTCTGGGCAGGAAATCTCGAACATAGTTGACAACACCAAGGAACTGTTGGACTTATTTCTGAGAAAGATTAGACTCAAGGAACTTCTGTAACTCGTCGAAAATATGATTTCCAAGAGTGTATGTACCTTCAGTGAAATGCATTCCTAGGAAAGTAATTTCCTGTGTAGCCAAGATCATTTTCTTTTCAGAAAATATTACGCCATAATCTTTAACAATTTGAGCAAACTGGCGTAACAATTTTATATGATCATCCTTAGTAGAACTGAAAAGTAGGATGTCATCAATATAAACCAGTGCAGTGTGTAAGAGTGGTTCAAAAATCTTGGCCATGGCTTTTTGAAACAAGGATGGTGCGAGTTTTAATCCAAAAGGCATTACTTTCCACTGGAAATGCTGGTTAGGAATACAAAAACCTGTTTTAGGACGTTCATCAAGATGAATGCCTAATTGCCAAAAATCAGATTTCAAATCAAATTTGGAAAACCATTTTGCACCAGAAAGTTGTGACAACAGTGTGTGTCTGTGAGGTAATGGAAACTTATCATCTTGCAAAAAGTGGTTGAGAGGCTGATAATTAATTACCAGTCTCATTTTCCACGGACTTGCTCAGCCAGTTTGTCAACATAGAATGCTTCACAAGACCATTGAGAATCTCTAGGTTCAATAAGATCATAATGAAGAAGGTCAAGGCATTCTTTTGTGGCTAATTGGAGATGATCAGGGTTCATGCCAGAATGACTAGCTTTGGTAGGGTTGATATCCTCATTTTTCTTGAAAGGGAGTTTGATAAAGAATTGAGGATTCTGCCAAAGTGGATGGGAACATTTAGTAAGAAACTCTGTGTGAGATTCAGCACAAGATTGGGAGACAAGAAGTTTTTGAATCTCAGCAACAGGATTGAGAGTGATTTGGTAAAGTCTTGGAATGGTACCATATTCTCTAAATTGTTTTCCAAAACGAATACCATTAGGAAGAATCTGAAACTTGTCAAGTTTACTGTAAATGTCAAAACCAACAAGTAGATCTTTGTCAGTTTCAGAACAGCCAACAAGATGTAAACGAACTTCACATTTAGGGAAGAACTGGATGGTAATGTGTGTCTTAGTAATCAGAGAAATGTAGAATGTTTTACCATCAGCAGTAATAAATTCCTTCTTGTGTTCTGTCCAATGTTCAGGAGGTAGGACAAATGGATTCATCATGGATACTGCAGCACCTGTATCAAAGAAGGCGATAGCAGGAATGGGTTTATCATATCTGGAGGTTTAGATTTGAACAGAGGCTTGAGGATGTGTTTTACGCGTCTGAATAGTAAGGATTGGAACAGAAGGTTTTTCTGGTGAGTTTTCTGAAAGTATTGGGTCTGGTTCTGGGGGAACTGCTTCTGAGGGAACTGGTTCTGCTATATGGTAAGACAAAGGGATTTCGTCTTCTTCAATGGCAAAGAGAGTATCTTCATCCAGTTCATCTTGTTCAGAAAAAAGGGACTCAAGGTCATCATTATCATAGATAGGGCTAACCTGTTCGATTTGTGAGATGAGGTTTTGCCTTTTCTTCTTTTGAGGACATTACTTGGCATAATGACCCTTCTGTTTGCAAACATAGCAGTGGTCTGACTTGCTTCTGGAATTTCTGGAGGACTTTTGTTTCCTTCTGAAGTATCTCCATTTTTTCTTTGAGGAGCGTCTGTCTGTTGTATGAATTCTGGAGAACTTTTTCTCCTGGATGATTTCTTGTAGGAGGATTTGTTGCAGCATGATTTGATGATTAAGTCTGAACGCTTGCATACTTGGTCAACTTCTTTATCTCCTTTGAGATATTGCTTGATCACTTGTTGTTTGTGGCAGAGATCTTCAAGGCTTTGTAAGATGGCTTGTCTGATTTGTCCTGGAGTCATACCAAGGATGGATTGGTATTTTTGTCTGATGTATACATCGGCTCCTTGAGCTAAAGTTTGAGGGATTGAACAGAGGAAAGCTTGCTTTAGACTAACATCTGTACCAAGAAGATAAAATAATTGAGTAATACGTTGCAAATGTTTATCTAGATCAGATCTTTGAAAAGAGTAACATTTCATTTGAATAAACTCTTTTCTTTCTAATTCTAAATCAGAATCAGGTTGACCAAGAAAACAGTAATAAAGTAATGAAGCAGCTTGATAAATGGAGAGTTTAGGAATTGAGTTCTCTCAACGTAATTGAGAGTAGTAAACCAGTGCTTCAATGTGCCAGTGAATCTGGAGGTGAACTCAGTGAGAATGTTTTCTGCTGTGATGCCAGATAGTTCTCTGGTCGTCATCCAAGCATGAAATTCTTGGAGTCTGACTGCCCATTTTGCTGGAGGGATACCATCGAGCTGGAATGTGAATGTGCCTGAAGTAGTCAGTTTATTGGAAGTTTGAGTGGACTCAGGCTCATCGACGATAGGTGAGGCTTCAGATGTATCTCATGCATCTTCTTTTTCACGAGTCATGTTGATTTGTGGAATGTCTGGTTCAAATTCATCAGAGAAGGACTGTGTAGAAGAGTCTGAGACTGAAGAGGACTCTGTGTCGGAATCAGAAATTGGGTCTGACTCTGTTGGAGAAGAGTACTGTGATAAGAATCAAGATGCGTCAATCTTAGGTGATCAAGATCCATTGAAGATGTCCACTAGACCAATAACAAATGAGTTTTTCAAGGCTATATTATGTACAAGATGGATCAATAATCATTAATTTACTACAAGCAAGCCGTCAAACTACTTTGGAGTCCATTGGGCTGCCAAATTGATGTCCAAGATAGCAAATTGATGGGCTAAAAAATTCAGCCTAAGGCTTAAACGAAATTTTCTAAAATTTAGGAGTCTTTTAATTAGTGTTTAAGTTTGTTTGGGCTAAGAACTTTTAATTATTGAAGCCCATATCTATTGTTGTATTTTAGTCCTTAGTTAGATTTAATTAGCTGCAAATCCAAGCCCATTAAGGACTTGTGTTTCAGCCACCAACTCTAAATCCAATACCAATTAGATTAGGGTTTTGAGATGTCTATTTATATAGGGTCTTTTTAGAAATTAAAAGGGGATGAACATGATATCATTAATATTTTTTGTGAGAATACATTCTCTCTTTGGTTCTTGAAAGAACTTTTTGAATTTATCAAGTTATTCAACTTGTGGGTTCATTTATTTGAATTATACCTTAAGTTCTTATCTTTATTGATAACGGGTTTAGGGTTTCTGTTTATACCTTTGGTTCTTGGGTCATATATCCAACGGGTTAAGGGTTCTTGAAGCCTTTTTCACACATCCTTGGGCATTTGTGGAAATTTACTGTTGGGTTCTAGGTTTCTATGCTTAGGGTTCGCATCATCTTGGTATCAGAGCGAAGGCTGTAAATCAGGTTTTTACTATCTTTCGTTTTCCTTTCTTTGATTTACGTCGTTGATCTTGTTGTTATCCGTGTCTCTCTATAGTCAGCCTACTTTATCAAAAGTTCTATTCTTTTGTTGCGTTCTTGGTGTCAAAGTTGTGCCTTTTGTGAGTTGCTAAAAAAAATCGTCCAAAAAAAAACAGAAAAAGAAGACCACAAAAAGAAGGTCAGTTGGAGAAGAAAAGGAAGGAAGATTCCTAGAGTCATAAAGATTGGGCACCACTCCAAAAGATTTTCCTAGAGTTTCCTAATTCCTTTTAGGAAAGCAAAAAAAAAAAAGGGGGTAGTTTCCTATTCTGAATTCTTCCTAATTCCTTTTAGGAAAGTAAAAAAAAAAAGAGAGTAGTTTCCTATTCTGATTTCTTCCTAATTCCTTTTAGGAAAGAAAAAAAAATGTTGATTCCTATTCTGATTTCTTCTATTCTTTTTAGTAAGTATGAGCTCTAATTGACTAAATTCTGATTTCTTTCTAGTAATTTAGTTCCTTTTACTTTCTTTGACTTCTATAATTTGATCTACACTATTCGGTTGTTGAATTGCTACAAACCCGACTACTTGATTTGATTGATTAGTTCTCAAAGAACTAAAAGAGAGTTTGTTGAGTGGTAAAAGGCTGAGTGTTAGATTATTACAAAAAAATCCTAAAATAGAGAGATACACGAGAGAAAGTGAAGATTATTTTCTACTAATCTTTAAAGTGCAGCGTATATGATGGCTTCCAAAGGAACACTTGGAAAGTTCTTCTAGTGTACAAGAGTCTTTTGTTATGCAGGCCATGCAACAAGAATTCCGAAGGCTACACACGGCGATGGAGGATATTAAAGATCAATTGAATGGCCACGAGCAAATCTTAGCGAGCATGACGAGAGGCCAACCAAAAAGAAATCCCATTGTAGCTCCAAATGTACCACGAGTTGCAGGGAGAGCTACGCGAGTTGAACATGAGGAGAAGTGTTATGAGGGTTCAAGGTACGATGAAAGAACGAGGAATATTAAGTATAGTGGGATTTATGATGGTGGGCAGAAGGAAAAATCATCATGAAGGAAAGAATGGAAATGGTAGAGAAGAATGGAAGGGTTATGAGGTTTATGGAAAAGGAAAGAGTAGTGCTAGCTATTGCAAGTTGGCCTTACCTTGTTTTGAAGGAAAATCTGAACCAAAACCCTACTTGGAATGGGAAAGGAGTGTGGATATAGTCTTTACATGTTACAACTTGACGGAGGAGGAAAAGCTAAGGTTAGTTGTGGGATCTTTTACTCACTTTGCCATTGCATGGTGGGATATGCATAAGGAATCCAGAAAGAAGAAGGGGGAAAAATCCATTAAGTCATGGGGTGAGTTAAAGGAAGTGATGAGGTTGGATTTTGGAGTCAAGTATTTTGAATGTTTAAAGAGAATAGAGCAAAGAAAGAAGAACAAGAGTGAGGGTGAAGATTCTAAAACACTTGGAAAGGAAAGCAAGGTGGAAACTGTTGAACCTCAAAAGGACAATGAAGTTATTGAAGAACCACCAAAGAAGGATAAAGAAGTTGAATGTGAAGCTAGTGAAGTGGATAATTGCAAACAAGAAGTTTGTCCTACTTTGGTTACAAAAAGTGAGGATGTGGAGAGAACAAAAGAAAAGAGGGACTATGAGCTTGAAAGAAAAGAGTGTAGAGAGTGTGAGCTTCAACAAAATGAGAGTGACTATGAGGAAAAAGAAAAAGAGTGCACAAGAGAAAAGTTGAGCTTGAAGATTCTAGAGAAGAGAGATAAAAAGAGCATGAGTGAATTTGAAAAAGAAAGAGAGTGTGATAGTGCTTTCATTCTAAAGCCACTTATGAACTCACTTTCAAATTAGGAGTTGAGCTCATTTTCTAACAAACTAACTCACTTTCTACCTAGTATTTATTCATTTGTGCAGGATTTTGGAGCGTCAAGTAAGATGATAGAATGGAAGCTTGGCATGAAAATCATAAAACAACCAATAAGCTTCTTTCCTTATTTTCGTAGTCCATGCTTTGAATTTTTCTTTAAAGAAGATAAATTGTTCTTATCTGCCCGCTATTATCGTGTGACTTGTCTTCTGAATCTTGATTTTATTTGCTTAAATGGTGTTTCTTTTGTTTATAGGAATCATTCACAAAAGTGCTTGATTGATCATAGAAGTTCCCATGATTCTAATAGCTCTACATATGCCTTATTAGTTGAAGACGATCATGTGATAAATATGTGTAGAATTTTTTATATTAAGAGATTTCTAGCAAATATGCATGATTTCTTTTTGAACAACTCATGTAAAGAGCTTATGTTGCTTCAGAATGGTCACGCACCTATTTCATATCTTGAGATATCTTGTAATTTAGAATCGTTGCATATTTTTGAGCAAATAACTTCTTGTGATTTTGGGAAAAATGTGGCTGGAATGTTGAAGAACTACATTTTGCATGGTCTAACTAATACTTATTCCTTGCTTGATAATGGAGATTTTTGTTATGGAAGGCTTTGGAAATACCATTTATACCCTTCAAAGAGGTGTTTAAAATGCTAAGAACTTATGAAGTTTGTCATGAGATTGATATGTTGGGATTTGCTACTTGCATGCTTCATGAATTTAAATTTATGCATGTGCTTGAAGGAAGTTTTTGTTTTCATTTACCATTTATAGACCCATTTCTTGAATCAACTCGTTCCTTCTATTTTAATGAGATGGCTTATGCGATGAAGGGAACAGAACTTTTGTATAAGTTACTTTTGATGCAATTCTGTGAAGAGCCTTGGTTGAAAAGCATGCAAACTATTCCTTTGATAAGTGTTAAAATGTTTCATTTTTATATGAGATTCTTTGCTCAAAAGGTTGCATATTGCTTGGATCCAATTATGTACGTCCCTTCCCACACATGCACTTATGAAACCGAATTTTCTTTACGTTTGTTTCTTTTGAACTTATTACGTGCTCTGATAATGTAGGACTAGATTCGAGGACGAATCTTTTCGAGGAAAGAGGGAATGATGAGAATCAAGATGCGTCAAACTTAGGTGATCAAGATCCATTGAAGATTTCCACTAGTCCAATAACAAATGAGTTTTTCAAGGCTATATTATGTACAAGATGGATCAATAATCATTAATTTACTACAAGCAAGCCGTTCAACTACTTTGGAGTCCATTGGGCTGCCAAATTGATGTCCAAGATAGCAAATTGATGGGCTAAAAATTCAGCCTAAGGCTTGGACGAAATTTTCTAAAATTTAGGAGTCTTTTAATTAGTGTTTAAGTTTGTTTGGGCTAAGAACTTTTAATTATTGAAGCCCATATCCATTGTTGTATTTTAGTCCTTAGTTGGATTTAATTAGCTACAAATCCAAGCCCATTAAGGACTTGTGTTTCAGCCACCAACTCTAAATCAAAAATCAATTAGATTAGGGTTTTGAGATGTCTATTTATATAGGGTCTTTTTAGAAATTAAAAGGGGATGAACATGATATCATTAATATTTTTTGTGAGAATACATTCTCTCTTTGGTTCTTGAAAGAACTTTTTGAATTTATCAAGTTATTCAACTTGTGGGTTCATTTATTTGAATTATACCTTAAGTTCTTATCTTTATTGATAACGGGTTTAGGGTTTCTGTTTATACCTTTGGTTCTTGGGTCATATATCCAACGGGTTAAGGGTTCTTGAAGCCTTTTTCACACATCCTTGGGCATTTGTGGAAATTTGCTGTTGGGTTCTATGTTTCTATGCTTAGGGTTCGCATCATCTTGGTATCAGAGCGAAGGCTGTGTATCAGATTTTTACTATCTTTCGTTTTCCTTTCTTTGATTTTCGTTGTTGATCTTGTTGTTATCCGTGTCTCTCTATAGTCAGCCTACTTTATCAAAAGTTCTATTCTTTTGTTGCGTTCTAGGTGTCAAAGTTGTGCCTTTTGTGAGTTACTAAAAAAAATCGTCCAAAAAAAAAGAAAAAAAATAGTCCAAAAAAAACAGAAAAAGAAGACCACAAAAAGAAGGTCAGTTGGAGAAGAAAAGGAAGGAAGATTCCTAGAGTCATAAAGATTGGGCACCGCTCCAAAAGATTTTCCTAGTGTTTCCTAATTCCTTTTAGGAAAGCAAAAAAAAAGGGTAGTTTCCTATTCTTAATTCTTCCTAATTCCTTCAAGGAAAGCAAAAAAAAAAAAGGGGTAGTTTCCTATTCTGAATTCTTCCTAATTCCTTTTAGGAAAGTAAAAAAAAAAAGAGAGTAGTTTCCTATTCTGATTTCATCCTAATTCCTTTTAGGAAAGTAAAAAAAAATGCTGATTCCTATTCTGATTTCTTCTATTCTTTTTAGTAAGTATGAGCTCTAATTGACTAAATTCTGATTTCTTTCTAGTAATTTAGTTCCTTTTACTTTCTTTGACTTCTATAATTTGATCTACACTATTCGGTTGTTGAATTGCTACAAACCTGACTACTTGATTTGATTGATTAGTTCTCAAAGAACTAAAAGAGAGTTTGTTGAGTGGTAAAAGGCTGAGTGTTAGATTATTACAAAAAAAATCCTAAAATAGAGAGATACACGAGAGAAAGTGAAGATTATTTTCTACTAATCTTTAAAGTGCAGCGTATATGATGGCTTCCAAGGAACACTTGGAAAGTTCTTCTAGTGCACAAGAGTCTTTTGCCATGCAGGCCATGCAACAAGAATTCCGAAGGCTACACACGGCGATGGAGGATTTTTCACACATCCTTGGGCATTTGTGGAAATTTGTTGTTGGGTTCTAGGTTTCTATACTTAGGGTTCGCATCATCTTGGTATCAGAGCGAAGGCTGTGAATCAGGTTTTTACTATCTTTTGTTTTCCTTTCTTTGATTTTCGTTGTTGATCTTGTTGTTATCCGTGTCTCTCTATAGTCAGCCTACTTTATCAAAAGTTCTATTCTTTTGTTGCGTTCTAGGTGTCAAAGTTGTGCCTTTTGTGAGTTACTAAAAAAAATCGTCCAAAAAAAAAGAAATAAATCGTCCAAAAAAAAAAGAAAAAATCGTTCAAAAAAAACAGAAAAAGAAGACCACAAAAAGAAGGTCAGTTGGAGAAGAAAATGAAGGAAGATTCCTAGAGTCATAAAGATTGGGCACCACTCCAAAAGAGTTTCCTAGAGTTTTCTAGTTCCTTTTAGGAAAGCAAAAAAAAGGGTAGTTTCCTATTCTTAATTCTTCCTAATTCCTTTTAGGAAAGCAAAAAAAAAAAAAGGGGGTAGTTTCCTATTCTGAATTCTTCCTAATTCCTTTTAGGAAAGTAAAAAAAAAAGAGAGTAGTTTCCTATTCTGATTTCTTCCTAATTCCTTTTTGGAAAGCAAAAAAAAAATGCTGATTCCTATTCTGATTTCTTCTATTCTTTTTAGTAAGTATGAGCTCTAATTGACTAAATTCTGATTTCTTTCTAGTAATTTAGTTCCTTTTACTTTCTTTGACTTCTATAATTTGATCTACACTATTCGGTTGTTGAATTGCTACAAACTTGACTACTTGATTTGATTGATTAGTTCTCAAAGAACTAAAAGAGAGTTTGTTGAGTGGTAAAAGGCTGAGTGTTAGATTATTACAAAAAAAATCCTAAAATAGAGAGATACACGAGAGAAAGTGAAGATTATTTTCTACTAATCTTTAAAGTACAGCGTATATGATGGCTTCCAAGGAACACTTGGAAATTTCTTCTAGTGCACAAGAGTCTTTTGTCATGCAGGCCATGCAACAAGAATTCCGAAGGCTACACACGGTGATGGAGGATATTAAAGATCAATTGAATGGCCACGAGCAAATCTTAGTGAGCATGCCGAGAGGCCAACCAAAAAGAAATCTCATTGTAGCTCCAAATGTACCACGAGTTGCAGGGAGAGCTACACGAGTTGAACATGAGGAGAAGTGTTAAAAGGGTTCAAGGTACGATGAAAGAACGAGGAATATTAAGTATAGTGGGATTTATGATGGTGGAGGCAGAAGGAAAAATCATCATGAAGGAAAGAATGGAAATGGTAGAGAAGAATGGAAGGGTTATGAGGTTTATGGAAAAGGAAAGAGTAGTTATAGCCATGATCCGACCCAGTTATTCCAACCCACCTAATATTCCTCCAGACTTTCCTCCAGATTACCCAGTTCCATATTATGTTGACTCAATCATGCAAAAAAGAGATTTTTACGAGTTACATTTTTTTAGAGAATTTGGAGGATCCATCCTAAAACCATCCGGAGTCAATCCATATTTCCCTTTTAGTCAGGTTTTCGTTCTCAGACCTAATGACTTCCCTCCTCCACTAAAATGGTTCTTCTGGTACCTCTGTCAACAGTACCACATTCTTTTTGAAATCAACTCTGCATTATTTCTTCAAGGGTTTATTCCAAGTATCCTTGAGTTCTTAACCTGGTTTAAACCTTTAGCAGAATGGAAGAACTTACTCCTCACTTTTCCTAAACACTTCCTTCTCTTTGGCATTTACACCGATAGTGATGTTTCAACACCGATTGATTCCGAGCATTACAGTTGTGAAGACTTTTATCTTTAGTGCTCTGCACTTTGTTGTCTGATTAAAGCTGATAAGTGTGATAAGTGTGGTGTGATGTAAGCAATGACCTCATTACCTACCATGATGTAAGCAATGACGTCATAGCCCAATAATTTAGCCTTCTAGGTTCTTCCTTGGAGCTCTATATAAAGAGCCCATTGTTGTAACATTTTCTCAAACTTAGTTCCCGTGTAATAATATCTCTCTTGTGTGTTCCACTCTAAACATGTCTTTCTAAGTTTCCTCTATTCTTCTTCTCTGCTTCTATTTCTGATATGGCTTTAGCTTAGATCCTTGTTCGGTGATACTTAGAAATTGTGAGTATTCTTTCTTGAATGGTTGATTTCATTCCTTCTTGGATTGTTGAAAGATAAGAGGACAGGATCCTTTGAGTACCCAAGAGTTGGTCGTTGTGTTTTTCCAAGTCATACCTTCTTAGATAGTCCAAGTTTGAGTTTTTGAAATTATTCTTTTTCGAATACTTCCAGTTTCTATGTCATCACTAATATTGGTTAATCGTCAATATGGAGAAAAGATTGACGCAGATCCCTTACGATCTACCCATGCCTGGTGTTAATCCTGCTGAAGTCATTCGATAAAAGCAGAAAGAAGTAGCAGACCTTGAAGGATATATTGCTTATCTCAAAGCACAGGTTGAGTCTACTCCTTACTCTTCTCCTTCGCCAGTTACTACTGCCCCTCCAATCTCTTCCAGCTTCTTTCCACCTTTCACAAATCCCTTCCAGCCACCATCCAAAACACAATACTTTGCATTTGGAACCATGGGATATGAAATGTATAAACCTTCTCCAAGCAATTTCAACGCTGCTCAATGGTTGAAAGCAAAGCAAGCTCTGAAACAACAACAAAAGCCTACTCCTCCTTCTTCGGAAGTTCAAAAGCAAGCTATGATTCAGAATCCTCTGACTCCTATGCTTCAAGAAGCGGCTACCACTCATCCTGTTCCTCATATTGCTGTTGTTCAAGAACAAACTCCATCTGAGATCCAGTACTCTTCTCCAACAGAGTCAGACCCAGTTTTTGATTCCGACACAGACTCCTCTTCAGTCTCAGACTCTTTTACACAGTCCTTCTCAGACTCTTCCGTCAAACTGCATCTAAAAAATTAGATTACCTATATGAAATTACTGTGGATTCATCTTCTCAGTTTACACCTGAAAGTCATCCTTTCATGAACCCTTATACTAATTATGCTAAGTCCATAGTTTCCCCCTGGAAATCTTTTAAGTCTCTTATCCGTCAAACACCTTCCTCTGTCCGCGAGTATGTCCAATGCTCAAAGATAGACCAACATCCTATTATAGCCACTGGTAAAGAGCAATTCGTTACTCTTTACATCCCTGAAGATTTTCCCCGTCAATGTAAGCAACATGGTAACACTCATCTTCACTTTGGTGTTGTTCGTATAGCTCTCACCCTCCATGGCAGAAAGGGCTTACCTATGGTTGCCCGAGTTGCCCTCTTGGATACCCGCTTTCTATCATATCAGCATGCTTTTATAGCCACAATTGAAGAAACACTGAATGTTGGCACAGTATTCATCACATTGTACCCCAATTTCAATATTTCTCTGGCAGATCCACATCTACTAAATGCTCTCAAGGTACAAGTCTAGATTGCAAGAGCCTCTCAGGTACAAGATGCTCTCACTGCAACTTTACACACTATCAAATGATCTACCGAGTCCAAAACCATGCCATAGATCTCTCCCTTCCTGGTGGAGAAGATGCTCTGCTTATCAAGGTAGATGACAAACAGTCAGCTGTTTGCACCCATGTCCCAAGACAGATTCCCAAATCTGAACTCCTCAGTCTCCTTCCTGACGCTTGGGTCACGAAATATGAAAAAGTCCATGAAGCTGCAAATTAGCCTCTGGAATCTTCCTCCTCTCAGGTCTCTCAGAATCCTGATGGTTTTTTTTCCATCAGATTTGATCATAAACATCTCCAGTCTATCAAGCAAAACTATACGAGGATTGCTATGATACGTCTTCCTGTCTCTGATCCTCCTCCAGATCATCAAGCAGATCTTGATCGAATTACCAAACTTGGAAAAGATCATCCTTTAGTCTCCCACAGAGATACTTTCCCAGGCATCATCTAATGGTACACACCAGATGCACAACCAGTCGTCTTCGAGACAGATCCATTCTCCAATCATTGCTATTGGGGTGGTTGCACTTCCTGTGAATCTTGCCAAAACTGCTGCTTTGAATGTGGTCTTGATCCAGAAGACTGCACATGTGGATATTCCAGTCGAAGAAGAAGGAAGAAGAAATCAATTCCTTCTCCGTGCTCCACTAAAAATCCTAACATAGATCCAGACTACCAACAAAGATCTCAAGTCGTTCAGAATCGTAGCAGGTATGATTCCTCTATTGCAGAAATCTCATCCACATGGTTACCTCATAAACCAAAACCACCACTTCACCCTTATTACCAAAAATGCCTCAAAATCCTTGCCAAAGAAAAACCAGTATCTCCCACTTGTCAACCCATCAATCCATTTTACAAGCCACCTACACCACCAACTCCTATCCCAACTATCTGTATGTTCCAACCAGCTGAATTTCCTCCTCTCAATCCTATCTTTCCTCAAACCTCACCTTTTACCAAAGACAATGCCCGACACTCTCATACAATCCCGAACTCTTCATCAACAATACTTCCTAGTGGACAGACTGCATCCACTAATCGTGTTGAAACCATCCTGAGCTGGCAATCAGAAAACGTTGTCGCTCAAAAGAAGCTTCTTACTCAAATTGATCAGAAAGTTACCCAAGTAAACTCCCGTCTTGTTACTGTGGAAACTAAAGTTGATTCTCAAGTACAAGATCTGGAAGCCACCAAAAGGTTAATCGTCAATATGGAGAAAAGATTGAAGCAGATCCCTTATGATCTACCCATGCCTGGTGTTAATCCTGCTGAAGTCATTCCTAACCAGCATTTCCAGTGGAAAGTAATGCCTTTTGGATTAAAACCTGCACCTTCAAAAAGCCATGGTCAAGATTTTTGAACCCTGATCATCTCCAATTAGCCACAAAAGAATGTCTTGACCTTCTTCATTCTGATCTTATTGAACCTACAGATTCTCAATGGTCTTGTGAAGCATTCTATGTTGACAAAAGGGCTGAACAAGTCCGTGGAAAAATGAGACTGGTAATTAATTATCAGCCTCTCAACCACTTTTTGCAAGATCATAAGTTTTCATTACCTCACAGACACACACTGTTGTCACAACTTTCTGGTGCAAAATGGTTTTCCAAATTTGATTTGAAATCTGGTTTTTGGCAATTTGTCATTAAATTGTTTATTGATTTGTAGAATTCATTCTCTCATTGAATTCATTGATTAGTTGGCAAAAGAAAAGTTGAAGTCCAAAGTAAGTATCAAGCTATTTTCCTCAGGTTGAACTAACTTAGAGTAATATTACCTTGATTATCTTATAAGAGCTTTGTTGGACTCAATATACAACCTTCCATTATTTTGGAAGGTGCATGGATGCAAGTAGCTGAGCAAATCATTGATGTACTAAAATAGCATAAAAAAGTTATCAAACTAATTGTTTTCAACAAACAGTTTTTGTGATTTTGTCTGAATAGCAGTTTCAGCATGTCTTTCCATTAAAGATTTTTATAGTAGTTCAATAACACGCCTACATCCATCCCTTGAAAATCTTATCTCAAATATTTTCACTAAACCCAATCTCCTTAACGAGAGAGATCAAACCATACAACCTTAAGTATCTTACACCCAAGAAACTATCAAGTTGTACACACTTGTTTTCCATAGATCTAGCAATGATATAACTACAATTTTTCAAAAAATATAGCATCTATTTTCCACCCTAGAACCTTCTCGGAAATCGGTACTTGTGAGCCTTGAAGAGATGAAGATGAGAAGATTGAAGCATTCACTTGCTTCCAATATTAGCTCACACTTTGCATATTTTCTTCTTTTCTACCTAGATGTGTTTCTCTCACAGTTTTCAACTTTCAACTCTTGAAGAATTCTCAACTCCTTTGAGAAACACACTCATCTCTTAAAGACTTTAGAGTGAAAATGATGATATTTATAAAAGATATGAAATCATATGAAAGGATAAAAGAAAATTCAGTCAAATGGTCTTTTGGTCAAGTTTTGTTCAAAGATCAAAAAGTTCTTTTTCATAAAAATCAATCTTTTGTAAAGCATAGGTGGTCATGTGAATTCCAGTCATCCTAACTTAATTCTTTCATAGAAAGTTAGCTTATTCTTTTTGTCTCAAAAAATATTTCAAAATGCTTTTTTACTATTTCTGTATAAGTCTAAAAAGGTAAAGCTTGACTATTTTTAAAAAAGTGATTCTACCTAGTTGTAAAGTTGAAAAAGTCATTCTAGCTAACTATAAAGTCGTGCTAATGCAATGTCAGTTGAATAGTGATTAGTCACTATCGACTTAACTCACCTTGAGATTTTGCAATCTGGTAAAAGTAGCTTGACGTAAATGTATCTTGCTTGATAGTTTTGAAAATAGCTCGATAAAACGGCCAGATTAAAAACACTTTGCCTTTTTCTTAAGGAGTTTCCAAGTGCAGTTTGAAGTAAAAAATTTTTGAGCACATTTTTAAGGACTGAAAATTTGAATTTGACTAAAACACACATTGGGACATATTATCTCAAATCAATTCTAAACAAGAATCTAAAAATTAGACCCATGAAAGTACACTGCTTAATTCTTGAACTTGTGTGGCTTAATCATGATCACTCAAAGCATATTTTGAAATCATCTCAACATATATTCATTAGATTACTTAAAGCATGTTTTGTTAGTAATCAAAACCAGACGGTTGTATCCTTGAGTCAACATAAAGCAAGTTCTTGAGGGGAGTTCTTAGATTTCTAAATGTCCTTTGATGTTACAACCAATTGTTGCCTTTGTTTCATCAAATTTCTATAGACTAGGATTCATGTCAAAAAACTCTTTTTCCTTCTCTTTGGGAGTAGCTATTGCACCGTCATCAACCTTATGCTTCTAGATTTATAGTTAGCATTGCTATGACCAAGTTTATAACACCCAGAGCAATTGTTCGACTAATTCTCATAGGAAATACTCTAGTAGAAGCCATGATCATATGTTCCAACCCTGAATCTCGTCAAATTTTTCACCATTAGCTTGTTTAAAACTCTGTAGTCCATACAGAACTGCAACTACCATATGCCTTCTTTTTGAAGAAAGCTTGGGCATTATAAGGAACTTTGGATGGTTATACCAACTTAGTACTTTGGAGTGCATCTAATCAGATTCCATCACTCTATTGTATTCATTGATGACCAATGCACAAAAAAGAATATTCATTACTTGATAGTTTAATGTCATCTTCCTTGAATCGTTCTCATCATACTCCTCCACGGGCTTTGGTTCCCTTGTAACTCTCTTGGCTTTCAATCTCAATGGCACATAGGGACCTTCCTCAACAATATTTCACAATTCATAGTTAATAGAACAAATGTGAATCTTAATCTTAGACTTCCAAAAATTATAATTAGAATCATCAAACAACAGAGGTCTATTAGTAGAGGATCCTTCCATATAAGTCAAATTTGATGTATTAGCCATAGAATCTAAACTTCTAGGTTGTTATACCTTACAAAGAAGACCTAACTCTGATACCAATTGTAAGACCTAAGAGGGGGTGAATTAGGTCTTTGGCTAATTATCAAAATCTTTTCCTTTTTGCAAATATTTGCTTTAATAAAAGCCCTTATTCAAATTCACAAACTCCAAGTTTATAAGTGATATAATGGTTGAGACAAGATGATCAAACAATAAAACTACAACTTATCAATCAACAACTAAGAACAAATAATAATAACACAAGTATGTAAACAAGTAAAGCTATAAAGAAATGAATGCACGATTTATAGTAGTTCGATCTCTCCATGATCTACATCCACTACTTTGAGTCCACACTCAAGGATTTCAACCAATTCACTAAATGATAAAGTCAAGCAATTACACAAGAGGCATGCCCTTCAATGGGTTTTACCACAAACACCTCTTTTCAATCCAATAAACAAGGCTCACCCTCATCACAAAGAGTTTTATGTCACTACACAACTTAGAACAATCTAATCAAAGGCTCACCCTCATCAAAGGGTTTTATGTCACACAATAACCTTAATTAATCTAGTCAATGGCTCACCGTTCACAAGGGTTTTATGTCCCTGGACAACCTTGTATCAACAAAGTAAATAGATGAAGTATAGATTTAGATGTTACCAACAAAAACTTGGTGGATGATTAGAATGCTAACACTAATTCCCTTCTTCCCTTTGGAATCTTGAATGTCAACCATTTAGCGCAAGACAATTTGAGAGATTTTCAAATAATTTTGATATAAAACAAGTTAGATCTTGTAGGATTTCAAAAGTTCAAAGTTGTAACATCCCGTCCTTTAAACATTTTATTTGCGTTCACTGTGCGATAAAATACACAATTTTGGCATCAATAAATTAGGTTTGAGATATTTTGGACTTTTTCAAAAAAAAAAAGAAAAGAGGTGGATAAATCCTCAAGTGACGACAAGTGTCACTTGAGGGGATATTTCCCCAACTTCTTAGTCAGTAACTGACTCCAAGGATATATATATATACAATTCTTTGTTTTGCCTTTTTGTTGCCACCTTCTTCATTTTCCTTCTTTCCTTCTTTTCTCTCTTTTTTTTTCTTTGGTTGCTCTCGGGAATTCTCAATCTTTTTCTTCTTGGCTTGATTCCTCTTGGTCCATTAAGGTAATAATTCTATTATTTTCCTTTGTTTGATTTCCTTGTTTGTTTCTAATTTCTTTCACCTTATAGTATAAATTATTTATTTAGTAGAAATTGTTGGTTTTAGTATAACCTTATAGTATAAATTGTTTATTTAGTAGAAATTGTTTATTTTAGTATGAATTGTTATAGTATAAAACAAATCTATATGTTTTAGAATTTGAAATTGTTAGCCCTAAGGGCAAATCATGTAGTTTTGATTAATGACAAATATTGATGAGGACTAATATGCTTGTATGTTGTGTGATAGGTTTTATGAACTAAGAAGTATGAAGTCTCATTGCCTTGAAGTTAAAATGCAAGAACAACTCCAATATGTCAAAGTGATTGAAGATTGGAGAGTTTGTTCAAGATGTTAGAAGGCTTTGAAGACAAGAAGTGTAGGTTGCATGTGCTTAATAGGTAAACTTTGTAAACCCTACACTCTTAAGTCTTGGAATCTATGAGTTGCAATTGAGAGCACAAAACTTGATTTAAATGGTTTCAATGGTTTTGAACTTACCTAAATTATCAAGTTTTCATAAATGGTTTTTGCACATAAAAGATCTTTAATGACTTATCTTTGAGGCTAGAATGTTTTCCAACTTATTTGAAATGATTTGGATATGTTTTGACAAAGTTTTAAAAATTCGGAAGAAGATTCGGACGCATGCAGAAGAAATTCGGTCGTCCGAATTTTGTGAAGAATTTTTTCTGCACTGTGAACAGTGAACAACGCATGAATAGTAACACTGTGAACAGTGAACAACGCATGAATAGTAACACAGTGAACAGTTAACAATGCATGAATAGTAACACGATGAACAGTGAACAACGCTTGAATAGTAATACTATTCACTTGAACAGTATACTATTCATTTGAACCGTTTACTATTCTTCCAGAGAAATTCGGACGAAAGCTGGAAAATTCGGGCGCTAAAGCGAAATTTTGTAACCTATTAGGACATCCCATTAGTAAGCCGGTTCGGACTGATTTATCAGATTCTGATATTATGGACAGATTTGGGCGTATATGCAGAAACCTTTCTCATTATCATAGTGGATCTTCCAAAAAAAAGAGTTTGTATCGAATAAAGTATATACTTCGACTTTCTTGTGCTAAAACTTTAGCTCGGAAACACAAAAGTACTGTACGGGCTTTTTTGAAAAGATTAGGTTCGGAATTTTTGGAAGAATTCCTCATGTCGGAAGAAGAAGTCCTTTCTTTGACCTTCCCAAGAGTTTATTTCGGACGAAAGCTGAAAAATTCGGGCGTCCGAATTTTATGAATAGTGCATGAACAGTGAATAGTGCCGACTGTTTTTCCAGAGAAATTCGGACGAAGATTCGGACGAAGCTGGAAAATTCGGTCGTCCGAATTTTTGTGACCGGTGCATGAACAGTATTTTCTGAAAATAGCCGTTACTAGCCGTTTTATGGCTGTTTAAACTGATTTTTGAATTCTATAAAAGCTATAAACTCCAGATTTTTTAGTAGAACTTTGAACTTAACAAATCTTACATGCTCTAACTTATTTTACATCAAAGCAAATTGAAAAGCTCTCAAATTGCCTTGTGCTCAAAGGTGTACATTCAAGATTCCAAAGGCAAAGGTGAAGTGGTGCTAGCAATTGTATTTATCTACCAAGAAGCGTTGGTAATATTCAAACTCATTTATTCCTCATTTAATTCTGTTTTTCTACTAGCTCATTGCAAGGTTATCTTTAGACATAAAACCCTTTTGTGTTAGGGTGAGCCATAGACTAGATTAATCAAGGTTGTGGTGTAAAACCCATTGTGTGGGTGAGCCTTTGATTAGATTAGTCTTTAGGTTGTCTTTGGATATAAAACCCTTGTGGAAGGGTGAACCTTGTTTGTATAATTACTAAAAGAGGTTGTGAGTGTAAAACCATTGTGTGGTGAGCCTCTTATGTAATTATTGAATTTGAGCATATAGTGGATTGGTTGAAATCCTTGAGTGTGGACTCAAGGTAGTGGATGTAGATCTTGGAGAGATCGAACCACTATAAATCGTATGTTCGTTTTCTTATTGCTTTACTTGTTTACGTACTTGTGATTATTATTTATGCTTAGTTGTTGATTGATTGATTATGGTCTTATAGTTTGATAATCTTGTATTAATCATCAAATCACATATAACTTGAAGTTTGTGAATTTAAAGAAGAGCTTTTATTAAGACAAAGGATTTGCAAAAAGGTGAAAAGATTTCGATAATTAGCCAAAGACCTAATTCACCCCCCCCCCCCCTCTTAGGTCTTTCAATTGGTATCAGAGCAAGGTCTTCTTTTTAAGGTCTAATAACCTAGAAGTAAAGATTCTATAGCTAGTTTATCAAATTTGCCTTATATGGAAGGTTCCTCTACAAATAGACCTCCTTTGTTTGATGGTTCTAATTTTACATTTTAGAAATCTAGAATTAGAATTTTTATTTGTTCTGTTAACTTTGATTTGTGGAGTATCATTGAAAAAGGTCCCTATGTTCCTATGAGAATAAAAGCTGATGGAATTACAAGGGAACAAAAGTCTATGGAGGAAATTGATGAGAACGACTCAAGAAAGATAACCTTAAACTACCAAGCAATGAATATCTTGAGTTGTGCATTGGACGTGAATGAATACAATAGAGTGAGTGAATGTGACACCGCTCACGACATGTGGAGACTTCTTGAAGCAACACATGAGGAAAGAGCCAATATGTGTTTTATGTCAATAAATGATGAGGTACAATCCACTCATTCTACCTCTACTTATTGTGATGATGATGTTGATGATATTGATGATCCTAGTGAATTACTTGTTGAGATGTATGGAGAATTAAAGAAGGCTTCAAAAAGGAATAAGGAAATGAAAACCAAAATTAATGATTTATTGAATGAGAATTCAAAATTGTTTTGTGAAAATAAAAAGCTTCTTGATTCTATTGAATGCTTGAATATTGAAAAAGAAGTTTTAAATGTCTCTTTACAAAATATGTCCCTTGAAAATAAGATTCTTTGTGAAAAGATTTTGTCTCTTGAAAGAATGCTTGTTGATCATGAGACTTTGAAAAAGAAGGTTGATGAACTTACATCATGTATAGAAAAATTTACAAAAGGAAGGGACAATCTTGATAAAATTCTTGGAGCTCAAAGATCTCTCCTTGTCAAAAATGGTCTTGGTTACAATTATGTAAACAATGTGCCTAAATATAACAAATTCTTTGTTAGAGCTACTTCTACTTCCATGCATCATACTTGTTGTACTTATTGTGGAAAACATGGACATAAAGTCACCAAATGTTATGTTAAAAGAAAAGTAGAGAATGGTGTAAAAACCATTTGGAGAGTTAAGGGAAATATTACTAACCCTCACGGACCCAAGAAAGTATGGGTACCAAAGGAAACTTCCTCTTCTTTATTGCAGGTACTCTCCAATTCAAACTGAAGCACCACTAAATGGCATATTGATGATGTTGGCTTAAAGAATAACAGAAAACACCTCATGCATAATCAAGGTCAAAGCAACCGATGAAGTAACCAATGTTGATAAAGGTTCCTCTCTTCTTTTTAAACAAATGTTGCTTAGTGATAATTTGAAATATAATTTGCTTAACATTAGTCAATTATGTGATAATGTGAAAAGTTGAATGTGAATGTAATACTTGCACTATACTTGATGGTGTCAATAGTAGAACTATTTTTGTTGCAAATTGTATTAATGCCTTGCCTTGATGAACTTGTTGCTTATAAAGTTAGATGATTTTCCACTCATGATAATGACTGTTATTTATGGCATAGTAAACTTGGTCATGATAAAATGATTAAAATAACTATGGTTGAATATCTATGCATTTCCTTGGCCAAAAATATCTTTATGAAACTTCACAAAATGTTCAGACTTGAAGTTTGGATGTAGACCACAAGTTCGGTCGCCCGAACTTAAGTGACAATATGACATTTTGTGATTTTGATTAATTACTCGCAAAATGTTGCAATATGTGTTTTATCTTGATAAGATTGAATGTCTTGTGGCTTATGATAATGATGGATTTTCTTGGCATAAAAGATTAGGTCACGTGAGCATAGATTTGTTGAGCAAACTTTCCTCTTAAGATTTAGTTGGAGGATTACTAAAAATATGTTTTGAGAAAATTATCTTTGAGATACTTGTCAATATGGAAAACAAACAAAAGAATCTTTCAAACACATGAAAATGCATTTAGACCTCAATCATCTTGAACATGTTCATATGGATTGATTTGGACTTATGAGGTACTCTAGTATTAATGACTTGAAGTATGCCTTAGTAGTGGTTGAGGATCTCTAAATATTCACTTTAGCATTATTCTTTGCTCAAAAGAAGATAAAGTGTTTCATATGATTGTAAAACTATTCAAAAAAGGTTCAAACCTCCCTTGAGTGCAAATTGATTTCCATTAGAAGTGACAATGGGAGAATTTTACAACTAAGTCTTTACAAAATTTGCTTTGAAAATTGAATTTCATATAATTGTTTCAACTGCAAAAACCCCCACAACAAAATGGTGTTATTTGAAAAGAAAATTTAAACTTTGTAAAAATTGGCTAGGTCCATGCTTTGTGAAAATTCTTCCTCAAAAATATTTTTTAGTCCAAAGTCAGTAAACATCACATGTTATGATAAATAGAATTCTTTTAAGATCATTTTGAAGAAAAACATCTTTTGAATTCTCTTTTATAGAATGCCTCAAATTGCAGATTTTAAAATGTTTGGTTATAAATGTCTTATCTTAAATTCTTGTGTTAACTTACTTAAAATTTGATAGAAATCTTGATATTGGTATATCTCTTATCTATTCTTCTAACAAAAAGGCTTATAGAATTTTATAACAAAAAGAACCTTACATGATGAGGAAACCATTCATGTTAGCTTTGTTGAATCTTACATTTACTTGGAAAGAAAAGATGAAGATGATGTAGGTACATCTATGAATGACTATCAAATCCATCTTCAAGCACCAACTTTGGAGGATCATACCAATGAGCAAGAAATGATTGAACAAAATGATCAACATAGTGCTGACCAAAAGCTCTCAAAGAACTTAAGATATCCAAGAGGCCACCCTAAGGAGCAAATCATTGGTGATATCTCCCAAGGAGTAAAAATAAGGCGGTACTTTATCAATAACTTTATTCTTTTATTGGATATGAGCCTAAAGTATTGATGATGCATTGTGTGATGATTTTTGGATTATTTGTATGCAAGAGGATTTAAATAAATTTGAAAGATACAAAATTTTGGATATTCCTAAATCTCATGATCATTCCATTATTGGAACTAAATGGTTTTTAGAATTAAACTTATTGAATCCGAAGAAGTTGTTAGAAACAAAGTTAGACTTGTTGCCTAAGGATTCAATCAAGAAGAAGGAATTGATTATGATGAAACATTTGTTCCGAATAAAAACTTGAGTCCATAAGAATGCTTTTGACTTGTACTTGCTTTAAACTCTTTCAAATGAATGTCAAAAGTGCTTTTTTAAATGGTTCTATTGAGAAAAAAGTTTATGTGGAACAACCACCCGGTTTTGTTCATGAAAAGTTTCCTAAACATGTTTTCAAAATTATCCAAAGCTTTGTATGATTTAAAACAAGCTCCTAGAGCTTGGTATGAAAAATTGAGTGATTTTCTTCTTTCAAAAGGATTTTCAAGAGGAAAGGTTAACACTACTATTTTCATAAAAACCTCTTGTAACAATGATCTATAAGTTGTCCAAATATATGATACAATTTTTTGTGCTTCTAATACTTCACTTTGTGATGTGTTTTCCAAGTTAATGAAAAGTAAATTTGAAATGAGCATGATAGGAAAACTTAATTTCTTTCTTGGCCCACAAATCAAGCAAACCAAGGATGGCACTTTCATGAATCAAGTTAAGGTATAAGCACTTCCATAAGTTTATCAACCATGCTTGACAAGAATAAAAAGGTTTCATAGGAGTAGTCAACTCTATTTGATAGCAAGTAGAAACAATATTATGTTTGTCATGTGCTTGTGTGCTAGATTTCATCTTATCCTATAGAATCTCATTTGATTGTGGTTAAACACATTCTCTATTACCTTATTAATACTCTAAGTGATTATGGTCTATATTTCAAATGTGTGGCTATATTATGTGATAACACTAATGCAATAGATTTGACCATCATACTATTCAACAAACTAGGACAAAGCATATAGAGATCAAATTTCATCTCATTAGATATAATTCTACTAAGGATAATACTTATTTAAAGCATGTTTACATTCATTGATATCGTTACTAAGTCATTGGCCGAAGAAAGGTTTGACCAATCTTAGAAGAAGCTTAGGGATTTCAAAATTCAATAACTAACGAGTATATTCAAGTGTGTAGCTCCAGGTGAGGACAAAGAAGCCTAGCATGAGAAAAGGAAAGGGAAAAGCCAAAGATAGAGAAGGAGGACTAGTAACCAACGAACCAAGGAAGGTTTATGTTTCTCAAATCATTTCATGGATGGATAGATTTGTCATAGTGGAGGCTGCTACTGAATTTGATGATTGGACAAAAAGGATCCATAAGACAAATCCAAGCCACAAGGAGGATGTCATCAAAATATCTGAAATGGGTAATATACTCTCTTTTTTAAATGATGTGAGCTGGACTGGTTTGCCTGTGTTTGATGAATGCTATTACCTTCCTTAGTTTATGAAGTTTATGCAAATATTAAGGAAGACAAAGTTGAGCAAATTGGAAATTAAGCTATTTAGTAGTATTCTTCAAGAATATCACAAGTTAATTTTTGAGATTGATAATGCACTGCTCAATAGAATTTGTGATGTTGAGGATGTTGGCTTTAGGCATTACTCTTCCGGGGAACATTGTTTTATAAGTAAGTTATACTCACATGAAAGGATTGAGAATGCCTGTACAAATGGTAGACAATTTAGGTTCATTAGGAAGGGTTATGAATCACATGATTACCACCATGATCATCCCTAATTTTGGACATAAATCATCCGTTGGAAATATGCATATGGTAATTATGCTTGCCTTACTTGAGCATAAACTTTGGATTCATGGCATTGAAGCATATGATTAGTGCAATAAAAACAGCCAACAAAGCCTTACCTTATGGGAGATTATTAACAAGGATCTTCAAATACTTCCAAGTCAAACTTCCCATAAGAGGACAAACTTTCAAGAGTGGAGAAATCTACACAAATGATTCTCTTAATAGTATACAGTTAGTTCTTGATGAGAATGGAATATGGAGAACAAAAGTAGAAACTCTTTTAAGAAGAAAAGAGGTTGAAGAAACTGAAGAGGTTGAGAAAGAAGAAGATGAAGAAGAAATATTGGCAAGGGAAATGAAGACAAAGAGGAGGCATGACTCATCTAGTGAGGGGGAGCAACCTTCCACAAAATAAGACTATTTGAAGAGTTGCCAAGGTGTTTCAAGAGACATTGAACAATCATGTAGAGGAAATGAAGAAGATGGACAAATTCTTCAAGTCTTTTGCTCTGATAATTCTTGGCAAATTTGATGGTTTAGAAGCTAGAGTCAAGAATGTGGAAGAAGACTTGAGAAAGATTTCTCAAGTGGTTTTAAATGGTGCAAGTTCCTATAAAGCCCAAGAGAACAAGCAAGAAGAATGAGGTGAAGGAAGTTTAACAAAGTCAAAGCACAAATCCATCACCAATATCTTTCAGCCAAGAGAGAAAAATATGGTTCAAAGAAAGAAGATCCAAAGACCCTCTCAAATTGGTAGCTTTCCAAAGCAGAACTACACGAGCAAGGAGTCAACAAATGAAGGACCCCATCATATAGAGCTCAAGGGAGACATGGCCATCATAACAAACAAATTTGGAAGTGAAGACCATGAAACGCATCCAAGACTAAGCCTTTCTATCCCTAAACTCTATTTTGATGCTTATTTTAGTTTATTCTTTGATGCAGTTATGCTTTAATATTGAAATTTACTTGTGCCTATCTAGTCATTATAATGATTTGAAGCTCAATGCATGAAATCCTTATGATAAGAGCTTCTTTTGTTTCACTTTTTCTGTCCAAGTATTCTTACCCCAAGTTTAATCATTGCTAAAAAGGTGGAGAAGAAGTTGATAATATATTGCTTATTGTATTATTATTGAAGATACTACATAATGCTTATTGCTATTAGGATAATAATTATTTGACTAGAGAATTGCTGAATATTGCCAATATACAGCTTTATGAGAATTGGCTAATATATTACTAAATTGCCAAATGAGGTTTAGTCCATATATCGCTTATATGTGATACATGCTGTCTCACTTTCATTAACCCCATCTTTGATTGATGACAAAAGGGGGAGAAGAAATGTGATGACAAAATGTGTGAAAAATGAGACATAGCAGTGGAATTCCTCAAGCATGAATAGCAAATGTGTGAATTTTTGAAAAATCCATGCATATGTAAAAGGGGAGAAAGAATATTGACTGCAAGATGTGCTATGTGCTATGTGCTTGTTGTAAATGTGCTATGCATGTGTGCTATAAGTTGAAATGTGCTATGAATGTGTACTGTGAAACTAATTGGTTGCATTTGAAATTTAAAATGATTGTTTTCTGAGATTTTGAAAATGGTTAAGTTGGGATTGTGAAGTTTTTATCATGGTTCTTGACTTGACCTATGACTTTACATTACATCATGAAAACAATTAAATACATGAGCTTTGTGGTTTTGCAAAGATAAACTGAGTGCTATTGTAGCTATACATATTTGAGTACTTCTATAGTTCTTTTGAAAATGAAAAATCACCTTTTCAACTTGTTTCCAAAATTTGGACTTGAAATTCGGATGCGGGACTCAAAAAATTGGGACGCATCAAGATCTTCTTGTCAAAAATGTCTTTTCGTTGTTCAAATTGTTTGAAACTGTTTTAATCCTTCCTATCATATTTGAACAATCTTAGAAAAGCTTATTTTCAAAAAATAGAAGTTGTTATCTCACATATTTTATAGTTTGGAATTGAAAGCTCAAAATTCGGATGCATGATTTAAAAATTCGGATGCATGTTTCGAAAATTCGGATGCATGCATATTTTGTTGCCAAAACATGCTCTTTTGTTGTTCAAATTGATTCAAATATGTTTTATTCTCTTCCATTATGTTTGAACAACCTTAGAAAAGATTTATTTCACATTAAACATTCATTATATTGAATTTATTACAATTTGGACTTGGAATGTCAAAATTCGGATGCATGAGTTTAAAAATTCGGATGCATGTTTTAAAATTCGGATGCATCCATATTTTGTTGCCAAAATGTGCTCTATTGTTGTTCAAATTGATTCAAACTTGTTTTAATCTCTTCCACTATGTTTGAACAACCTTAGGAAAGCTTATTTTCAAAAATTGAAGCTTTCATTTCACTTATTTTACAATTCGGACTTGATATGTCAAAATTCGGATGCATAGCATCTCAAGTCCAAACTTGTTGAAAAGTGAGCACAATCTAAGGGGGAGTAATGTTAATCTTTTTTGACCTTTAAAACCTCTCTTAGAAGTTGTCTTAATCCTTAAATGCTATATCTTCTATCCTAGTTGTTGGAAGGAAGGAGGTTAATGGAGGTTGGTTGGGTCATAGGCTCATATTGAGCCATTTGTATGTCAATGTGCTAAATTGGTTATTTTCTATCATTGACATTAATACTTCTATGTACTACATTGTTTTAATCTATCACATTTTGCATCAAAGTTTATCATCATCAAAAAGGGGGAGATTGTTAACCCTAAGGGCAAATCATGTAGTTTTGATTAATGACAAATATTGATGAGGACTAATATGCTTGTATGTTGTGTGATAGGTTTTATGAACTAAGAAGTATGAAGTCTCATTGCCTTGAAGTTAAAATGCAAGAACAACTCCAATATGTCAAAGTGATTGAAGATTGGAGAGTTTGTTCAAGATGTTAGAAGGCTTTGAAGACAAGAAGTGTAGGTTGCATGTGCTTAATAGGTAAACTTTGTAAACCCTACACTCTTAAGTCTTGGAATCTATGAGTTGCAATTGAGAGCACAAAACTTGATTTAAATGGTTTCAATGGTTTTGAACTTACTTAAATTATCAAGTTTTCATAAATGGTTTTTGCACATAAAAGATCTTTAATGACTTATCTTTGAGGCTAGAATGTTTTCCAACTTATTTGAAATGATTTGGATATGTTTTGACAAAGTTTTAAAAATTCGGAAGAAGATTCGGACGCATGCAGAAGAAATTCGGTCGTCCGAATTTTGTGAAGAATTTTTTCTGCACTGTGAACAGTGAACAACGCATGAATAGTAACACTGTGAACAGTGAATAGTGCATGAACAGTGAATAGTGCATGAACAGTGAATAGTGCCGACTGTTTTTCCAGAGAAATTCGAACGAAGATTCGGACGAAGCTGGAAAATTCGGTCGTCCGAATTTTTGTGACCGGTGCATGAACAGTGCATGAACAGTATCACTATTCACATGAACAGTGCATGAACAGTACCATCAATAAGTAATACTTACTTAATGAGAGGGAAAGAACCTTTACTAATGATAAAAAAAAACCTACACCAAATTTGAGAGAGTGATTTTTGTACCCATATTTTCTTGGGTCCAAGGGGGTTAGTAAAAGATCCTTTAACTCTCCAAATAGTTTTAACACCATTTTCTAATTTTCTTTTCACATAACATTCAAAATGTTAGTAAATCTTGTAAACATATCACTAACATTCTCACCTTACTTCATGGTGAATAGCTCATAGTCCCTTACTAGCATGGCAAGCTTTGACTCTTTAACCTGGTTTGTACCTTCATGTGTTACTTGAAGTAATCTCCACATATCATGAGCAGTGTCACATCTGTTAGCCCTAAGGGCAAATCATGTAGTTTTGATTAATGACAAATATTGATGAGGACTAATATGCTTGTATGTTGTGTGATAGGTTTTATGAACTAAGAAGTATGAAGTCTCATTGCCTTGAAGTTAAAAATGCAAGAACAACTCCAATATGTCAAAGTGATTGAAGATTGAAGAGTTTGTTCAAGATGTTAGAAGGCTTTGAAGACAAGAAGTGTAGGTTGCATGTGCTTAATAGGTAAACTTTGTAAACCCTACACTCTTAAGTCTTGGAATCTATGAGTTGCAATTGAGAGCACAAAACTTGATTTAAATGATTTCAATGGTTTTGAACTTACTTAAATTATCAAGTTTTCATAAATGGTTTTTGCACATAAAAGATCTTTAATGACTTATCTTTGAGGCTAGAATGTTTTCCAACTTATTTGAAATGATTTGAATATGTTTTGACAAAGTTTTAAAAATTCGGAAGAAGATTCGGACGCATGCAGAAGAAATTCGGTCGTCCGAATTTTGTGAAGTATTTTTTCTGCACTGTGAACAGTGAACAACGCATGAATAGTAACACTGTGAACAGTGAACAACGCATGAATAGCAACACAGTGAACAGTTAACAACGCATGAATAGTAACACTATTCAAGTGAACAGTAACACAATGGAAAATTCGGTCGTCCGAATTTTTGTGAACGGTGCATGAACAGTACTACTATTCACATGAACAGTATTTTCTGAAAATAGCCGTTACTAGCCGTTTTATGGCTGTTTAAACTGATTTTTGAATTCTATAAAAGCTATAAACTCCAGATTTTTTAGTAGAACTTTGAACTTAACAAATCTTACATTCTCTAACTTATTTTACATCAAATCAAATTGAAAAGCTCTCAAATTGCCTTGTGCTCAAAGGTGTACATTCAAGATTCCAAAGGTAAAGGTGAAGTGGTGCTAGCAATTGTATTTATCTACCAAGAAGCGTTGGTAATATTCAAACTCATTTATTCCTCATTTAATTCTGTTTTTCTACTAGCTCATTGCAAGGTTATCTTTAGACATAAAACCCTTTTGTGTTAGGGTGAGCCATAGACTAGATTAATCAAGGTTGTGGTGTAAAACCCATTGTGTGGGTGAGCCTTTGATTAGATTAGTCTTTAGGTTGTCTTTGGATATAAAACCCTTGTGGAAGGGTGAACCTTGTTTGTATAATTACTAAAAGAGGTTGTAAGTGTAAAACCATTGTGTGGTGAGCCTCTTATGTAATTATTGAATTTGAGCATATAGTGGATTGGTTGAAATCCTTGAGTGTGGACTCAAGGTAATGGATGTAGATCTTGGAGAGATCGAACCACTATAAATCGTATGTTCGTTTTCTTATTGCTTTACTTGTTTACGTACTTGTGATTATTATTTATGCTTAGTTGTTGATTGATTGATTATGGTCTTATAGTTTGATAATCTTGTATTAATCATCAAATCACATATAACTTGAAGTTTGTGAATTTAAAGAAGAGCTTTTATTAAGACAAAAGATTTGCAAAAAGGTGAAAAGATTTCGATAATTAGCCAAAGACCTAATTCACCCCCTCTTAGGTCTTTCAGAAATAAATTTGATATTTGTAAAATTTGTGATACTTAATATTTGAAAAAAATTTGATATTTGTGATATTTGTGAAATTTTATGAAATATATGGATATTTGAATAGAGTTGATATTTATGAAATTTTTGATATTTGATATTTGAAAAAATTTAAGAAAACTTGATATTTATGATGTTTATGAGATTTTATTAACTACACCATATATGTGAAGCTGTAACAAATAAAATATATAAATACTATTTTAGTAGTTTTTTATAATAAATAATTATTTTTGTACGATTTATATAAAAAATAATAGATAAATAAAATCTTAAGATATTTGTATTAATTTTATTATTTTATTATAATAATGATAAATAATTATTTTATTATGATTTATATATATATAATATACCTAAATAAATAACATATTTGATTATATTTTGACTTTAAATATATAGATATATTTTTTTAGGCCATATGATGATTGTTTATTCTATTTAGGCATAGATTTATGCATAGAGTAATCTAGAAAAGATCACTCGATAAATTAGAATTTATCATTTTAGAAAATTTGACTAAGGTTAAGTCATTTGAATTTGTAGAAAATTCGCGCATCTCCTTAGGCAACGAGTAACTTATATATATAGCAATCAGGAGAGTTTATAAATCCCAAACTCACTATATTTTTAGTGTAATCAATATTTACTATTCGCAAGTATGAATATATTATTTTGAGAATTTCTTTTGCTACTTATTTTAAATTAGAGAGGTTCTCCACGAGAATTTCTTTGGCTACTTGTTTTAAATTGGAGAGGTTCTCAACAATGTATTTTTACTTGTGCATTAGAAATATTTTGGAGCAGTACTCCAAATAGGTATTTATTTGACTGAAAATATTTTATTATGTATTTTTAAAAAGTCATGTGCATTTCCATGGTATATTTGAAAAACTTACATTTAAATGTTTGGACTGGCAAGCGATTATTATTTTAAAGCTATGTTGAAATTTGATTTGGTTATGAATTTGGAATCATTTGGATGGCTACTTAAGTGGCATTCATGTTTAAAAGGGTGCATAAAAACTCCGTCCCGATTAGATGTGATTTAGATATGATGTGACTAGAGATGATCTAAGCCTAAAGCGTCAGTGGATTGCAATGTATGTAGCTAGTCTCCCATACTAGGGCCTCTTCCGCTGGTGTGGAATACACAAACTGTGTATTGTGGATCCACTTGAAAAGAAGTGTAGTATGTTATGGAGGGCGTGACCCAACTAGTACTACATTTATCTATTTTTGGTCACCTAACAGTGAGTCAGGAGGGTCTCAATGTTAAGGTTGATCACTAGGGTTGGACTGGTAGGTACCCCAAATCCTTAGCCTGGTTTCTATTTGGGGAGGCATAAGATAGTTTGTAAATCGAACGTTCGTCCAGGTGTATGACTTGTATTGACTACGGGATACTGAGATTTAAGTCATAATGACCACGCTATTAGCTCCGGTAGTTCTACTGTTGAGTTAGAATCTGAATATTTGTCATGTATGAGAAATTTTGGTTTGACGAGCTATGCTGATGTGTCTTGATTCGCTCAGACTTTCCAGCTAAGCTGAAAACCTGATCATGAGATTTGTGCATTATTTTGAAACAAGAAAACTTATTTGAATATAAAACACTTTTAAACTACTGTGCATATGCATCTACCCTCATGTTCTGAAAATCTCATATTTTTGAAACACACCATCACACACGTGAACTCACTGAGCTTTCCAACTCACACATATTTTTTAATGTTTATTTTCAGATGACATAAACCAAGGATCAATACAGTGAATCTTTGATTCGCTTCAGAGTTAGCTCGTGAAGAGACCTATATATGTTTTTTATCAGTATATATATTTTCTGTTACCTCTCACCAGATAAAGAGAGAGAAGTATGTTGTACAACTATCTGTAAATGAAGATTGAATATGGATAATATAAGATACATGATCTACCTATGTATTTATGTACTTTCACCAATAATTCTTATAATTGTATTATATTTTAATAATATGTATATTTTTCCTCCTTCCTTTTTCTCCGAACGCGCTTCGTATTTGCAAACATCAGTGTCGAGAGGCACGCTGGTACCTTACTCAGCCGCAGTGGAATCTAGCAGAGGAGTTGGGGGGTATCACAAAAGTTCTTAATGAAAATCTGAAGTTTGTTAGGATTTGTTGTAGATATCTCTTCTCCTAGTGCTAAAGTCTTATTATCTACTTGAAAGAGGACTTAGTTCCTAGTTAGAAATGGGTTAGGGAATTGGGACAAAAGCTGGGGTTTCACTGAATGATTTGGCCAAGTTCACCTACAATCTTTGAACCCCTTGGAGATAAAGTCTTGGATTTCATATCCTTCTATAAGTAACAATCGTTAACTGTTGTTTAACCAACTTAGCTAAACCACAGTGCTCCATCTTGGCAATCCCACTAGCCAAGAATATTCAATCAGAGGTTTCTCATGAACCCAGTGTTGCCTCTATGCTAACACATACAGAACCCATAAAACTCTGTGGTGTGAGCTAAATATGCTAACACCCACACTAATGCTAGACTAAACTGAGCCGACTTAGGCATGTCCTAATAGTACTATCTGCCTCGACAATGCATTATCTTGAACATTTTGTTATTCTTTCTTGCTCATAAAAGAGTGCAGCAACAAGTATATAAAAATGTGTGCCAAATTTTCAATGGACATATGCCTGCAATTGTTTTTAGCTTCTATCACTGCTTGACAACAAATTGTTAGGGGTATACCATTTTTAGATTGGTAGGGGTGTACGAGCTAGAGTAGAAACTATTTATACCCTTTTTTTTTGTCTAAAAACTTTTATTTCATTTTTAATGCATATAAACTATTTTTGGGTAATTATATTTGTCAAATTTTAAATATTTCGGCAAACTTCAGTATGAATGTACCCACTACAATTTTTAAGGATAATTTTGTCTGTTTATGATATTCCTTCTATTTTTAACCTAAATTATATAGGTCAAACATCATTTCGATTCATATCACATCTAAAATCTACCTCAATTGACCATAAATCCAATCCTCCAAGATTCTCCAAAATTAACTCCTAACCCAAAATTGACATTGTGTTGTTGAATTCTGCTACGACAATAAAAATTTGAAAGATAAGACTTTTTGACAAAGGTTCATATATATTGAAAGATAGAAATAAAAATTTTTGTTTAAAAAGATAAAAGTATAAATAGTTTTTAGATATATATGGTTAATTTTTCAAAAAATATTAAACAATGACAGATAGAGGAATAAATCCCCTCCATTCATCACAAGGGGCATTAAAATCTATTTATCTTCCGACTACCCATTGATCCACCACACAATCAGAACAATTTTAATCGGACAGGTTTTTCTATATACTTTTACTACTGTAAAATAGTTATATATTCTCTTAAAAAAAAAAGGAAAAAAGGCACTCGGCTATATAAACGCGCGCGCACACACTCTCTCCCTCGCGTTCTGAGCGCTAGAAAACCAAAAGTCCACTTCCCTTCCAAATATTCTTCTCTCACGCTCAAATAACTATTAAAGAGCCCAGGCGCCCTTTTTATTCTTTGCTTTCTCTCTATGCACTGCCACAGTTATCTGATTGTTTCTCTGAAGGTACCTACTTTTTCCTTATCCGCAATACTTTTTTCTTTGAGTTTCTCTTTATGGTATGAAAGAAAATGCCTTTCTCCCATTTTTTGCCTCCATTGGAAAGAAAAAGGAGTGTAGTTTTCACTGGTATTCTTGTACTGATTTTACTGGGGTTCGTTGTAATTTTTGTGCCTGTTAAGATATTTTCTTGATTGCAGACCTCTATTTATATGGTTGCATGCAATTTAGAGTAAAGTTGTAGTCTTTGCAAGTTTTATACAGTTGTTGATGATTTTATTGTTTGGGAGAAATGACTTTTAATCTGTCTCCTCATCTTTTTATTCTGTATAATTGTTTTTTGAATTATGTTTTTAATTTATTAGAATGTTGTAAATAAAGAACGCATGTGTTCACTATGTTGTTTGTTTGCATAATTTTCTTGCCTTCTTTAGGATATAAAAACTGAAAAAAGAAATAAAAATGAGGACCATTTTTAAATCATTTTACAAGCTCATGTGGTGTGGTGAAAATTGAGGATGCAATTTTGAGAAAGGGAGATACAGTTAAGTGGACACAAGAGATACAACAAAGGGAATCTTATGTTAATGGATTGAATAGGTACCCTGAAGAGGATATGGAGCTCGCGTTTGCGAGCAACCAATTTACGTTCTCTCTCCCTCTGTTAGATATCTTTGCATGTGACATGTGTGTATATTTATATGTGTATGTACGAATACCTGCCCGAAAGAGAGACTGACCTTGATTTTCTTGAAGACGATGCAGGCTTGGAATACTCTATCCATATGCCTTTTTCAGGGGCCTTTGAAGGCACTGACACCATTGCTGATTTGATTGCTTTGGATGTCGTTACTGAAAAGCCACGGCGTGGACCGGATTGAGAAGAGGTTTGACTACATTAATCACTTCTGTCTTAATTACCTTACTGGCTATTAATTTAAACAGTGAATATGCAATATATTTCTATCTTCTATATGTCTTGCAATTTGATATCATTCAATCAGTGTTGTTGTGTTAAGGGATGTGCAAATTCCTCTTTAATGAAAATATGTTGCTGCTATTACGACCTAGATGTTGAATTGAAAAAGTGCTTTGAACATGGTCTGCTATTGTAGATGACCAAACTTCTCTGAGATCTAGAATACTAAGGCTCTCTAAACCCACTAAATGAGGGTCAAAGAATAGAAAAATGTGCCAGGAAAAGTTGTTCTTGGGCTTGTTTTAAGGGTTCATATACTTTGTCCTTTCGAAATTTACATCCTTGTTTGATGTTACTGCTTTAATGAAATTCCTTTGATTTTTTTTGCTTTTATTAAGTGATTCTTGACTATATTGGCTAATATTGGTTAGGAATGGATTTTAGACACCATAGGACTAATTATTGTTGATCTAAAAGAAGAAAGTGGATTCAGCCTTTTCAGCCAAATTTCCAGCAGAGAGAACGATGGCAACATTAACAAGCCCTGCAATTGAAGCAAAGAAGTCCTCCCTTACTCCTAAAGCCATCATATTTCAGAAGTTTGGAAACAAAGCCAGCTACAAAATTGAGGAAGTACAAGCATCTCCTCAAAATGGATGCCCAGGCTTAGTGCTCCGACAGAAGGGACCTTGTCTTTATCGTTGCTGTCTGCAACTTCCAGAATTTTCTGTCATCTCTGAGACCTTTAGAAGGAAAAAGGAAGCAGAGCAAGCTGCTGCAGAGAAGGCTATTGAAAAGGTTTTGTTTTGTTCTTTCTATAACGAACTGAAGTTATTCACGTATTTGTGACTTAAAACTCCATTCTAGTTATTAAATGTTTATAAATATTAAATTTGTTTCTTTTATTTGCATGACTTAAAGCCCTGTCTTAAGTTGTTAAAAATTTGTATTTCAGCTTTTGGAGTTTACCAGGAAAAACAATGTTTTCCTTCCCTCACCAAAGCAAGGAAACTATTGGTGGCGGTGCTTTAAAGCATTTAATCGAATGAAATTCTGTGCTTCTGCATACGATTCTCATTTCCTATAGTCAGATATATACTAACTTATATTCCTGGGCTCAAATTTGCTTGCTATCTTGAGTCAGAATATAGGTATCCATGATACATGGTTATGACTCTTCTAAATTAAGCAAATGGTAAACCATTTTTGTGTGAACTCCTTCGGGCTTCTTATCTAAAGAACAAAGAACAGAGGATTGCATGATTTTTTTTTGACTAGGAGCAATGATTGGGTCCCAAGTCATCTGCTCTTTCCTGTATATTTTTGTATAGCCTTTAGTCACCTATTGAATCAGCTTTAACTTTTCTTTTAGATATTGCTTGTAAATCTATTTTTACTGAACGCTGGTTCTAAAACAGAGTGAATCCCTTGGGTGGTAAATCATTACCAAAACTGGCTTTTAAGCTACCCAAACTTGACAGTAGTTGAATATTCTCAAGTTAGATAGAAAATATTTAATTTTGACCCACCTGATAAGAACTGCTACTAGTTTTAGAAACATATTTCATGCAAGTCCTGTTGCAGTTGAATGATGCATAGAAATTTTGCCATCTTACTTTGATTGGTGTATAATTTTGGATACTGAACCATATTAGATTTCTTTACCACATCATAATTTAATTTCTTTTAGCCTATCCTTTCCTTCTGCATCAAAATTCTTCCTCTGAAATGAAATTTCTCTCTGTTTTATAACATCTTGAATTTTCCATTTCCACATTGTGTGCTTTTCGTATCTAGCTATTGAAATCCTGTTTATGGAAGGTTGATTTCTCATGCATCTGGTACCTATTTTTTAGGGTTAGAACTTAAGATTGAGTTTAACTCTTGAAATTTATCTCATAAATGTTTAATAAAGCATTCAGATATTTCTTGAACATGAGATTTATTTCAAATTGTATATGATGGCTGCAAGTGTTCTCTTTTATGTGGCTATTTTTGAAACTCATGATAACCTAATATTGAGGTCACCATTTTATCTCAGTTAGGTATCCATCAGGGGGAAAATATTCCTACTATTCAGGAAGCCTGGGATAACTTAATTGGCCGCCTGTCGTATCTGTTTTCAAGTGAGGTATGTTGCTTGGTTGTTATCTAATGTTTACTTGAATATAGTTATATTGCTTTTTCAGTGTAAAAGCATCGTGTATGCCAGCATGAGGACATATCTGGACCAGTGAGTCAAACTTGGAAACCCTTAATCCTGTTGCTACATTTTCCTGGGAAGGCTTTACATTTTTAGTTTTTCATTCTCTAGTTTTACTGATGCAGGAGGATTATGCACCTTATATTCTAGGCTTTTTGTGGTGACAAGAGTTGTCTATTTTGAAAAATGCCAAAACTAAAGGGAAAAATCACAATTCAGCAGTTTCTCTTGGCTGGAGTTGTCAAAATTGAAGCTTGAAATCAAGAATTCCGTAGCTTTTTTCCAATAAAATAAACAGTTCTATGTCATGGTAATGAAAGTTGTGGGATTTATGCCTTCTACTTTTTTGCCTCAAGTTGCCTCAAAGTGGTAAAATACAATTCAAATTCTGTTTTCAACTTTCTGCACATGAGTGTGCGAGTTTAAGTTGTTTGTTAAGGAGGGGGGTTCAAGAGGATACCAATGGCATTAGAAGGGTTAGTATTGGAGTCTAGCATTCTTTTGGTGCTTCAAGCTATCCGCGTATGCTTATCCTTACAGGAGCTTGGAGTTGACTACTTTCTTTCATTTGAAAATTCTTTCATTTGAAAAACAGAGGATCATTCATGGACTTGCAGATTCTAAAATACAACTTGAACATCTTTTCTTGCTATTCAGCCAAAAAGAGGAAAGGAATAATATCTTTTCTTGTTATGTGTAAAAGTTTGCGTGCTTCTATTGATATCTAAAGTTTTGAACTGTACTGCTTCATAGTAAACTCACCAAAACGTAGACTAAGTGTTTTCTTTATTTTCTCGATGAAGTTCCTTGCTTCTGTTCATCCACTCAGTGGTCACTTCAAAGCAGCATTGAAAAGAGAGGGTCGCTTTAATGGTTGTGTTCCAATTTCTGTTATTGCCAGCTATGATTCAAAGCTGAATAACTTATGCAAATACATAAATCCTGAGGTTGAATCAAATCCACTGTTGGCGATGCCAATTATCCTAAGTGCTGCTGCCAAGTTAACTGATTCTTTGTCATCTTGCGAAGAGCAGCTTTCACTGAAGAGGAAAACCCCACATGGGATGGAGGTTTTACAGTCTCTAACAAATTATGAGACCTCTTTGCCTGAAAACATTCAGATCAAAGCAGTACGTATCCCAGCTTCAGCTGCAGAAATGGTCAAGTCTTTGACACTTAATCTTTCAAATAGCAGCTATTACCTGGATAGTATCGCACAAGAACTAGCTGTGACTCAAGGTTCTAAACTTTTGATTTCCCGGTAAGAATAGAAGTGTATTCTCACCTTTTTGTACAGAGACTTAACAGCAAGCTTTTTATATTGACCTGCAAAAATGTTTCACTGCTTAACTCTATGCTTATAATGTTAAGTCTCAAAACTTTTTGCTGGTTATGATGCTAGTCTTAGCTTGTGTTAGTATTGTGTAGTTGGACTCCAGTTAATGATTCAAGGGGCTAGCTGTAAATAGTTGTGGTAATTTGATGCCTTTATTATTGCCAATTTACTGATAGCAGTTTCTGATGCTTCTGGAAACGTAATTTCCTATCCTGTCTGTGGATGGGTCATAACCAACTCAATTTCATGGTGAACAAGTGCTAAATGGTATAGTATGTGCAGGGTTGGACATGAAAGGGACGAACAAATCAGATGACAGAGTCTTCTAGTGATTAACTATTTAGAAATGTTCCAATTGACCTTGTCATTCTATTGCTCTCGCAGTCTATTTGCATCTTATAGAGCAACATAAAATCACATCTTAAAATAAGATGCCATAAAGGCTTCAAAAACTCCTGGAGTTTCCTGTCGCTTCTTTCTTTGAGGATGACTCTTTTGTGTTGTAATTTATGGTTAACATTGAAGAGCATGTAGATTTGGAGCATTAGAAGCACAGGTTTTATTAATTGCTTATACTATTGTATCTAATGAATTTGAACTTATTCTTTCATTTTTTTCCTTTGGTTGTTTTTCTAGTACTGTTGGCAAGGCATCTTCTGAGAGCAGACTCTACTTCTGTTCTCCGAGGCACTATCCTTTCTGCCAATCATCAAAGCCTATAGACCTACATATTCAGTTTGAAGGATCTTTAAATGTCAGGGCAAGTTATTTTGCTGGTCAAGCAGTGTATGGTGGGGATGCCATATTGGCATCTGTAGGTTACACATGGAAGTCTACTGATTTGTTCTATGAAGATGTGTCCTTGCGCTCGTACTATGGGTACTTTATTTTGCGCAATTAATTGCTACTAATTTGTCCCTTAGGACTTTGAACATAATTTTTTCATTCTCATCTTACGTCGATTGTTATGCTCTATTTTTTCACATTCACTTAATACACTCACAAATTTTTCTTAGCGAATTACTTTCCCAGGATACTCATGAGTAAGATACCTTGTGGAATCTACAAACTATCAAGAGAGTCAATACTTTTAGCTGAGTTGCCTGTGGCATTCAGTTCAAGAAGCAGTTGGAGGGGTTCCTTTCCAAGAGATATCCTCTGTACATTCTGTCGTCAACATCGTTTATCTGAGCCTGTCTTCTCTATTCAAAGTAATTCCTTGGAAGCATCTGCTGAGGCAGAAGGATTATATAAGAAATTGAAGGTCACCGAGTCAGTTAAAGAAGACAAAATTAAAGAAGTCCCTTCTTCAAATGCTGATAAATCAGCGGGAGCATCTGGGGCGAACAAATGTGAAATAAAGATATTCTCAAAGTGTCAGGATTTGATTTTGCAGTGTTCACCCAGAAAGGCCTACAAGAAACAGATGGACGCATTGCATAATACAGCTTTGAAGATTCTCTTATGGTTGAATATGTTTTTAAGAAAGCCAGATATATCTACTGAGAAACTGAAATCTGTTGCTGAAAAGCTTGATATTCAGTTTTATCCTGAATACTTTTGGAAAGAGTTTGCATTATGTTCTTCAGTGCATAACTGCTGGCCAAGCCTTGCTACTGCAGGAGGTGGGCTATTGGATTATAGTAACACAAATGCAAGTGGTAACAGACTAGAAAATATGGTTTCTTCTCTTAGTATTGGGGGACAAGAGTGTGCAGTTAATCCATCCAATGGTTCTTTGGTATGTATCTGTTATAGTGTGTGTTTGGTTACTGCGGGAGAATGTATAAAAGAGAAACTTGAAAGTGATGAAGAGTTCGAGTTTGAGATAGGCTGTGGAGCTGTAGTGCCTTGTATTGAAGCAATTATAATTCAGATGTCGGTTGGTCAATCTGCAAGTTTTCTTCTGGAGCTGCCTTCTCAAGAATTCATTTTCGCTGCTGCTGCTGCTGATTTTCTCACAACTAGTTCACTATTGTCTTCAAGTGAGTTATGGGCTACCTTCCCTTTCAAGTTTGATTTTTTTTTTTGGGCTATGGACTTCAGTTGATTAGAATACTCAAGTTTGCGTATTCAATTGGAGAGATTCCATCTCCATGAGTGAAGGTTCCTTTGTTAGCAAATTTCCTGTCTAGCTATTGGTGCAGTTGATATTAAACAGTTTAATTTTGTCCCTCTTTTTGATGCAGGAAGATGCAAATTGGAGTATTGCATAACATTGTTGCGTGTAACAGAGCCTTTGGAGGACAGAATGGAACAGGCTTTATTCAGCCCCCCACTATCAAAGCAGCGAGTTGAATTTGCTTTGCAACGCATCCGAGCATCTAGTGCTCTCTCTTTGGTATCCTTTCATGATGTTGAAATTGATTTAAGGTCTTATCTCAGCCTTTAGGTTCTTAATCTCCAGTTTCACTCAGGTTGACTTTGGATGTGGTTCTGGAAGTTTATTGGATTCTCTCTTAGAATATCCGACCTCTTTGGAGAAAATTGTTGGTGTTGATATTTCCCAGAAAAGTCTTACACGAGCAGCAAAGGTATGTATCACCTATGTAATATTATTGATTTTGCATTTCAGTTGATACAAAACTTTTTGCATTTGAAATCATTTCGCAGGACATCAGGTTTCACCTTATCATCTGTCCTTCCACCTTTCCATCTGAGACAACATGAACAGAACTAAATCTGAAGATAAAAAGTGCTTGATTTTCTCACGTTCACAATTCTATGGTCAAGGAGTTAGATTAATCACTTTTCTGGTTTACAATGGGAAGATGCCCAAGTGCTTTTTGTGACTGCCTCCCTGGTTGTTTATGAAATCAGTGTAGGATGATTGTTATAGTCACCAGATGTTATTCAATAAGCTGCACCCTCATACACTTGCTATCTCCATTTTATTCTGATACTCCTCTAAATGTTTTCTAGATAAATAATGGCACTAGCAGTGGAAAAATGAAAATAATAATAATAATAATAATAACGGGAGGCAGGCTAAAAATACTGCAGACGCCTAAAATTTTCCAACTTTCAGCATTGAACCCTGAACTATTTTCTTCAAGTCTTGCACTAGTGCTCGACCTTTGCCCTTTTGTCCAATGCAGCCATTAGTTACTGATGGAACGGGGGCATTTTAGTCATTCCCACCTTCTCATTCTTCTTCAGGGACTTGAATCATTAAAAGGAAAAAGGGAAAACAAAAAGACATTAGGACTGAAATGCACAGAGATATAAGCGCGTCTAGGAATAGAACAACAAAAATTCACAACAAAATACATAAGCACATTAATTATGATGAAATCAATTAACTGAAATGGATTTTGAGCATTTTTCATGAGGAAAAAAATTTCAAGGGAATCTGATATGGTACTGATGGAATCTCAAGCAAATTCAACCATATTTCTTCCATGAATACATGTATAAATATGCAAATATCTTCCTTATGCATGGAAGAGCATAAATATATTGCATTGATTTTATCAAAGGGCAATTCATTCCTTATCACTGGTAGTGAGTCTATTTCCATCAGCTGGCTGGTTGGAGCATGAAATACAGTGTAGAAACGCATAAGAGGGGAAAAGAATCCGAAATCTGAACTTTAGTACCTGGATCTCCAATTGCAGACCCAGGATATTCTTTTTTAATCTTCTCCTTACCTTGCTTCTACAATACTAAAACCTTTCCAGTCTATCCATCCACATCAACCATGGGTATAGGCACTAGCTTTTGGCCATTGGTTTAGCGAAAGGAGTTGTCCATGTCCGTGGCTAAGGTAGGAAAGAAGTTGTCGCCAATGGTTGAATGCAGAATGAGATGCATTTTCTCAGCTGGATTTGAACTTTGTTAGGAAGGACTGGAGAACTCACAAGTCTAGTCAGGGCCTAGAAAGTGGGCCAAAGGGGATAATGGAAGGGTGGGGACGAGACAGTTCAGGAGTCCAAACCATCCGGATTAAATGGTTCTTTGACTTTTAAACCCATCATTGCTATATCAGAAGTGTCTTCTCCTTCTTTTGCCTTCTTTTATACCCTCAATTCTCATGTCCACTCCATTAATTTTTGGGTAGAACAGAAGAAATTTTAAAGGTGGATGTTGGTGTCAATTTGCTGAAGATGGTAGTGGAGGGTGTGTGCAACATGGCTGCCTATGTGAGGGAAAAAAGCATGCCAAGACGACACTGGTACTAGTTATGAAAGAGAACACAGAATGACTAAAATGCCCCTGTTCCTTTAGTAACTAATGGCTGATTGGACGGATGGGTAACGGTTGAACATTTCGAGAGTCAGGTGAAAAGACCTGAATGAAAATAGTTTGGAGGTCAAAAACAGGATTTTAAAAATTTTAATGGTCTTTAGGATTGTTTGCTCAAAGAAGTAAGAATGGAGTTTGTAGTATTTTGTAAAATTTGATAGATAGCAACAACTCTTTCATGGTCAATTCTGTCTTGAATTTAAAGCACAGTGATTTTGTCTAATAGCTTTCTTTATTACTGTAGGTAATCCATTCTAAATTAAACACAAATTCAGATGCTGAAGTACCAAGTAATAGGATCTATTCTGCTGTATTATATGAGGGTTCCATCTTGAATTTTGACTCACGATTGTATGGCTTTGACATTGGAACCTGCTTAGAGGTAATAATTTTTCTTCTGACAATGATTGGAATACAACTTTGACCTATTCATTTACCTGGTGACTCAGAATCAGATTTCTTGAGCTAGAAAATCTTCTAGGGTTCCATTAAATGATATGAAATCATCAAGTGAGTTCCCAACAAACTGGCAGATCCTGTTTTAAAATTCATTAAGTTTCTATGCTCTCCTTGCTTTATACCATTAATTTGAATCTCATCTACTGTTGAACAAGTGTCTTCCTGTGCTGTCTACTTTTGGCCTTCTGTAGCTGATGAACAGAAGTGAAAACTTTTATACGGTTCTCAGAAATTTCCAGTTGCTAATTGTGACATTGTTTTCAAATTTACTATCACATGAGTATGTACTTAAGAAAGCTACAGCTCAGCTACAAACTAACCATCCATTTCCTGGACATTCTCGGTAATATGCCCCAGCAACAATTTCTAGTTTCCTTTCTTGACCTAAACTTCTGTTCGCAATCTGCATCAAACAAATCCAAATGTCTTTAACAGTCTTGGAGATGTCATAAAGGTACTTAGTCCTTTTCTGCAAACATATTGGAGATGATATGAACGTTGGTAGTCCTTTTCCAAACATATTACTTTATACTGTAATCAAAGTGCTTTACTGGGCTTGTTAAAACAACAGGAACATATGAAAGTGGAGGAATTAAGCATATGCACAAAAGAAAACACGAAGATTGTTTCAGTATGCGTAAATGCTAAAGGCAACATATTGGTCTTGTCTTACATAATGCATGGAACATGAACTAGTGTATCTAGAATTATATTATCACGGACTGCATTGTTATTGGTATATGCTTTTGTTTGTGTGGTTATTGCTCTCCTCTGTTATCCTTTCAAGTAAATGGAGCTGTCATTTTATGTTGTATCATCCAGAGTTAAATAAGTTGAAGCTAAATCAATGAACAAATACCGAATCTTGTCCAATCATATGTATTTCAACCCCCCCATGACTTGGGAAGTGTATGGTTTGAACTTTTAACACATATATACATATATTCGTCATGTTGTTTCATGTGAATGTGGATCTTGTAGGACCAAGAGATGAGTCCAGTGCAATGGTCCAATGATGCGCAAACTAGTGGAGAAACTTTATCCCCAGTGATAGGCTACTTCTGATTGATTATGTTCTGAAAGTCCAGCATATATAAGGAAGGCTAAAATATTTTCGAATTGTGCTTTTCAGTAGTAGTTTACACTATCAAAACTCAAATCTAACTCAAGCTAGAAGAGGACTCAAAATCATATAATAAATTGCTTAATCTAGTATTGTACAAAAATATAGGAAAGTAAATGCTTGTAATAGTTGCTTAATTTTGGATATAATTACAGGTGATTGAACACATGGAAGAAGATGAAGCATGCTTATTTGGTGATGTTGTGCTTAGCTCTTACTGTCCAAAGATTCTTATCGTCTCCACACCAAACTATGAGTACAATGTGATTCTCCAGAAGTCTACTCTGCAAATTCAAGAAGAGGATCCTGATGAAAAGAATCAACTACAATCATGTAAATTCCGGAACCATGATCACAAATTTGAATGGACTCAGGTCACAGTTTTGCAATTGGGCAACTGACCTAGCGACAAGGCATGACTACAGTGTTGAATTCGGTGGTGTTGGGGGCATAGCTCATGTTGAGCCAGGATTTGCCTCCCAAATCGCTGTCTTCAGGAGAAAAAACAATGCTGTTAAGAATTCAGTTTCAAATAACCTCTTTCGAGTTATGTGGGAATGGAGTAATAGCAGCAGATCAAAATTTGCGCTCTGAAGATTCTGGTTCATTTTCATGTTGCTACTCTCCCTTTTACTAGGTTTTCAAGCTTTTCTGAATACTTGTATTTTTTTGGCGAAAATGGACTCTTGAATGCCAAAAACAGTTCAAAACTTCGGGTTAAAACCCCTTTCTTGCTCTAACTACTGCATGAACTCTGTGTTTGGCCTAACGTGAATTACAGGCATCCTAAATTCATAATCATGGAACACAGAGCACTTTTTTGAATAAAATTCGACAAAAGCTAATCATAAGGCCTCATTCTTCATTACTGGAGTTTTTTTTTTTAAGTGGTTGAAAACTAAGTGCTTCAGAAAAATGTTTTTCTCTTGAAGCTTTCTCATCTGGCAAGTTAAAGTCAGAGGTGATCAATTGGGTTTTACTATTTGAATTTGGAGAAAAATTAGTTTTTTACATTTTTTTTTGAAATCACATTAAATTTAATTTACTTTCAGCTTGAAATTTTTTCAAAATAAAATATTTTGGTTTGAAGAAAATTACATGATATAAAATTAACAATTTAATTTTTAAAATAAAATTAATTATATTTTAATTTAGTTTAAGTTATTAATCTTTAAGCAGTGTTTGTGAAAATATACAAAAGTATATTTTTAATTAAACTTTAGTTTATTTTTAGTTATTAATCTACAAACAGTATTTGTAAAAATATATAAAATTAATTATTTTAAATTTTAAAATAATTTTAATTAAGATTAACTTAATTAGGATTATTAATATTCAATTATACTTAATTATAAATTTGGAGAAAAATTTATTTTTTTCTATTTGGCTTAGTCCAAACTGAACTTAACCGAATTTTAATTTGAAGGTGAAAAATTAAAATTTCTCCAAATTAAAATTTAAAAATTAAATCAATAATTGAAATTAAATTTTAGTTCGGTTCGATATTTCAATTTTTTTCAAATAATGTACAGCTCGAGTTATAGTTTCTTTGGCACGGTGTAATGGAATAATCTTTCTAACTTCTTATTCTATTTTAAATTTCTCCAAATTAAAATTTAAAAATTAAATCAATAATTGAAATTAAATTTTAGTTCGGTTCGATATTTCAATTTTTTCCAAATAATGTACAGCTCGAGTTATAGTTTCTTTGGCACGGTGTAATGGAATAATCTTTCTAACTTCTCATTCTATTTTAATGTTTAGTATGCAAATTTGAAGTAAGAAAAGTCTTTCCATAGGAAATCTCATTCCAAGAAGAAATTGGAAAGGTTTTTCTACATCAAAACCTAAGAAAAGGCCTTTCCAAGAGAAGTTGGAATCTTTTGAAAATTATTATTGTTATTATACTTTCATAACATTCGATGAGGAAAAAGCAGAATTTAACCTTGAATTCTTGTTTTATTTTTTTTTTGGTAATATTTCCTTTACTTTGATCTAAGACGAGAGTTACTTTTATAACTAAATTTTACTTCAATACTTGAAATATTTGATACTTTAAAATTTTTAATGTGAATTTTATTTAAATAAAATTTTACATATGCAATATTTAATTTCTCATTATTTTTTTAGGTGTAATTTGACTTTATTGACACAATATACTAACACAACATTCAAGTCATATTTTTTGAAATTTCATTCCAGTCTTTTATTGAATAATGAATTTAACAAATACAAAAAAAATATCATTTCATTTTGACTTTGGAATTGAAAGAGGATTTCAAGATCATTTTGGTTGGAAAGTGATTTTGGGTAGAAAGACATTACATTCCATTCTATTCCAGTGTACAAAATGTATCGTTAATCCAACGAATTGACCATTTCACCACTTCTGCATTCTTACTCTTAACTAGCCTCCTTCCTGGAATTGCTGCCATTTAATCTTGGTTGCCCATCTTGGATAGCTACTTTCCCTTCACCAATTTCGTCCTTTGATAGACTCACATGGAAGACTGGGTGGATCTGGGATCTGCAATGTGGGATAATTTAAATTTATAAAAAGCACAACTATTCTCTCAATCACTTCATATAGCTCATAGAATTTTGAAGAAAGTTTCAGTTTCTTCCTGATAGCAACTATGGATTGCCTAAAGGGTTGCAAGTTGAGGTACATCCAATACCCAACATTGAGCCCTTTTTCAAACTTGCTTTTATCAACATAAGTTTTCATCCATGCTAAGCTTTTGGCCAATTATCCCTTCAGCAGGAAGTTTTGTATCTGGTTCTGGAGGGACTGGTTCTGAAATATGATAAGACGATGAGATTTCATCTTCTTCAATTGCAAAGAGAGTGTGTTCATCTGGAGGAAAATTAGAAGGAATACTAGGTGGGTTAGAACAGTTGGGTCGGATCATGGCTATAATGGGTTTGGTGGTAAAGGAATTAGGTCGAGAAAGGAAATCAGCCACAACATTAGATTTACCTTTGATATGTTTGACCTCGAATGAATATTGCGCAAACCACGTTGACCACCCGAGCAGTTGAGGATGAGAAACTTGCTTTTGCTTGAACTGCAACATTTTGGGAAGCTTCAAAAGGAGACATCTCGATAGTAGTATGGTGTGAGGCATTATACCACCACCCAAACAAATATAGCCTTTCCAATCATTTGTGAGGCCTAGAGCTTGTCAAGAACTTCAAAACATCTTCCAAGGTCTAGTTTTCCCTCTCATTAAGTCCACTTATTTGTGAATGGTAGGCAATGGATATTGCCGACTTCGTCCCGCTAGCTATAATGAACTTCTGTGAAATTTTCTTAGTAAAAACATTTTCCCTATCAGTTACTCTTCCCAAGGAGATTGTAAAAAATTTTCATATACACTTTTGTAACTGTTTTAGTTGTAAATTGTGAGACAATTCAATAAATTGCCCCATGTTTGGTTAACCTATCCGCAACCATTAGAATTGTATCCTGCTACTAGATTTATGTAGACCTTCAAAAAAATCTGAGGATATATGACTCCATGCTCATGCAGGAATAGGTAAAGATTGCAGCAACCTAAAGTAGTGCATCTTCTTTGTAATACCTAGCCCAAAATTTTGGACCAAGTTATTTAGCCCATTCCCTTATGGGATAGGATTAGGAGGATCCTATTTGTGAAGGACCGGGGTTGTAATATTAAAGATTCAAGGGATAATTACAAAAATACCTTTAAGATTTGTCCAATCCAAACTACATAATAAACATCAATGATATTTTTGTAATTATCCCTAGATTTAAATAGGATTAGTGGGTTTGTGACAAAAAGGGAGCTTGGTAGAGGTTAAGGTAACAACACGAAATTCAAGGTACCAATTGCTGAAGTTGAAGAAAGGGATGCTTGATTGTCTGAATTAGGAGCTTAGGGTCATTGACGTCAATCCGGCTACTATGCTGACACTCTCTTTTTTCAGCACATACAGACATTTTTTCACCGTTAGATGAGCTGCTTTTTAATCTAACAATCGAGGAGCATAAAGGATATTTTGGACAGCCAAAATCAGCGAAATATTTAAAAGTTTAAAAAGTCATCATTTCTCTCTTGACACCTACTGTAACTTTCACCAAATTCTCTCTCTTTCTCTTCCTCTCTAAAAGACCTAAGAGAGGCAGGGGTAAATTAGGTCTTTAGCTAATTTTTAAAATATTTTTCTTTTTAACAAATTGATTTGGAAGATGATAAAAATCAAACACTTAACTAGATATGCAAGAAAGTTCAATAAGAATCATATTTAAAGGAAATAGAAGACAAGAGGCAACACAAGCAATTTATAGTGGTTCGATCACACAAGATCTACCTTGAGCACCCACTCAAGGATTTCAACCAAACTCCACTATAAGTCAAGTTGATCAAATCAAACGATAGAGGCCCACCTGTCAAGGGGTTTTACATCACAACCTCTTCTCAAATTCAAAAGTCAAGGCTTATCCTAACACAAGAGTTTTATATCAACAATATAACCTTGAAAATAACCAGTAGAAGAAGTATAAGATAAGAAAGTTACCAACAACTTGGAAGATGATGACAAATTAGCATACCTTCAGGTTTTTTGTCTAAGGAATATTGAATTTGAACTTTTTAGCACAAGACAAAAGAGAACTTTTTGATAGGGAATGATTGGGAAGAGAAAATATTCTTAAAGGCTCAAAAACTACTCAAAAATATGAAATTTATGTCTTTTATAAGGTTTGAAAATCGGTTGTGTAAGCCCTAAGGCAAATCATGTTGTTTTGATAAGTGGAATGTCGTATTGATTAACCTTGTTATGGACTAATATGCTTGTATAGTGTGTGACAAGATTTTTGGATTGAGAAGAAAGCAAGTCTCATTGCCTTGAAGTTAAAATGAAAGAACAACTCAAGTATGCCAAAGTGATTGAAGATTGAAGAGTTTGTTCAAGATGATTGAAAGCTTTGAAGACATAAAGTGTAGGTTACATGTGCTTAATAGGTAAACTTTGTAAACCCTACACTCTTATGTCTTGGAATCTATGAGTTGCATTAGAGAGCACAAAACTTGATTTGAAAAGTTTCAATGGTTTTTAACCTACCTGAATTATCAAGTTTTCATCAACAACTTTTGTACTTAAGAGATCTTTCTTGACTTATCCTTAATGCTAGAATGTTTTCAAATTTATTGTGTTTGATTTCTAGTCAACTTTTGAGAACACAAAACTTGGTTTTAAACTTACAATGATTTTGAATTCACTTGAATTACCAAATTTTTATTAATGATTTTTGCACTTAAAAGGTCTTTAATGACTCATCTTTGAGGCTAGAATATTTTCCAACTTGTTTGAATTGATTTGAATATGATGCAAGTTCGGATGCGAAGGGTCGAATTCGGTCGTCCGAATTTTACTGTAATGAGTTGTTACTAGCCGTTTTTGAACGTTTGAGCTGATTTTTAATCTCAAATTTAAATCCCAAACTTCAGATTTTCAAAAAGAACTTTGAACTTTTGAAATCTTACAAGCTCTAAATTATTTTGCATCAAAATTATTCGAAAAGCTCTCAAATTGCGTTGTGCTCAAAGATTGAAATTCAAGATTCCAAAGGTAAGAAGTGAAGTTGTGGTAGCATTGTAATCAGCCACCAAGTTTTTGTTGGTAACATCTAAATCCATACTTCATCTATTTACCATGTGAGCCATTGACTAGATTAATCAAAGTTGTTGTGTAAATTCCTTTGGTGAGAGTGAGCATTCTATTAGATTGGTCTAGGTTGTCTTGTGACATAAAACCTTGTGTGATAAGGCTGAACCTTGTTTATTGGATTGAAAAGAGGGTTTTGTGGTAAAACCCATTGAAGGGTGAGCCTCTTGTGTAATTGCTGGACTTGAGCATTTAGTGAATTGGTTGAAATCCTGAGTGTGGACTCAAGGTAGTGGATGCAGATCTTAGAAAGATCGAACCACTATAAATCGTGTGTTCATTTCTTGATAGCTTTACTTGTTTACATACTTGTGTTATTATTCTTTGTTCTTAGTTGTTGATTGATTGGTTGTGATTTTATTGTTTGATCATCTTGTCTCAACTATTAAATCGCATATAAACTAGGAGTTTGTGAATTTGAAGAAGAGCTTTTATTAAGGCAAATGATTTACAAAACGGAAAAAGATTTTGATAATTAGTCAAAAACCTAATTCAACCCCTTCTTAGGTCTTTCAAGTTGCAATGTTCAAATAACAGCTAGTAACAGTAAAATTCGGTCAACCAAACTTGGACCTCTACGTTTGAATGATTATCTGAATGTCTTGAGGCTGGCAGGGTAAATTTGATTGACCGAATTTGGACACAAGCATCCGAATTAGAGTATGAATTTCTCTGGAAATTCAACAGCCATGAAGTATAATCCGGATGTTCGAATTAGAGTCTGAATTTTTCAAACTTAGTCAAAATGATTAGAAAACAAGCAAAAGTTTGAAATCATTTTGAACTATAAAATGGATCTTTTTAAAAGTCTTTAGTCCAAAGGCCATTATCAAGAACTTGGTAAAGATATTTGTAAGATAAATCTTTTGAGATTGAAAAACAAGTTTGAAGTTCTCTTGAAAAGGTTTTAGATTCCAAAGACAGACAAGTCCAAGGTTTACAAAGATATACATATAATGGATTTGTAAACCTACGCTAAGGTCTTTAATGCCTTCAATAATCTTGAATCCACTCTTTTAATCTTCAACCACTTTGATATCCTTGAGTTGTTCTTGCACTTTTAGCAACAAGGCAATGAGACTTGTATTCTTCTCAATCAAAAGTCCTATCATACATCATGTAAGCATATTAGTCCATATCAAGGTTAACCATCATTATTTTGATAGGACATTGTACCTATCAATGTTTGTTATTAATCAGAACAACATGATTTGCACTTAGGACTTAAAATCATCCTTTTTGATAATGACAAACTTTGATGCAAAATGTGATGGATATAGACAATTTAGTCATAGAGAAGTATTATGTCATGAACTAATTTAAGATGAAACTAATTGAAAATCAATTTTAAACATGATATAGCAAAATGACATAAACATGGCTCAACAATTGAGCCTGTGACCCAACCAACCTTTATAAACCTCATTCCTTCCATCTAACTAGAAGATATAGCATTTAAAAAAACATAAAAATAATTCTAAGAGAGATTTTAAAGGTTAGAAATAGTAAGCAAAGCTCCCTCTAAGACTGTGCTCATTTTTCAAAAAATTTTGGATTGTTAACTATGAGTCCAAACTGTAATATATTCAACATAATGATTATTCGAACTGAAATAAAGCTTCCCTAAGGTTGTTCAAACATAGTAGAATAGATTAAATCAGATTTGAATCAATTTGAACAACAAAAGAGCATTTTTGACAACAAAATATGGATGCATCCGAATTTCAGGTCCAAACTTTAGGCAAAGTCATCAAAAAATAGATTTAATATAAGTGTTTATAATAAATGACACAATCATCAAATAAGATGATCAACTATAAAACACATTCATAATCATCATAACCAACCAATGCATACATAAACTCACGGCTTTCAAGATCATCATCCTCATAATGCCAAAATGCCAATGAGCACGTAATAACCATTTCATAAGCTAGCTATAAGCTGATCATTCATTACAACATCTAAGTACTTCTTCTACCCTAAAATGAGCACACATTAATAAGCCAATATGACACATTCATCATAGCAAATATGTAACATCCCATCCTTTAAAATAATAATATAATAATAATATTTAAAAAAAAGAAAGAAAAGGTGGAATCACCATCAAGTGGCACGTGGCCACTTGAATGGCTGATTCACCATCACATGAAATCGGTGACCGCCTCACCGATTCACCTCTAATATATAGGACTCAATTGCCATCTCTATTCATTTTCCATTTCAATTTCTCTTTGCTCTAAGACAGTTCCTTTCCTCTCGTCTCTTCTTGACTCAAAATTCCCTTTTGCAATTAAGGTAATGATTCTACTTATCTTCTTTGTTTAATTTTCTTGTTGTTCATAGTTTCTTTAACATTATATTGTAACTTGGCTATTTAGTAGAAATTATTTATTTTAGTATGAATTGTTATGGCATAAATATCTATCTATTTTAAAATTTGAAATAGATTCATTATTTGTGAAACTATTATATTTAATAATAGAGAAATTTGATGTCCGTGGAATTTGTGAAATTTTATTCAAGAGTTGATATTTATGGTATTTATGACATTTTTATTACCTACACCATATAGTTGAAAATAAAATAAATAAATACTATTCTGTTAATTTATCATAATGAATAATTATTTTCGTATAATTTGTACACATAAATAAAATCCTATGATATTTGCATTATTTTATTAGTATTGGTATTAGTTTATTATTATACTAATAATAGGTAATTATTTTATTATGATATATATATATATATATATATATATATATATATATATATATATATATATATTCTCAAACTATTCGATAAATATGTGTTTTATTTAGGCTTAGATTTATGCCTAGAGTAGTTTAAAAACTACACCCGATAAATTAAAAATTTATCATCGTTTAGAAGGGTTTTGACTAAGGCTTAGTCACCTGCATTTGTAGGAAATTCGTACACTTTGATAGGCAGCGAGTAGCCTATACACCTATATACAGTGATCAGGTGTTTACAAATCCCAAACTCACTATATTTTTAGTGTTGTCAAAATTTACTATTCATAAGTGAAAATATAATATTTTATTTTGAGAATTCCTTTTACTACCTATTTTAAATTGGAGAGATTCTCCACGAGAATTGCTTTAATTATTTATTTTAAATCAGAGAGGTTCTCCACCATATTTTCTTACTAGTGCTTTACAAATATTTCAGAGCGTTGCTCCAAATAACTATTTATTTAATTTGAATATTAAAATATTGAACATGATCTACAAATGCAAGTGATCTTCGAGAAATATTTTATTGTGTATTTTTAGAAAATCATGTGCATTTTCATGGCATATTTGAAAAACTTACATTTACATGTTTGAACTGGTGGACGGTTGTTATTTTGAAGTTATGTTGAAATTTGAGTTGATTATGAATTTGGAATCATTTGGATGGCTACTTGAGTGGCCTTTATGTTTGAAAATGTACATAAAAACTCCTTCCCGACCAGATATGATTTGGATATGATCTGAGCTTGAAGCGTCAGTAGATTGCACTGTACGTGGCTAGTCCCCTGTACTAGGGACTCTTTCGCTGGCTTGGAATGCGTAAACTTTGTCTTGTGGATCCACTTGATGAGGACGTAGTATGTCGAGAAGGGCGTGGCCCAACTGGCACTATGAGTTTCTGTCTGCGGTCACTTAACAGAGAGTCAGGAGGGGCTCAATGTTAAGGTTGATCACCAGGGTTAGATTGGTAGGTGCCCCAAATCCTTAGCCTGGGGTTTTTTTGGGGAGGCATAAGGTAGTCCGTAAATCGAATATTCATACTGGTGTATGCCTGGTATTGACTACGGGATGCCGGGATTTGTTCCCTGATGACCCCGTTACTGGTTCCGGTAATTTTACCGTTGAGCCACCATTTGACTGTTTGTCATGTTTGAAAATTTAGATTGAGGCGTTATGCTGATGTGTCTTGATTCGCTCAGACTTTCCAGCTATGCTCAATCTCTACCATCGGTTTGTATATGTTCATTTAAAATAAGAAGAATATTTAATTGCAGGAAAGGAGTTTGTACATATATAGGCATTCATTCACATAATTCTGAAATTACAAACATAAACGTAAACTCATTGAGCTATTCTGCTCACCCCTATTTTACAACATCTATTTCAGATGAAGCATACTCGGGGATTGAACAGTGAGTCTCATGTTTATTATAACTTTAATTCCAAGAAGATTGTTCGCCATGCATATGTACTGTTGTAACATATTGTATATTTTGTACTCTTTCGCTAGTAAGAGAAAATATTGTATTAAGGATCTACTTTCATATATATAAAAACTTCTGCTGTTGTTTTCTGTTGATTATATTATTTTATATATTTAATTTTTTTATTTCTTCCCCGAACACTAGTACTTGAATATATCAGTGCCGAGAGGCACGCTGGTACCTTACTTAGCTGTAGTGGAACCTAGCGGCGGGGTTGGGGGTATCACAGTTGGTATCAGAGCTCTAGGTTCGTTATTAGGTTCGAATTAGTAGATCCTAGACGAGCCATAGGAGTTATGATATGGGTCTAGCTGTTCGGAGGTAGAGTTATGACTAGTACTGATGATGGCATTTGTTTTGTAGGTTAGTGATATGGCAGAGCAAGATAATGTATTACATAGAGACCATAAGTGGATTTATTAGGCAGGCACTGTCGTTGATACAGCAGAAGGCTCGACATCGTCTTCATCATATTCTATCCGAGAGATGGTGCCAGCGAGACCAGTGTTACCTTTGGTTGAGGTAGATGAGAGTGAGTCGGGGGAAGAACCTATTGTGAGAGCCCCTATGCTAGAAGGATCGGTTGAGGAGGAGGAGGAGGATCCGAGCGAACTACCTTCTGAGCCAGTAGAGGACCCTGAGCCTATTGAGGGATATGATCCTATTGAGGAGTTGGAGCCTGTCGAGATAGTTGGGAATGCTGATGAGGGAGAGACTGCTGGTGGAGAGAGGCCTGCAGATTTGCCCATTCCAGCTGACCCTATTACTCCTGTGCCGGCAGCTTTTTCTACATCTGTGGGATCAGCCTCTTCATTCTCAGTTCTATCACCTTTGTTTGAGCCGACCACTCCCTATTTGTGCCCACAATGTGTGCTTTATGAGTGTCGCGTTCAGGTAGAGAGTGAGCGTATTTCAAAGTTAGAGAGGGAGCTAAGACGAGCTGATCGTTTGTTATACTCATTACGTCGTGGTAGGGAGCATGAGGCTACGAGAGCCGAAATACTAGAGGTGCAGCTAGATAGGATGATGGAAGCTCATGCTGCACGTTTACGGGAGATCGATGAACTGATTGAGGACCATGATGGTTTGGTTCGATGGGTTGAGGAGATTATAGAATCTACGGGAGCCTGGTCTCGGGGGCTTCGAGAGCAGCTGAGAGCTCGAGCAGGACCCTCAGGGAGTCACAATCCTTAGTCCTAGACTTTTATTTGACTACTTGTATATATTTATTTTGCTATATGTATCTGTTTGTCTAACTTAGGACTATGGTCCCTTAGGACTTTGGGGGGAGGGGGGGGGGTCTTATAGGATCCTAAATTTTGTAGTGTAACGGCTTGTTGATGAGGCCTTTTGTATTGCCTTAAGTAAGGTGACCTACTAGGCCATCTACATTTTGTATCTACTCTATTTTGGTCTGTGAATGTAAGAATATATATATATATATATATATATATATATATATATATATATATATATATATATATATATATATTACTCTATTTGGACATAACTCCTTCTTGTTTGATATTAATTTTAGATGTATAATCTTTAATATATTATTTGTTTTACTTTTTCGTTACCTTATTTGATAATTGAATGCAGTTATACGTTTCATTAGCTATAAGCCTTCTGTATGCATAGAATGGCATCGCAACCACATCCAATAACCTTTAGTGCTGAAACTCAAGATGAAACTCCCCAACACTCACAACCAGCACAACCTGAAGGGCAGTCATCTTATCCAGAGCAGACTGGTGCAGATAAAATTAAACAGTTTATGATGAGAATGACTGCATTTTTGGAGACAGCTGTTGGAACACGAAGGATGGAGCGGGTATCAACTCCAGAAATAGATGAATCTTTGGAGAGATTTTTAGAATTTAGACCCCCAAAATTCTTTGGAGAGGCGGAGCAAGAAGTTAAAGCTGAGCTATTGTTGGAACAACTGACGGACATTTATAACACTTTGGGATATGAGGATAATAAAAAGGTGACTTTTGCAGCTTTCCGTCTAAGAAGAGCTGCTCACGATTAGTGGTTGAGGATGTCTGAGTCTCGTACTGTAAAAAGCCTACACTGGACCTGTATTGACTTTCAAGAGGAATTCAAGAAAGAATATATTCCACGTTGGATTCGAGAACAACGTGAGGATGAGTTTCAACAATTACGACAAGGAGACATGACAGTAGCCCAGTACACAGCTAAGTTTAACCGATTGGCTAAGTACTGTCTAAGAATAATAGATACTGAGGAAAATAAGACTCATCAATTTGTGAAGGGATTACGAGTGGAACTGCAAAGAGCTTTAGCACCTTTACCCTCTACAGGATTCTATGCAGCCGTTGAGGCAACCACTCGAACTGAGATAGCAGATCTAGCATTAATGCAGAAGAAGATTATCCCTATATCAAGCTCACGATTTGTTAAACGACCTGGATAAGAATTATGGAGAGCTAGGGATAATAAGAGAAGCCGGACTAATCATCCAAACATGACAGGGGGAAATTTTTGTGGGACTTGTAATTATTGTGGTCTTGTTGGACATACTTTTGATAAGTGCTACAAAAGAATGGGTTTGTGTTATCAATGTGGTAAGACAGGACATCAAAAAGCGCAATGTCCGGAGATGAGGTCAGGCCCTACTGAGGAACCAAAAAGAGCTGGACGTCCACCTACTACACGAGGAATTACAGAACAAAAGAATAGCAAGCCACAAGTAAGAGCCAGAGTGTATGCAGTAGATGGTCAACCACTAGAAGTTGAGGCAAATGTGGTAGAAGGTACGTTACAGATCTTTTCTCATCAAGCTAAAGTACTCATAGACTCTGGATCATCACACTCATTTGTAAGCTTGCATTTTACACCCCATATCCCTATACCTTCTTGCATGATGAGTTATCAGATGATGGTTAGTATACCAATGGGCGATTATAGGGTGACTGAAGTGATATATCCTGAGTGTTGTATTTTTATTGAAAACATAGTAATACTTGGGGATTTGATTGCTTTAGCCTTTGAAGGGTATGATGTGATATTAGGAATGGATTGGTTATCAAAACATTATGCACAAGTGGATTGTAGATAGAAAATAGTCAGATTTAGTCGACCGGGTCAGCCAACTCTTGAGTTCAAAGGTAATAAAACTAAAGTGGATACTCTTTTGATTTCTGGTATAAGAGCAAGGAAGTTATTGTGGAAAGGTTGTCAGGGATATTTAGCATATTTATTGAATAAACCAGGAAAAAAATGAAGTTAGACTCAATAGCTGTGGTGAAAGAATTTAAGGATGTTTTTCCAGAAGAATTGACAGTTTTACCTTCAGAGCGAGAAGTGGAATTTAGTATTGAGTTGACCCCAGGAACGGAACCTATATCTAGAACGCCGTATCGAATGACACAAGAAGAGTTAAAAGAATTAAAAGAACAGTTACAAGGTTTGTTGCAACAAGGTTTCATTCGTCCAAGCACATCTCCCTTGGGAGCACCTGTTTTATTTGTCAAAAAGAAAGATGGAACTCTGAGAATGTGTATAGATTATTGGGAATTGAATGGTGTCACTATCAAGAATAAATATCCACTGCCATTGATTGATGAGTTGTTTGACCAACTTTGAGGAGCAGGGTGTTACTCTAAATTGGATTTAAGACAAGGATATTACCAGGTACGGGTGCGAGCAGAAGACATTCCTAAGACTGCTTTAAACACTCGATACGGGCATTATGAGTTTATGGTCATGCCCTTTGGACTGACAAATGCACCCGCTATTTTTATGGACCTGATGCATAGAGTGTTTCAACCGTATCTGGATCAATTTTTCGTCATTTTCATCGATGATATTCTTGTTTACTCACCAAACCCTGAGACACACGAGCAGCATCTCAGAACTATATTAAAGACTCTTCAAGAGCATAAATTGTATGCTAAATTCAGTAAATGTGAATTTTGGATGGAACAAGTCATTTTCTTGGGTCATGTGGTTAATCGTGAAGGTATCTCAGTGGACCCTGCCAAGGTAGAAGCTGTAACATGTTGGGAACAACCTAAAACACCCACTGAAATACGCAGTTTCTTAGGAATTGTAGGCTATTACAGGAGATTTATTAAAGTTTTTTCAAAAATCTCTGTACCTTCGACACAGTTAACACGAAAAGCAACTGAGTTTAAATGGACTGATCAATGTGAGCAGAGTTTTCAAGAACTAAAGAAACGCCTTACACGTCAGCACCAATTTTGATCTTGCCAGATCCAAGCAAGGACTATTCATTATACACAGATGCCTCGAAAGAAGGATTGGGAGCTGTATTGATGCAGGATGGAAGGGTAGTTGCTCATATTTCTAGGAAGTTAAAAGATCATGAGAAAAATTACCTAACCCATGATTTGGAATTGGCAGCAATTGTTTTCGCCCTGAAGAAGTGAAGACATTATCTATATGGGGAAAGTATGAGATTTATACTGATCACAAGAGTTTAAAGTACTTATTTTCACAAAAAGATCTGAATATGCGGCAGCGACGATGGATGGAGTTATTGGAAGAGTATCGATGTCCCATTATTTACCATCCGGGAAAAGCTAATGTTGTATCAGATGCTCTTAGCAGAAAAGTGAAGATAACAAGTTTGACCTTCATACCTACATTGCAGCAGGAAATTCGAAGTGCCCAAAAGAGTAATAAAGAGTTTCAAGAATTCAAGAAACGAATGGAAGCCAAGAAACTGCCTGAATTTCGAGTAAACCTGGAAGATGAAAGCCTTTATTTTCGGCAGTGACTCTATATTCCTAATGAGAAGATGTTGAAGCAGAAGATTTTAGAAGAAGGACACAAGAGTAAATATACTATGCATCCAGGAGAAAATAAAATGTATAAGGATTTGAAGCAGAAATTTTGGTGGAATGGAATGAAAAAGGACATAGCTGAATATGTATCTACTTGTCTCACTTGTCAGAAAGTAAAAGCTGAACATCAAAGTCAGCAGGGCTATTGCAATCCCTACCGGTGCCAGAATGGAAGTGGGAATATGTTACCATGGATTTCATTATGGAATTACCGCGTACAAAAGGATAGAAAGATGCTATTTGGGTAATTGTTGATAGACTGACCAAAACAACACATTTTCTAGCTATCAATATGGCCTATTCTATGAAAAAGTTAGCTCAGTTATATGTGGACGAAATAGTAAGGTTGCATGGAGTACCTGTTGACATTGTTTCGGATCGAGACCCAAGAAATGCAGAAACAAGTAAAGATCATACAAAGCAGGCTCATAGTAGCCAAGAGTAGGCAGAAGAGTTATGCTGACCTCCGAAAAAGAGAATTAGAGTTTGAGGTTGGAGATAAGGTGTTTTTAAAATTAACTCCTCATCGGGGAAAATTCAGACATCCACAAAAAGGGAAATTGAGTCCCAGATACCTAGGGCCATTTGAAATCTCAATTAGAATTGGTAAAGTAGCATATCCGTTAATCTTACCAGAAGAGCTAATTGGTTTACACGATGTGTTTCATGTGTCACAACTAAAAAAGTATCATCCATCACCTGATCATGTGTTGAATGATGAAACATTGGAACTGAAAGCGGATTTGACATATGAAGAGAAACCAGCGCAAATTGTGGAACGTAGCATAAAAGAGTTGAGAAGAAAGCAGATCCCGATGTGCAAAGTAATTTGGAAACATCATGGGATAGAAGAACCAACTTGGGAAACCGAAGAGTATATACAAAGAAAACACCCTGAATTGTTAGGTATGCGCATTTGAAATTTCGAGGACGAAATTCTTTGAAGGTAGAAGGAATGTAACATCCCGTCCTTTAAACATTTTATGTGTGTCTATTGTGTGGTAAAATACACCATTTTGGCAACAGTAAATTAGGCCTGAGATATTTTATATTTTTTTCATATATATATATATATATATATATATTATAATAATATTAAAAAAAGAAAGAAAATGTGGAATCACCATCAATTGACATGTGGCCACTTGAATGGCTGATTCACCATCACATGAAATCGGTGACCGCCTCACCGATTCACCTCTAATATATAGGACTCAATTGCCATCTCTATTCATTTTCCATTTCAATTTCTTTTTGCTCTAAGACAGTTCCTTTCCTCTCGTCTCATCTTGACTCAAAATTCCCTTTTGCAATTAAGGTAATGATTCTAGTTATCTTCTTTGTTTAATTTTCTTGTTGTTCATAATTTCTTTAACCTTATATTGTAACTTGGTTATTTAGTAGAAATTATTTATTTTAGTATGAAAAGTTATGGCATAAATATCTATCTATTTTAAAATTTGAAATAGATTCATTATTTGTGAAACTATTATATTTAATAATAGAGAAATTTGATGTCTGTGGAATTTGTGAAATTTTATTCAAGAGTTGATATTTATGGTATTTATGACTTTTTATTACCTACACCATATAGTTGAAAATAGAATAAATAAAATAAATTAATACTATTCTGTTAATTTATCATAATGAATAATTATTTTCGTATAATTTGTACACATAAATAAAATCCTATGATATTTGCATTATTTTATTAGTATTGGTATTAGTTTATTATTATACTCATATATATATAATAAAATATATATATATTAAACTCATATATATATAATAAACTAATATATATATATATATATATATATATATATATATATATATATATATATATATATATATATATATATATATATATATATATATATATTCTCAAACTATTCGATAAATATGTGTTTTATTTAGGCTTAGATTTATGCCTAGAGTAGTTTAAAAACTACACCCGATAAATTAAAAATTTATCATCGTTTAAAAGGGTTTTGACTAAGGCTTAGTCATATGCATTTGTAGGAAATTCACACACTTTGATAGGCAGCGGGTAGCCTATACACCTATATACAGTGATCAGGTGAGTTTACAAATCCCAAACTCACTATATATTTAGTATTGTCAAAATTTACTATTCATAAGTGAAAATATAATATTTTATTTTGAGAATTCCTTTTACTACCTGTTTTAAATTGGAGATATTCTTCACGAGAATTGCTTGAATTATTTATTTTAAATCGGAGAGGTTCTCCACCATATATTCTTACTAGTGCTTTACAAATATTTCGGAGCGGTGCTCCAGATAACTATTTATTATATATATATATATATATATATATATATATATTTTCAAACTATTCGATAAATATGTGTTTTATTTAGGCTTAGATTTATGCCTAGAGTAGTTTAAAAACTACACCCGATAAATTAAAAATTTATCATCGTTTAGAAGGGTTTTGACTAAGGCTTAGTCACCTGCATTTGTAGGAAATTCGCACACTTTGATAGGCAGCGAGTAGCCTATACACCTATATACAGTGATCAGGTGAGTTTACAAATCCCAAACTCATTATATTTTTAGTATTGTCAAAATTTACTATTCATAAGTGAAAATATAATATTTTATTTTGAGAATTCCTTTTACTACCTGTTTAAATTGGAGAGATTTTCCACGAGAATTGCTTTAATTATTTATTTTAAATCGGAGAGGTTCTCCACCATATATTCTTACTAGTGCTTTACAAATATTTCAGAGCGGTGCTCCAAATAACTATTTATTTAATTTGAATATTAAAATATTTGAACATGATCTACAAATGCAAGTGATCTTCGAGAAATATTTTATTGTGTATTTTTAGGAAGTCATGTGCATTTTCATGGCATATTTGAAAAACTTGCATTTACATGTTTGAACTGGTGGACGGTTGTTATTTTGAAGTTATTGTTAGCCCTAAGGGCAAATGATATAATTTTGATTAATGACAAATATTGATGAGAACTAATATGTTTATATTGTGTGATAGGATTTGTTGATTAAGAAGTTTGAAGTCTCATTGCCTTGAAGTTAAAAATGCAAGAACAACTCAAATATATCAAAGTGATTGAAGATTGAAGAGTTTGTTCAAGATGTTAGAAGGCTTTGAAGACATAAAGTGTAGGTTGCATGTGGTTGATAGGTAATATCTATGTAAACCCTACACTTGTATGTCTTGGAGTCTATTGAATGCATAAGAGAGCATAAAATTGGTTTCTTAAGTTTAAAAGTTTTTTGAATGAATTCCTAGTAAATGTGGTTTTGTGTCCTAAAAGTTTTTAAGTAAACTTTAAATGATCAAATGAGTTTGATTTTGGTTTTCAAACTTATATTTGTCTAAATAAGTTATCTATATATACCAAATGTATCTCAAATACTTGGAAGATTGATTTCAAATGATTTTACAAAGTTTAAACACAATTCCATAAAATTCGGTCGTCCGAATTTGGTAGCAAAAGTTTGCTGCTGTTCTTCCAGAGAAATTCGGAAGAAGATTCGGACGCATGAAGAAAAATTCGGTCGTCCGAATTTTGGTCTTCAGCATGGTCACTGTTCTTCCAGAGAAATTCGGACGAAGATTCGGACGAAGCAGGAAGAATTCGGTCGTTCGAAAAATTCGGACGCAGAATTCGGTCGTCCGAATTTCCTGAAAATAGCCGTTAACTAGCTGTTTTATAGCTGTTTTAACTGATTTTCAAATTCTATAAAAGTTATAAACGTGCAATCTTTTGTAAGTTCTGAATCCTTGAAAATTCTAAGCTTTCCAAAGTCTATTACAAACATTTCTCAAGCTCTCTTATGTTTTGTGCATTCAATTGATCAATCCAAAGACATCAAAGTGTGAAGGTGCAACTTTGTGTAATTTCTACCATCAAGTGGTAACATCTACACACTCTTCTTTACTTATTCAATTGTGTTGATCTACTAGCTCTAGCAAGGTTATCTTGATAACATAAAACCCTTTAGATAAGGGTGATCCTTGAAGTTGTGATTCAAGGTTTTTTGAGATATAAAACCATAGGTTGGTGAGCCTTGTTTGTAAAAATTACTAGAAGAGGTTGTATGTGTAAAACCAAAGTGTGGTGAGCCTCTCTTGTAATCTGTGAACTTGAGCACATAGTAGAGTTATTGAAATCCTTAAGTGTATACTTAAGGTAGTGGAGGTAGATCTTGAGGATCGAACCACTATAAATTGTTCGTGTTCATTTGTTTACATTTCTTATATTGCTTTGTCATAATTTGTTTCTCTCTTATTCATATCATCTGTAATTGGTCTATACATATAATAGATTTGAATTTGCGAAAATTAGCCAAATACCTAATTCACCCCCCTCTTAGGTATTTCAGTTATGTTGAAATTTGAGTTGATTACGAATTTGGAATCATTTGTATGGCTACTTGAGTGGCCTTTATGTTTGAAAATGTGCATAAAAACTCCATCCCGACCAGATATGATTTGGATATGATCTGAGCTTGAAGCGTCAGTGGATTGCACTGTACGTGGCTAGTCCCCCGTACTAGAGCCTCTTCCGCTGGTATGGAACGCGTAAACTTTGTCTTGTGGATCTATTTGATGAGGACGTAGTATGTCGGGGAGGGCATGGCCCAACTGGCACTACGGGTTTCTGTCTGCGGTCACTTAACAGAGAGTCAGGAGGGGCTCAATATTAAGGTTGATCACCAGGGTTGGACTGGTAGGTGCCCCAGATCCTTAGCCTAGGGTTTGTTTGGGGAGGCATAAGGTAGTCCGTAAATCGAATATTTGTACTGGTGTATGGCAGGTATTGACTACGGGATGCCGGAATTTGTTCCCTGATGACCCCGTTACTGGTTCCGGTAATTTTACCTTTGAGCCACCATTTGACTGTTTGTCATGTTTGAAAATTTAGATTGAGGCGTTATGCTGATGTGTCTTGATTCGCTCAGACTTTCCAGCTATGCTCAATCTCTACCATCGGTTTGTATATGTTCATTTAAAATAAGAAGAATATTTAATTGCATGAAAGGAGTTTGTACATATATAGGCATTCATTCACATAATTCTAAAATTACAAACACACACGTAAACTCATTGAGCTCTTCTGCTCACCCCTATTTTAACACATCTATTTCTGATGAAGCATACTCGGGGACCGAGCAGTGAGTCTCATGTTTACTATAACTTTAATTCCAAGAAGATTGTTCGCCATGCATATGTACTGTTGTATATTTTGTACTCTTTCGCTAGTAAGAGAAAATATTGCATTAAGGATCTACTTTCATATATATAAAAACTTCCGCTGTTGTTTCTGTTGATTATATTATTTTATATATTTAGTTTTTTTTATTTCTTCCCCGAACATTAGTACTTGAATATATCAGTGCCGAGAGGTACGCTGGTACCTTACTCAGCCGCAGTGGAACCTAGCGGCGGGGTTGGGGGTATCACAAAATATATCAAAGATATCAAAGTACATTTTGCATAACACTCTTATTTCTCTCCTTTTTGTCATCAATCAAATATGAAAACATAAGCTCTCAATACTGTGATATCATCATTGCGCTTAAAAAAAAATCATATGAACTAGAAAGGCACATTGAAGGTCAAAGCTTGAAAATACAAGGACTATTCTAGATACAATAACTAAGCATGAAATAAAAGTACATAAACTAGACTAAGTACATAAGTAAAATGAGAGAGAGAATTAGGGAGTGCTTAGTCTTTGATTTTGGTCATCATATTCACTCCGTATTTGTTGGTAGTGATAGCCATATCTCCCTTAAGCTCGATATGGAGTGTCCCTTCACTTGCTTTCTCCTTGCCGGTGTAGTTTGGCTTTGGAGTAGTAGCCAACGGGGAGGATCTCCTTGTCTCTTTTTTTTTTTACTACATGCTTGACTCTTCCATGCCTAAATGAAGTGGTAGATATTGAAGTGATCTCGCCTTTCTCAATTAGACTTCCTTCTTGGCTTCCTCACTCTTGTGGCTCTTCTTGAGCACCCTCATCTCTTCCACTTTCTCTAGCCTCAAACTCAAAATTTCCTCCTTGATCATCATCTCCATCATTATCCTCATCATCATCATCATTATTTCCATCCTTTTTCCCTTTCTTACTTTCCTCATCTCCTTCAACTTCCTTATTGTCTTTAGATTGAGGCATAGAGGGTCTTTCACTACTTTGATTGTTCTTTCTCAATAGCTCTTCAATACTCCTCACCCTAGCAAAAGATTCAAAGAACTTATACATTTTCTCCATCTCTTTTATATGGTTGTTCAAAGCCTCTTGGAACACCTTGGCTACTATAATGTCACCTTTAGTAACACCCTCCTCATCAGGCATGTTTCCAAGGTTTTCATAAGATTGAGAAATGAGCTCTTCTTCAAATAGTCTTCTCTTGGTGTGAGGTTAGTCCCCCTCACTTGATAGATCGTGTCTTTTCTTGCTCTCCCTTTCTGTAGCCAAAGTCTTGTTGTCATCCTCTTCTTCTTCTTCCACTTCTTCCTCCTCTTCTTCATCACCACTTGTTTCTACCCTTTCACCCCTTAGAGGGCTTTCTCTTTTTGTTCTCCATACACTATCCTCGTCTATTGTTAATTGCATTCTCTTTAGAGACTCGGTGGTGTAGATATCCCCACTTTTCATCGGGTTTCCTCTTTCGGGAAGTTGGACATAGAAATGCTTGAAGATTCTTGTCCACAGTCTCCCATACGACAAGACATTGTTGGCTGTTTTTGTTGCACTAATCATATGCTTTAATACCATGAATCCAAAATTTAATCTTCTACGCTCATGCAAGGCATGCATAATAACCATATGCACATTCTCAATCGATGCTTTATGTCCAAAGTTAGGGATAATCATAATCATGTGATGCATAACGCTTCCTCTAGCTTCAAAGACTTTGATTTGTCTTTCCCTAGTGGACCTAAATCTTCTACCATTAGTGAAATCCTCTTCAAACCTTTCATTGGTGAATAATTCATGGATATAACAACATTGTGTCCCAAAGAAAATATCTATCACCAATGTCATCAACACCAAAAATGCGATTCATCAAAGCATCATTAAATTCAAACTTTGCCCAGGATACTCTAGATGAATACCATTCAATCACCCTCAACATGCTCAACCTTTCTTCTTTAATATTAGCATAAAATTCATAGACAAGAGACGGGTAATAATCCTCATTCACCCCAAGTAAACTACCTCAACTAATTTCACCAAATAGAGAAAGCACATTACCTATATCGGTGAGTTTGTCAATATCGAATCTATGCCGGGGATTATCTTTCTACTCTTCTTGCTCCATTCTTCAAATTCGCTCGAGTGGAAACGAATCGATCTACTCCAAGGTTGGATTGTGGAATACAAACCTGGCTTGATTCGTTGATAATGAGCCCTTCATCTCCAAATTTGGCTTTTCCTTTCCCCTTAGCCACATTAGCCTTCTATGAGAAAACCATGATGAAGTTCTCTTGAGAAAGATGGATTTCAAAGACAATAAAGGGTGGAGAACAAGAAAATCAAGAGATTTTCAAGAAATAATGGATGGATTTGTGTTTGGATGAGTGTGGGTAGAGTAGGTTTTGTGAGAGGAGAGAATTTGGATGATTAGAAATAAGGGATTTGAATAGTTGTGCGGTTTAAAAACTGTTGAAATAGTAAAGTTTGAAAGATTGAATTTTCAGGGTTGCTTTCGAACTTGCGTCCGAATATCTTTAGTAAAGTTCAGAAGATAGAAATTTCGGGGCTGCGTCCGAACTTACATCCGAATATTGCTATTTCTTCTGTTCAGTGAATTCGGACGACCGAATTTTTGGTCATGCATTCAAATCTTTCTGTCATCAATTTTCTGGAGGAAGTTTGGACGTCTGAATTTCACTTCATGCATCGAATTTTCCCTATTTTTGCCACACTTCAACACACACATTAGTAATTGAATTTTAAAATACCCAAACTTCTTCTAAGGCCACAAAACCTTTCCTCAGCCGAAGGCTTGGTAAATATATCAGTAATTTGATAATTAGTATTCACATAGTCCAAGCATATATCACCTTTAGCTACATTATCACAAATGAAATGATGTTTGATCTTTATATGAGTAGACCTAGAGTATTGAATGGGATTTATGTTCAAATTGATAGCACTACTATTATCACATAAGATGGGCACACATTTGAAATCTAAGCCATAATCAAGTACAGTGTGCTTCATTCATAGCACTTGAACACAACAACTACCAGCGACGGTGATGTATTCGGCCTCGGCAGTAGATAATGACACACCTGCTTGTTTCTTACTATACCAAGATGCAAGGCAACTACCAAGAAATTAACAATGACCACTGATACCAATATTAGTGATTTGATGATTAAATCTGAACGCTTGCATACTTGGTCAACTTCTTTATCTCCTTTGAGATATTGCTTGATTACTTGCCGTTTGTGGCAAAGGTCTTCAAGGCTTTGCAAGATGGCTTGTCTGATTTGACCAGGAGTCATACCAAGGATGGATTGGTATTTTTGTCTGATGTATACATCGGCTCCTTGAGCTAAAGCTTGAGGGATTGAGCTGGGGAAAGCTTGCTTGAGACTAACATCTACACCAAGAAGATAAAATAATTGAGTCATATGTTGCAAATGTTTATCTAGATCAGATCTTTGAAAAGAGTAACATTTCATTTGAAAAAACTCTTTTCTTTTTAATTCTAAATCAGAATCAGGTTCACCAAGAAAACAGTAATAAAGTAATGAAGCAGCTTGATCTAATGAAGAGTTTAAGAATTGAGTTCTCTCAACATAATTGAGAGTAGTAAACCAGTGCTTCAATGTGCCAGTGAATCTGGAGGTGAACTCAGTGAGAATGTTTTCTGCTGTGATGCCTGATAATTATCTGGTCGTCATCCAAGCAAGAAATTCTTGTAGTCTGACTGCCCATTTTGCTGGAGGGATATCATCGAGTTGGAATGTGAATATGCCTAAAGTAGTCAGTTTTTTGGAAGTTTGAGTAGACTCAGGCTCATCGACTACTTTGGGGTCCATTGGGCTGCCAAATTGATGTCCAAGATAGCACATTGATGGGCTAAAAAATTCAGCCTAAGGCTTGGACTAAATTTTCTAAATTTTAGGAGTCTTTTAATTAGTTTTTAAGTTTGTTTGGGCAAAGAACTTTTAATTATTGAAGCCCAAATCTATTTTTGTATTTTAGTCCTTAGATGGATTTAATTAGCTGCAAATCCAAGCCCATTAAGGTCGTGTGTTTCAGCCACCAACTCTATATCCAAAATCAATTAGGTTAGGGTTTTGAGATGTCTATTTATATAGGATCTTTTAGGAAAAATGAAAAACATGATATCATTAATATTTTTTTGAGAATACATTCTCTCTTTGGTTCTTGAAAAAACTTCTTGAAGTTATCAAGTTATTCAACTTGTGGTTCATTCATTTAAATTATACCTTAAGTTCTTATCATTATTGATAATGGGTTTAGGGTTTTTGTTTATACCTTTGGTTCTTGGGTCATATATCCAACGGGTTAAGGGTTCTTGAAGCTTTTTTCACACATCCTTGGGCATTTGTTGAAGTTTGCTGTTGGGTTCTAGGTTTCTATAATTAGGGTTCGCATCATCTAATGATGATAATCAAGATGCTCCAAACTTAGGTGATCAAGATCCATTGAAGATGTCCACTAGTCAAATAACAAATGAGTTTTTCAAGGCTATATTATGTACAAAATGGATCAACAATTTACTACAAGCAAGCCATCCAACTACTTTGGGGTCCATTGGGCTGCCAAATTGATGTCCAAGATAGCACATTGATGGGCTAAAAAATTCAGCCTAAGGCTTGGACGAAGTTTTCTAAATTTTAGGAGTCTTTTAATTAGTTTTTAAGTTTGTTTGGGCTAAGAAGTTTTAATTATTGAAGCCCAAATCTATTTTTGTATTTTAGTCCTTAGATAAATTTAATTAGCTGCAAATCCAAGCCCGTTAAGGTCGTGTGTTTCAGCCACCAACTCTATATCCAAAATCAATTAGGTTAGGGTTTTGAGATGTCTATTTATATAGGATCTTTTAGGAAAAAAGAAAAACATGATATCATTAATATTTTTTTGAGAATACATTCTCTCTTTGGTTCTTGAAAGAACTTCTTGAACTTATCAAGTTATTCAACTTGTGGTTCATTCATTTAAATTATACTTTAAGTTCTTATCTTTATTGATAATGGGTTTAGGGTTTTTGTTTATATCTTTGATTCTTGGGTCATATATCCAACGGGTTAAGGGTTCTTGAAGCCTTTTTCACATATCCTTGGGCATTTGTTGAAGTTTGCTGTTGGGTTCTAGGTTTCTCTACTTAGGGTTCGCATCATCTTGGTATCAGAGCGAAGGCTTTGAATCAGGTTTTTACTATCTTTCGTTTTCCTTTCTTTGATTTTCGTTGTTGATCTTGTTGTTATCCGTGTCTCTCTATAGTCAGCCTACTTTATCAAAAGTTCTATTCTTTTGTTACGTTCTTGGTGTCAAAGTTGTGCCTTTTGTGAGTTACTAAAAAAAATCGTCCAAAAAAAAACAGAAAAAGAAGACCACAAAAAGAAGGTCATTTGGAGAAGAAAAGGAAGGAAGATTCCTAGAGTCATAAAGATTGGGCACCACTCCAAAAGATTCTCCTAGAGTTTCCTAATTCCTTTTAGGAAAGCAAAAAAAAAAGGGTAGTTTCCTATTCTGAATTCTTCCTAATTCCTTTTAGGAAAAAAAAGGGTAGTTTCCTATTCTGAATTCTTCCTAATTCCTTTTAGGAAAGTAAAAAAAAAAAAAAAGGGCAGTTTCCTATTCTGAATTCTTCCTAATTCCTTTTAGGAAAAAAAAAGGTAGTTTCCTATTCTGAATTCTTCCTAATTCCTTTTAGGAAAGCAAAAAAAAAAAGGGTAGTTTCCTATTCTGAATTCTTCCTAATTCCTTTTAGGAAAGGAAAAAAAAAAGTAGTTTCCTATTCTGATTTCTTCCTAATTCTTTTTAGGAAAGCAAAAAAATGCTGATTCCTATTCTGATTTTTTCTATTCGTTTTAGTAAGTAAGAGCTCTAATTGGCTAGATTCTTTTTTCTTTCAAGTCATTTAGTTCCTTTCACTTTCTTTGACCTCCATAATTTGATCTGCACTATTCGTTTGTTGAATTGCTTCAAACTTGACTACTTGATTTGATTGATTAGTTCTCAAAGAACTAAAAGAGATTTTGTTGAGTGGTAAAAGGCTGAGTGTTAGATCATTACAAGAAAAAGCCTATAATAGAGAGATACACGAGAGAAAGTGAGGGCTATTTTCTACTAATCTTTAAAGTTGCAGCATACAAGATGGCTTCCAAGGAACAGTTGGAAAGTTCTTCTAGTGCACAAGAGTCTTTTTTCATGCAGGCCATGCAACAAGAATTCCGAAGGCTACACATGGTGATGGAGGATATTAAAGATCAATTGAATGGTCGCGAGCAAATCTTAGTGAGCATGTCGAGAGGCCAACAAAGAAGAAATCCCATTGTAGCTCCTAATGTACCACGAGTTGCAAGGAGAGCTACACGAGTTGAACAAGAGGAGAAGTGTTATGAGGGTTCAAGGTATGATGAAGGAATGAGGAATACTAAGTATATTGGGATTTATGATGGTGGAGGTAGAAGGAAAAATCATCATGAAGGAAAGAATGGAAATGGTAGAGAAGAATGGAAGGGTTATGAGGTTTATGGAAAGGGAAAGAGTAGTGCTAGCTATTGCAAGTTGCCCTTACCTTGTTTTGAAGGAAAATCTTAACCAAAACCCTACTTGGAATGGGAAAGGAGTGTAGATATAGTCTTTACATGTTACAATTTGACGGAGGAGGAAAAACTAAGGTTAGTTGTGGGATCTTTTACTCACTTTGCCATTACATGGTGGGATATGCATAAGGAATCTAGAAAGAAGAAGGGGGAAAAATCCATTAAGTCATGGGGTGAGTTAAAGGAAGTGATGAGGTTGGATTTTGGAGTCAAGCATTTTGAATATTTAAAGAGAATAGAGCAAAGAAAGAAGAACAAGAGTGAGAGTAGAGCTACTATACCACTTGCAAAGGAAAGCAAGGTGGAAACTTTTGAACCTCAAAAGGACAATGAAGTTATTGAAGAACCACCAAAGAAGGATGAAGAAGTTGAATGTGAAGCTAGTGAAGTGGATAATTGCAAACAAGAAGTTAGTCCTACTTTGGTTACAAAAAGTGAGGATGTGGAGAGAACAACAGAAAAGAGGGACTATGAGCTTGAAAGAAAAGAGTGTAGAGAGTGTGAGCTTCAACAAAATGAGAGTGACTATGAGGGAAAAGAAAAAGAGTGCACAAGAGAAAAGTTGAGCTTGAAGAGTCTAGAGAAGAGAGATGAAAAGAGCATGAATGAATTTGAAAAAGAAAGAGAGTGTGATAGTGCTTTCATTCTAAAACCACTTATGAACTCACTTTCAAGTGAGGAGTTGAGCTTATTTTCTAACAAACTAACTCACTTTCTGCCTAGTATTTATTCATTTGTGCAGGGTTTTGGAGCTTCAAATAAGATGATAGAAGGGAAGCTTGGCATGAAAATAAAAAAACAACCAATAAGCTTCTTTCCTTATTTTCGTAGTCCATGCTTTGAATTTTTCTTTAAAGAAGATAAATTGTTCTTATCTGCTCGCTATTATCGTGTGACTTGTCTTCTGAATCTTGATTTTATTTGCTTAAATGGTGTTTCTTTTGTTTATAGGAATCATTCACAAAAGTGCTTGATTGATCATAGAAGTTCTCATGATTCTAATAGCTCTACATATGCCTTAGTAGTTGAAGACAATCATGTGATAAATATGTGTAGAATTTTTTATATTAAGAGAATTCTAGCAAATATGCATGATTTCTTTTTGAACAACTCATGTAAAGAGCTTATGTTGCTTCAGAATGGTTACGCACCTATTTCATATCTTGAGATATCTTGTAATTTAGAATCGTTGCATATTTTTGAACAAATAACTCTGTGTGATTTTGGGAAAAATGTGGCTGGAATGTTGAAGAACTACATTTTGCATGGTCTAACAAATACTTATTCCTTGCTGGATAATGGAGATTTTTGTTATGGAAGGCTTTGGAAATACCATTTACTCTTCAAAGAGGTGTTTAAAATGCTAAGAACTTGTGAAGTTTGTCATGGGATTGATATGTTGGGATTTGCTACTTGCATACTTCATGAATTTAAATTTATGCATGTGATTGAAGGAAGTTTTTGTTTTCATTTACCATTTACAGACCCATTTCATGAATCAATTCATTCCTTCTATTTTAATGAGATGGCTTATGCGATCATGGGATTGATATGTTGGAATTTGCTACTTGCATACTTCATGAATTTAAATTTATGCATGTGATTGAAGGAAGTTTTTGTTTTCATTTACCATTTACAGACCCATTTCATGAATCAATTCATTCCTTCTATTTTAATGAGATGGCTTATGCGATGAAGGGAACAGAACTTTTGTATAAGTTACTTTTGATGCAATTCTGTGAAGAGCCTTGGTTGAAAAGCATGCAAACTATTCCTTTGATATGTGTTAAAATGTTTCATTTTTATATGAGATTCTTTGCTCAAAAGGTTGCATATTGCTTGGATCCAATTATGTACGTCCCTTCCCACACATGCACTTATGAAATCAAATTTTCTTTACGTTTGTTTCTTTGGAACTTATTACGTGCTCTGTGATGTAGGACTAGATTCGAGGATGAATCTTTTCAAGGAAAGAGGGAATGATGAGAATCAAGATGCGCCAGACTTAGGTGATCAAGATTCATTGAAGATGTCCACTAGTCCAATAACAATTGAGTTTTTCAAGGCTATATTATGTACAAAATGGATCAACAATTTACTACAAGCAAGCCATCCAACTACTCTGGGGTCCATTGGGCTGCCAAATTGATGTCCAAGATAGCACATTGATGGGCTAAAAAATTCAGCCTAAGGCTTGGAAGAAATTTTCGAAATTTTAGGAGTCTTTTAATTAGTTTTTAAGTTTGTTTGGGCTAAGAAGTTTTAATTATTGAAGCCCAAATCTATTTTTGTATTTTAGTCCTTAGATGAATTTAATTAGCTGCAAATCCAAGCCCATTAAGGTCTTGTGTTTTAGCCACCAACTCTATATCCAAAATCAATTACGTTAGGGTTTTGAGATGTCTATTTATATAGGATCTTTTAGGAAAAACGAAAAACATGATATCATTAATATTTTTTGTGAGAATACATTCTCTCTTTGGTTCTTGAAAGAACTTCTTGAACTTATCAAGTTATTCAACTTGTGGTTCATTCATTTAAATTATACCTTAACTTCTTATCTTTATTGATAATGGGTTTAGGATTTTTGTTTATACCTTTGGTTCTTAGGTCATATATCCAACGGGTTAAGGGTTCTTGAAGCTTTTTTCACACATCCTTGGGCATTTGTTGAAGTTTGCTGTTGGGTTATAAGTTTCTATACTTAGGGTTCGCATCAGTACTGGGTCTCAGATGGAGTTTGTTCTTGAACAATAGCAATATGAGGAACGGGCTGTACGGTAGCCGCTTCTTGAAGCATAGGAGTCAGAGGATTTTGAATCATAGCTTGCTTTTGAACTTCCGGAGGAGGAGGGGTAGGCTTCTGTTGTTGTTTCTGGGCTTGCTTTGCTTTCAACAGTTGAGCAGTGTTGAAAGTGTTTGGAGAAAGTTTAGACATTTCATATCCCATGGTTCCAAAAGCAGAATATTTTGTTTTGGATGGTGGCTGAAAGGGATTTGTGAAAGGTGGAAAGAAGCTGGAAGAGACTGGAGGGGTAGTAGTAACTGGCGGAGGAGAAGAGTAAGGAGTAGACTCAACCTGTGCTTTGAGATAAGCAATATATACTTCAAGGTCTGCTACTTCTTTCTGCTTTTGTCGAATGACTTCGGCAGGATTAACACCATGCATGGGTAGATCGTAAGGGATCTGCTTCAATCTTTTCTCCATATTGACGATCAACCTTTTTGGTGGCTTCCATGTCTTGTATTTGAGAATCAACTTTAGTTTCAATAGTAACAAGAAGGGAGTTTACCTGTGTAACTTTTTGATCAATTTGAGTCAGAAGCTTGTTCTGAGCAACAGTGTTTTCTGATTGCCAGTTCAGGACGGTATCAACAGGATTAGTGGATGCAGTCTGTCCACTAGGAAGTATTGTTGATGAAGAGTTTGGGATTTTATGAGAGTGTCGGGCATTGTCTTTGGTAAAAGGTGAGGTTTGAGGAAAGATAGGATTAAGAGGGGGAAATTCAGCTGGTTGAAACATACAGATAGCTGGAATAGGAGTTGGTGGTGTAGGTGGCTTGTAAAATGGATTGATGGGTTGACAGGTAGGGGGTACCGGTTTTTCTTTGGCAATAATTTTGAGGCATTTTTTGTAATAAGGGTGAAGTGGGTTTTGGTTTAGGAGGTAACCATGTGGATGGGATTTCTGCAATAGAGGAATCATACCTACAGCGAGTCTGAATGGCTTGAGCTCCTTGTTGATAATCTGGGTCTATGTCAGGGGTTTTAGTGGAGCATGGAGAAGGAATTGATTTCTTCTTCCTTCTTCTTCGACTGGAATATCCGCAAGTGCAGTCTTCTGGATCAAGACTACATTCAAAGCAGCAATTCTGACAAGGTTCACATGAAATGCAACCACCCCAATAGGAATGATTGGAGAATGGATCTGTCTCAAAGACGACTGGTTGTGCATTCACAGACTTGATGTCCGGGAAAGTATCTCGGTGGGAAAGAAGAGGATTTTGGAAACCAACGGCCATAATCATGTGTATCAATCAAATAATGAAGAATACGTTTTATGGCAATTAAATGAGACTCTTTAGGACTATATTGGAATCTAGCACATAAGCATACGACAAACATAATGTTTGGTCTACTAGCGGTAAGATAAAGTAGACTACCAATCATACCTCTGTATACCTTTACACCAACATTTTTACCTTTCTAGTCTTTGTCAAGTTTGGTTGATGAACTCATTGGAGTGCTTATACCTTTTGCTTGGTCCATTCCAAATTTCTTTAAGAGCTCCTTGGTATACTTGGATTGAATTATGAAAGTGTCCTCCTTGATTTGCTTGGTTTGTAGCCCGAGAAAGAAGTTGAGTTCCCCTATCATGCTCATTTCGAACTCACTTTGTACTAACTCGGCAAATTCTTGACAAAGTGAAACATTAATAGCCCCAAATATGATATCATCAACATATATTTGCACAAGTGAAAGATCATTGTTGCAAGAGGTTTTTATAAAAAGAGTAGTGTCAACTTTTCCTCTTGAAAATCCGTTTGAAAGAAGAAAACTACTCAATCTTTCATACCATGGTTAGAAAACTTTTCACGAGCAAAACCGGGAGGTTATTCCACATAAATCTCCTCTTCAATAAAACCATTTAAGAAAGCACTTTTGAAATCCTCTGTAACTCATAAAATCTCTTTTTTGAATCATTGAGTCAACAGAACATGGAACTGGGTAGTTTGGAGGAAAATCAGGAGGAATACTAGGTGGGTTAGAATAGCTGGGTCGGATTATGGCTATAACGGGTATCGAAGCAAAAGTTTCATCATAAATAATGCCCTCTTCTTGATTGAATCATTGGGTAACAAATTTAGCCTTGTTTCTAACAACTTCTCCGGATTCATTTAGTTTATTTCTAGAAACCCATTTGGTGCCAATAACGGGGTGATCAACGGGTCTTGGGATACAAATAAAAACTTTGTTTCTTTCAAATTGATTTAGTTCCTCATGCATAGCAACAATCCAAAAAAATCATCACATAATGCATCATTAATATTTTTAGGCTCAATGTGAGATAAAGTGCAAAATTGTCAATAAAGTACTGTCTTGTTCTAACACCTTGAGATACATCACCAATAATTTGCTTCTTAGGGTCGCCTCTTGCATATCTTACATTCTTTGGTAGCTCTTGGTCACCACTAGGTTGATTGTCTTGTTCCTACATCATCATATCTTTTCTATCCAAGTAGATGTTACTCATCAAAACTCACATTTATGGTTTCCTCAACACATAAAGTTCTTTTATTGTAAACTCTATAAGCTCTCTTGTTAAATAAATAACCACGGAATATACCTTTATTTGATTTTCTATAAATTTTATCAAGTTGCATGCATATTCAATATAAAGCACTTGCAACCAAACACTTTGAAATAGGCAATGGAGAGTATTCTACCAAATAGAAGTTTAAAATTATTTTTTTCAAAAATGGACCCAAAAGAAATTTATTCATGACACAGCATTCGGTGTTTAGGCCTTCGGCCCAAAAATATATTGGTAAAATTCTTTGTAAAATTTTGATTGTAGAATTCTCTACCATTATCACTTCTAATAGAGATCAATTTGCAACCAAGAGAGGTTTGCACCTTTTTGAAAAATTTCACAAATTCATGAAATGCTTCATCCTTTTATAATAATACCCAAGTGAATCTTGAAAAATCATCAACTATGACATATGTATACCTCTTACCACCAAGACTAGTGGTCCTCATTGGTCCAAATAAATCCATATGAACAAGTTCAAGAGGTTTTTAAGTTGAAACCATTTTCTTGGATTTGAAGAAAGCTTTTGTTTGTTTTCCATATTGACATGCATCACAAAGACGAATTTTATCAAAATGCATTTTTGGCAATCCTCTAACTAAATCTTGAGAGGAAAGTTTATTCAACAAATCCATACTCACATGACTTAATCTTCTATGCCAAAGGAAACCATCATTGTCATGAACCACAAGGCATTTAACATCATTGGCAACAAGTTCATCAAGATATAACACATATACATTTCCAACTCTATTTACAATAAAAATGGTTTTCCCACTTACACTATCAAGAATGGTACATGTATCACACTTAAACTCAACTTTGCATCCATTGTCACATAATTGACCAATGCTAAGAAAACTATTTTCAAGTCATCAATGAGAGGGAGAGAACCTTTACCAATATTACCTACTCCAAGAATTCTAATGCACAAGTAAAAACATATTGAAAGACCTAAGAGGGGGTAAATTAGGTCTTTGACTAATTTTTGAAATCTTTTCCTTTTTAACAAATTGATTTGGAAGATGATAGAAATCAAACACTTAACTAGTTATGCAAGAAAGCACAATAAGAAATAAATTTAAAGGAAATAGAAGACAACAGGCAACACAAGTAATTTATAGTGGTTAGACCACACTAGATCTACATCCACTATCTTGAGCACCTGCTCAAGGATTTCAACCAAACTCAACTATAACTCAAGTTGATCAAATCATAGGATACAGGCCCACCCGTCAAGGGTTATACACAACAACCTCTTCTCAAATACAAAAATCAAGGCTTACCCTAACACAATGATTTTATATCAACAAGATAACCTTGAAAACAACAACTAGATGAAGTGTGAAACAAGAAAGTTACCAACAACTTGGTAGATGATGACAAATTAGCACACCTTCATCTTTTTTGTCTAAGAAATTTTGAATTCGAACTTTTTATCAGTAGACAAAAGAGAACTTTTTGATACAGAATGATTGGGAAGAGTAAATATTCTTAAAGACTCAAAAACTATTCAAAAATATGAAATTTATGTCTTTTATAAGGTTTGAAAATCGGTTGCAACATTCAAATAACGGCTAGTAATAACAAAATTTGGTTGACCGAACTTGGACCTTTGTGTCCGAATGATTATCTGAATTTTTCTGTCTTGAGGCTGACCGGGTAAATTTGGTCAAGATTAACCTGTTATTAGGGGGCAGAGCAAATATCTAAGGTGCCTTATAGGATGAATCCTGTGGAGTTTAAAGAGTAGAATACCTAACTTTAAGAACTCTTAGATATGAAGTTTATTTAGTTGAGTGTATTTCCTTGAGGAGCGCTGATATTTTTTGGTCAGAAGAAAAGTGATATTAGGCTTTGCATAAATTACAGAGAGCTCAACAGGAATAAAAAATATATATACGCATTACCCAAGATCAACAATTTGTTTGACCAATTTAAGGGAGCTAAGTTTTTCTCCAAATTAACTTATAGTCAAGGAATCATTAACTATGGATTAAACAAGAGGACATCCCAAAGGGTGCATTCTGAACTCATTATGGACACTACTGGTTCTTTGTTATGCATTTGTGTTTGATAAATTTCTCAAAAGCATTCACAGACTTGATGAATTGAGTACTAAAGCCACATTTGAATGACTTCATAGTTGTCTACATCGATGGCATTTTTGTGTACTCTCTATTTGAGGAGGAACATGTTAAACGCATTCTAATTATACTGCAGCGCTTAGAAAAATGAATCTTTTTGCAAAGTTTAATAAGTGTGAGTTTTGGTTGAAGAGTGCTAAATTTTTTAGGCATGTAATAGTGGGAGCTAGTGTTGCAATAGATCCCAAGAAGATTGAGGGCCTCTTGGACTGGCAAAGGCCCACCAATGTTATTATTGTACATAGCTTCTTAGGCCTAGTCAGTTACTACAGGAAATTTGTGGAGAACTTCACATGGATTGCAACATTGTTTAACTTAGCAAGGAGTAAGGTTTGACTAGAGCATTGCTTGTGAGGAGAGTTTTCAAACATTGCAGCAAAAATTGATTATAGAACTGATACTTACTTTACTTGCTAAATCGGGAGGATTCACAATTTATAGTGATGCTTTCAAGAGAGCCTTAGGGTGCATACTGATTTAAGAAAACCAAGTAATTGTGTATGCATCATGACCATTGAAGCCTTAGGAGTAGATTTACCTAAAACACAGTCTTGAGTCAGTAGAAATATTCTTTGCTTTAAAGATTTGGAGACATTACTTGTACGATGAATAGTGTGATGTGTTTACTGAGTGAAAGACCTAAGAGAGGGGGGAGGGGGTGAATTGAGTTTTTTGCTAATTTTCAAAAACTCTTTCTATCTTATGAACTTGGTTTGAAAGTATTATATTCAATTGCTTCAATGAAAAATGTGATGAATTCAATGACAAAGCAGTAAACAGTTGAAGAGCAAAGAACACAAGTAATTTATAGTGGTTCGATCTCTTCAAGATCTACATCCACTACCTTGAGTCTACACTCAAGGATTTCAACCAATTAATTATATGCTCAAATTCAATCAATTACACAAGAGGCTCACCCTTGAATCTATACCTCAAGAATCACCCTTACCAAAAGGATTTTATGTCACAAGATAACCTTGTATTGAGCAAGTAGATAACAAGATTAAACAGAGAATGGATGAGATATTACCACTGCTTGGTAGATGATTACATAAGTTAGCACCACTTCACCTTGTTGTCTTTGGAATCTTGAATAATCACATGAAAGCATACGACAAAAGAGGGCTTTGATGTTTTCAAATAATTTTGGAATGTTAGGATTTCTCAAGTGTTCAAAAATTACAAAAAATCTAAAGTTTCTGATTTTTTTAGATTTTTAAAATTAGTTTTAACAGTCATAAAATGTCTACTAACGACTATTTTCTGAGGAGTTCAAACGACAGAACTTGATCCTCTCCGAACTGTCGTATGAACATTACTGTGACATGTTGTTTGAGAAAGTTCAGACGACCGAACTTTGCCCCTTGAATCCGAACTTGCGTTCGAATTTCTCTGAAAAAACAATAGTCATGTTCATAGTTTGGACGTCTGAACTTGCATCCAAATTGTTCAAACTTTGTCAAAACATTTGAAAATCAACCTCAATAAGTTTGAAATCATTTTGTACTAAAAGATAAGTCATTTAAACTCTTTTGAACTCAAAGACTGTTACCAAAGCACTTGATCATTCAAAGTTTACTCGAAACCATTTAAGATTAAAAAACACTACTTGGTAATTAAAAGTTTATTCAAATCCATTTAAGATTCAAAAACAAGTTTTGTGCTCTCTTAAGCATTCAATAGATTCCAAGACAAACAAGTGTAGGGTTTACAAGAATATACCTATTAAGTAAGTGTAAACCTACATTAGAGTCTTCAAAGCCTTCAATTCATAGAACACTTGAGTTGTCCTTAGCACCTTTAGCTCTAAGGCAATAAGAACTATTTGCTTCTCAATCCAAAAATCCTATCACACAAATAGTCCTTATCGATGTTTGTCATTAATCAAAACTGTTAGCCCTAAGGGCAAATCATGTAGTTTTGATTAATGACAAATATTGATGAGGACTAATATGCTTGTATGTTGTGTGATAGGTTTTATGAACTAAGAAGTATGAAGTCTCATTGCCTTGAAGTTAAAATGCAAGAACAACTCCAATATGTCAAAGTGATTGAAGATTAAAGAGTTTGTTCAAGATGTTAGAAGGCTTTGAAGACATGAAGTGTAGGTTGCATGTGCTTAATAGGTAAACTTTGTAAACCCTACACTCTTAAGCCTTGGAATCTATGAGTTGCAATTGAGAGCACAAAACTTGATTTAAATGGTTTCAATGGTTTTGAACTTACCTAAATTATCAAGTTTTCATAAATGGTTTTTGCACATAAAAGATCTTTAATGACTTATCTTTAAGGCTAGAATGTTTTCCAACTTGTTTGAATTGATTTGAACATGTTTTGACAAAGTTTGAAAAATTCGGATGTAAGATTCGGACGCAGTCCAAAAATTCGGTCGTCCGAATTTTGTAGCAAAAGTTTGCTACTATTCTTCCAGAGAAATTCGGAAGAAGATTCGGACGCAGCCAAAAAATTCGGTCGTCCGAATTTTGGCCTTCAGCATGGTCACTGTTCTTCCAGAGAAATTCGGAAGAAGATTCGGACGTAGCAGAAAAAATTGGATCGTCCGAATTTTCTGAAACTAGCCGTTACTAGCCGTTGTATAGCCGTTTGAACTGATTTTTGAATTCTATAAAAGCCATAAACTCCAGATTTTTTAGAAGAACTTTGAACTTAACAAATCCTACATGCTCTAACTTGTTTTACATCAAATTGAATTGAAAAGCTCTCAAATTGCCTTGTGCTCAAAGATTGAAATTCAAGATTCCCAAGGCAACAAAGTGTGAAGGTGAAACATTGTGTAATCATCTACCAACAAAGTGGTAACATCTTACACTCTCTCTTTTCTTATCTTAATTGTGTTTTCTACTAGCTCATTTGCAAGGTTATCTTGTGACATAAAACCCTTTTGTGGAAGGGTGAGCCATAGACTAGATTAATCAAGGTTGTAGTGTAAAACCCATGTGTGGGTGAGCCTTGGATTAGATTAGTCTTAAGGTTGTCTTTAGATATAAAACCATTGTGTTTGGTGAACCTTGTATTGTTTGTATAATTACTAAAAGAGGTTGTGAGTGTAAAACCATTGTGTGGTAAGCCTCTTATGTAATTGTTGAAATTGAGCATATAGTGGATTGGTTAAAATCCTTGAGTGTGGACTCAAGGTAGTGGATGTAGATCTTGAAGAGATCGAACCACTATAAATCGTATGCTCAATTTCTTATTGCTTTACTTGCCTACATAATTGTTGATTGATTGGTTATGACATTATTGTTTGATGATCTTGTGATAACCATCAAATCACACATAAGCTTGAAGTTTATTGTTTTAAAGAATAGCTTTTATTAAGGCAAAGGATTTGCATAATAGGAAAAGGATTTTGATAATTAGCCAAAGACCTAATTCACCCCCCCCTTAGGTCTTTCAATTGGTATCAGAGCAAGGTCTTCTTTTTAAGGTCTAACAACCTAGAAGTAAAGATCATATGGCTAGTTTATCAAATTTGCCTTATATGGAAGGTTCCTCTACAAATAAACCTCCTTTGTTTGATGGTTCTAATTTTACATTTTGGAAATCTAGAATTAGAATTTTTATTTGTTCTATTAACTTTGATTTGTGGAGTATCATTGAGAAAGGTCCCTATGTGCCTATGAGAATAAAAGCTGATGGAATTACAAGGGAACCAAAGTCTATGGATGAATTTGATGAGGGTGACTCAAAGAAGATGACATTAAATTACCAAGCCATGAATATCTTGAGTTGTGCATTGGAAATGAATGTGTACAATCGTGTGAGTGAATGCGACACCGCTCATGATATGTGGAAACTACTTCAAGCCACTCATGAAGAAGAAAGAGTCGATGTATGATTTATGGCAATAAATGATGAGGTACAATCCACTCCTTCTACCTCTACTTATAGTGATGATGATGTTGATGATGTAGATGATCCTAGTGAACTACTTGTTGAAATGTAAGAAGAATTAAAAAAGGCTTCAAAAAGGAATAAGGAAATGAAAACCAAAATTAATGATTTATTGATTGAGAATTCAAAATTATTTTGTGAAAATAAAAAGCTTCTTGATTCTATTGAATGCTTGAATATTGAAAAGGAAGTTTTAAATGTCTCTTTACAAAACATGTCCCTTGAAAATAAGATTCTTTGTGAAAAGATTTTGTCTCTTGAAAGAATGCTTGTTGATCATGAGACTTTGAAAAAGAAGGTTGATGAACTTACATTATGTATAGAAAAATTTACAAAAGGAAGGGACAATCTTGATAAAATTTTTGGATCTCAAAGATCTCCTCCTGTCAAAAATGGTCTTGGTTATAATTATGTAAATAATGTGCCTAAATATAACAACTTCTTTGTTAGAGCTACTTCTACTTCCATGCATCATACTTGTTGTACTTATTGTGGAAAACATGGACATAAAGTCACCAAATGCTATGTTAAAAGAAAAGTAGAGAATGGTGTAAAAACCATTTGGAGAGTTAAGGGAATTATTCCTAACCCTCACAGACCCAAGAAAGTATGGGTACCAAAGGATACTTCCTCTCCTTTATTGCAGGTACACTTTAATTCAAACTCAAGCACCACTAAGCGGTACATTGATGATGTTGGCTTAAAGAATAACAGACAACATCTCATTCATAATTAAGGTCAAAGCAACCGATGAAGGATTTGTTTTTGAAACAAGAAGAAAGGAAGAATTCTTGGATTAACCAATGTTGGTAAATGTTCCTCTCTTTAAACAAATGTTGCTTATTGCTGATTTGAACTGTAACTTGCTTAGCATTAGTCAATTGTGTGACAATGAATAAGAAGTTAAATGCCAACATGTAAAATTTCAGTTGAGAATCCTTTTTGTTTAGCACTGTAACTTGCTTAGCATTAGTCAATTGTGTGACAATGAATAAGAAGTTAAATGCCAACATGTAAAATTTCAGTTGAGAATCCTTTTTGTTTAGCTTTGAAATTTTTCCAACCATAACTTGTCAATTGCTTTTATGAAGTTGATTATGTAACATTGATGATGTGGAATTGAATTCATGGTTGATATGTTCTTAAAATTGATTATATGTCATGATAAAATGATTAATTAGCTATGATTGAATATCTATGCATTTGCTTGGACAAAAACATCTTTATGAAACTTCACAAAATGTTCGGACTTGAAGTTTGGATGTAGACCATAAGTTCGGACGCTGAACTTGTTTGACAATATGACATTTTGTGATTTTGATCAATTACTTGCAAAATGTTTTATTATGTGTTTTATCTTGATAAGCTTGAATGTCTTGTAGCTTATGATAATGATGGATTCTCTTGGCATAGAAAATTAGGTCACGTAAGCATGGATTTGTTGAACTAATTTTTCTCTCAAGATCTAGTTGGAGGATTGCTAAAAATATGTGTTGAGAAAATTATCTTTGAGATACTTGTCAATAGGGAAAACAAGCAAAAGAATATTTCAAACCCATGAAAATGTTATTCGACCTCAAAACATCTTGAGCTTGTTCATATAAATTGATTTGAACTTATGAGGAACTCTAGTATTGAGGACTTAAAGTATGCATTACTAGTAGTTGATGATTTCTCAATATTCACTTTAGCATTATTCTTTGCTCACAAAGATAAAGTGTTTCATAAGATTTTAAAACTATTCAAAAATATTCAAACCTCCATTAAGTGCAAATTGATTTTCATTAGAAGTGACAATGGGAGAATTTTGCAACCAAGTCTTTACAAAATTTGCTTTGAAAATTGAATTTCATATAATTGTTTCAATTGCAAAAACCCCACAACAAAATGGTGTTATTGAAAGGAAAACTTGAACTTTGCAAAAAATGGTTATGTCTATGCTTTGTGAAGATTCTTCTTCAAAAATATTTTTGGGCCAAAGCCGTAAACACCACATGCTATGATAAATAGGATTCTTTTAAGATCATTTTGAAGAAAAACATCTTTTGAATTCTCTTTTATAGAATGCCTCAAATTGCATATTTTAAAGTGTTTGGTTATAAATGTTTTACTTTGGATATTTGTGATAACTTACTTAAATTTAATAGAAAGCCGGGTATAAGCATATCTCTGAACTATTCTTCTAACAAAAGGCCTATAGAGTTTATAATGAAAAGAACCTTATATGATGAGGAAATCATTCATGTTTATTTTGATGAATCTTACGAAATCATTCATGTTTATTTTGATGAATCTTACATTTACTTGGGAAAGAAAAGATGAAGATGATGTAGATACATCTATGAATGACTATCAAATCCATCTTCAAGCACTAACTTTGGAGGATCATACCAATGAGGAAAAGATGATTAAGCAAGAACAAGATGACCAACCTAGTGGTGACCAAAAGCTCTCAAAGAACTTAAGATATCCAAGAGGCCACCCTAAGGAGCAAATCATTGGTGATATCTCCCAAGGAGTAAAAATAAGGCGGTACTTTATCAATAACTTTATTCTTTTATCGCATATGAGCCTAAAAGTATTGATGATGCATTGTGTGATGATTTTTAGATTATTGATATGCAAGAGGAATTAAATAGATTTGAAAGGTACAAAATTTTGGATATTCCTAAATCTCATGATCATTCCATTATTGGAACTAAATGGTTTTTAGAAATAAACTTATTGAATCCGGAGAAGTTGCTAGAAACAAGGCTAGACTTATTGCCTAAGGATTCAATCAATAAGAATGAATTGATTATGATGAAACCTTCGTTCCGAATGAAGATGTGAGTCCATAAGAATGCTTTTGACTTGTACTTGCTTTAAGTTATTTCAAATGAATGTCAAAAGTGCTTTTCTAAATGGTTTTATTGAGGAAGTGATTTATGTGGAATAATCACCCGGTTTTGCTCATGAAAAGTTTCCTACCATATTTTCAAACTATCCAAAGTCTTTTATGGTTTAAAACCACCTCCTAGAATTTAGTGTGAAAGATTGAGTAGTTTCCTTCTTTCAAAAGGATTTTCAAGAGGAAAACTGAAACTACTCTTTTTATAAAATCCTCATGCAACAATGATCTATAACTTGTCCAAATATATGATACAACTTTTGGTGCTTCCAATACTTCACTTTGTGATGTGTTTTCCAAGTTGATGCAAAGTAAATTAGAAATGAGCATGATAGGAAAACTCAATTTCTTTCTTGGCCAACAAATCAAGCAAACCAAGAATGGCACTTTCATGAATCATGTTAAGGTATAAGCACTTCCATAAGTTTATCAACTATGCATGACAAGAATAAAATGGTTTTATAGGAGTAGTAAACTCTATTTGACTGCAAGTAGAGCCAATATTATGTTTGCAATGTGTTTGTGTGCAAGATTTCATCTTGTCATAAAGAGTTTCATTTGATTGCTATTAAACACATTCACTATTACCTTATTGATACTAGAACCATTTTACTGGAGTAGGGAAATCATCAGGTCGAAGAATGAAATCCTGACCTCCACTTCGGTGTTGTCCGTATTGCCCTTACTCTCCATGGCAGAAAAGGTCTCCCTATGACATATTATTCAACAAACTAGGACAAAGCATATAGAGATCAAACTTCATCTCATTAGAGATCATTCTACTAAGGGTAATATTTGTTTAAAGCATATTTGCACTAATGAACAAATTAATGATATTCTTACTATGCCATTAGCCGAAGAAAGGTTTAACCAATCTTAGAAGAAGCTTAGAAATTAAAAAAAAAATTCAATGACTAATGAGTGTATTCAAGTGTTGTAGCTTCAGGTGAGGACAAAGATGCCTAGCATGGGAAAAGGAAAGGGAAAAGCCAAAGAAAAAGAAGGAGGATCAGTGATCAATGAACCAAGGAAGGTTCATATTTTGCAAAGCATGTCATGGCTGAATAGATTTGTCACAGTGGAGGCTGTTACTAAACTTGATGACTGGACAAAAAGGAATCATAAGATATATCCAAGTCACAAGGTGGATGTCATCAAACTATTCAAAATGGGTAATATACTCTCATTTTTAAATGATGTGAGCTGGACTGGTTTGCCTATGTTTGATGAATGCTATTACCTTCCTTAGTTTATGAAGTTTATGCAAATATTAAGGAAGAAATAGTTGAGCAAAGCAAGTTGGTAATAAAGCTATTCAGTGGTGTTCTTCAAGAATATCACAGGTTGATTTTTGAGATTGATAATGCATTGCTCAATAGAATTTGTGATGTTGAGGATGTTTGGGCTTAGAGATCATTCTTCTGAGGACATTGTTTTATAAGTGAGTTATACCCATATGAAAGGATTGAGAATGCCTGTACAAATGGTAGAAGCCTCAAGACTATAAAGAAGAGAGAATTGAACAAAAGGAGGATAATGTAGTTCAATGGTATTCCTCTAAAGTATCTCAAGTGGTCTTTGAGTTCAATGATGCCTTGGTGAACATAATTTGTGGAGTAGATAATAATGGGGCAAGGTATTACTCATTGGGACAGCATTGCTTTGTTCATAAATTGTTCACAAATGAAAAAAAAATAAAATGAGGCATGAAGTGAGGGGGAGCAACCTTTCACAAAAGAAGACTATTTGAAGAGGTACTCTCTATTGATGGAAAAGAAATTGAAGATGATAATCTCACTACAGGTGATACCATAGTTGCCAAGGTGTTTCAAGAGACATTGAACAACCATGAAGAGCAAATGAAGAAGATGGACAAATTCTTCAAGTATTTTACTCTGATGATTCTTGGTAAATTTGATGGTTTAGATGCTAGAGTAAGAATTTGGAAGAAGACTTGAGAAAGATTTCTCAAGTAGTTTTAAATTGTGCAAGTTCCTATAAATCCAAAGAAGAAGAAAAGAAAGAAGATGAGAAAGAGGACAGTAAAGAGGAAAATGAAGAAGATCAAGAAGATAATATGAGTGGAGATGGCAGCAATAAGAATACAAAAGATTAAGGAAAAGGCAGTGAAGCATCCCAAGAAAAAGAAGAGCATGAGAATGAAGAACAAAGGGGTAAAGCTCAATAGAACAAGCAAGAAGAAGGAGGTGAAGGGAGTTTAACAAAGTAAAATCACAAATCCATCACCAATTTCCTTCAGCCAATGGAGGAGGAAAATGTGGTTCAAAGGAAGAAGATCCAAAGATCCTCTCAATTGGTAACTTTCCAAAGCACAACTACACGAGCAAGGAGTCAACAAATGAAGGACCCCATCATATAGAGCTCAAGGGAGACATGTCCATCATAACAAACAAATTTGGAAGTGAAGACCATGAAGCGCATCCAAGACTAAGCCTTTCTATCCCTAAACTCTATTTTGATGCTTATTTTAGTTTATTCCTTGATGCACAAGTTATGCTTTAACATTGAAATTTACTTGTGCCTTTTTAGTCATTATAATGTTTTGAAGCTCAATATGTGAAATCTTTGTGATAAGAGCTTCTTTTGTTTCACTTTTGTTGTCCAAATACTCTCACCCCAAGTTTAATTTCTACTAAAAAGGGGGAGAAGAAGTTGATAATATATTGTTTATTGTATTATTATTGAAGATACTACATAATGCTTATTGCTATTAGGATAATAATTATTTGACTAGAGAATTGCTGAATATTGCCAATATACAGTTTATGAGAATTGGCTAATATATTACTAAATTGCCAAATGAGGTTTAGTCCATATACTGCTTATATGTGATACATGCTGTCTCACTTTCATTAACCCCATCTTTGATTGATGACAAAAGGGGGAGAAGAAATGTGATGACAAAATGTGTGAAAATGAGAAATAGCAGTGGAATTCCTCAAGCATGAATAGCAAATGTGTGAATTTTTGAAAAATCCATGCATATGTAAAAGGGGGAGAAAGAATATTGACTGCAAGATGTGCTATGTGCTATGTGCTTGTTGTAAATGTGCTATGTATGTGTGCTATAAGTTGAAATGTAAAATGAATGTGTACTGTGAAAATATTTAGCTGCATTTGAAATTTAAATTGAATATGTTATACTATGTGAGGTTTTGAGATTTTGAATATGGTTAAGTTAAGATTTTGAAATCTTGATACTAGTTCTTGACTTAACTTATGATTTTAGTTTACCTCATAAAAACAATTGAATGCTTGAGTTTTGTGGTTTTGCAAAGCTAAAGAGTGCTATTGTGGCTATACATATTTGAGTACTTCTATAGTTCATTTAAGAATGCAAAATCACCTTTTCAAACTTGCTATCAAAAGTTTGGACTTGAAGTTCGGATGCAAACCAAAAGTTTGGATGCATCCAAACTTTCTTGCCAAAAATGTTTTTCTATTGTTCAAATTGTTTGAAAACTATCTTAATCCTTCCTATCATATTTGAACAATCTTAGAAAAGCTTATTTTCAAAAATATAAGTTGTTATCTCACATATTTTATAGTTTGGAATTGAAAGCTCAAAATTCGGATGCATGATTTAAAAATTCGGATGCATGTTTCAGAAATTCGGATGCATGCATATTTTGTTGCCAAAACATGCTCTTTTGTTGTTCAAATTGATCCAAATATGTTTTAATCTCTTCCATTATGTTTGAACAACCTTAGGAACACTTTATTTCACTTCAAACATTCATTATATTGAATTTATTGCAGTTTGGACTTAAGATCAAAAAATTCGGATGCAAGGTTTAAAAATTCGGATGCATCCATATTTTGTTGCCAAAATGTGCTCTTTTGTTGTTCAAATTGATTCAAACATGTTTCAATCCCTTCTACTATGTTTGAACAATCTTAGGAAAGCTTATTTTCAAAAATTGAAGCTTTCATTTCACTTATTTTATAGTTCGGACTTGATATGTCAAAATTCGGATGCATAGTATCTCAAGTCCAAACTTGTTGAAAAATGAGCACAATCTAAGGGGGAGCATTGTTAAACTTTTACAACCTTTAAAACCACTCTTAGAAGTTTTCTTAATGCTTAAATGCTATATCTTCTATCCTAGTAGTTGGAAGGAAGGAGGAAAATGGAGGTTGGTTGGGTGATAGGCTCATATTGAGCCTTTTGTATGTCAATGTGCTAAATTGGTTATTTTCTATCATTGACATTAATACTTCTATGTACTACATTGTTTTAATCTATCACATTTTGCATCAAAGTTTGTCATCATTAAAAAGGGGGAGATTGTTAGCCCTAAGGGCAAATCATGTAGTTTTGATTAATGACAAATATTGATGAGGACTAATATGCTTGTATGTTGTGTGATAGGTTTTATGAACTAAGAAGTATGAAGTCTCATTGCCTTGAAGTTAAAATGCAAGAACAACTCCAATATGTCAAAGTGATTGAAGATTGAAGAGTTTGTTCAAGATGTTAGAAGGCTTTGAAGACATGAAGTGTAGGTTGCATGTGCTTAATAGGTAAACTTTGTAAACCCTACACTCTTAAGCCTTGGAATCTATGAGTTGCAATTGAGAGCACAAAACTTGATTTAAATGGTTTCAATGGTTTTGAACTTACCTAAATTATCAAGTTTTCATAAATGGTTTTTGTACATAAAAGATCTTTAATGACTTATCTTTAAGGCTAGAATGTTTTCCAACTTGTTTGAATTGATTTGAACATGTTTTGACAAATTTTGAAAAATTCGGATGTAAGATACGGACGCAGTCCAAAAATTCGGTCGTCCGAATTTTGTAGCAAAAGTTTGCTACTATTCTTCCAGAGAAATTCGAAAGAAGATTCGGACGCAGCCAAAAAATTCGGTCGTCCGAATTTTGGCCTTCAGCATGGTCACTGTTCTTCCAGAGAAATTCGGAAGAAGATTCGGACGCAGCAGAAAAAATTCGGTCGTCCGAAAAATTCGGACGCAGAATTCGGTCGTCCGAATTTTCCTGAAACTAGCCGTTACTAGCCGTTGTATAGCCGTTTGAACTGATTTTTGAATTCTATAAAAGCCATAAACTCCAGATTTTTTAGAAGAACTTTGAACTTAACAAATCCTACATGCTCTAACTTGTTTTACATCAAATTGAATTGAAAAGCTCTCAAATTGCCTTGTGCTCAAAGATTGAAATTCAAGATTCCAAAGGCAACAAAGTGTGAAGGTGAAACATTGTGTAATCATCTACCAACAAAGTGGTAACATCTTACACTCTCTCTTTTCTTATCTTAATTGTGTTTTCTACTAGCTCATTTGCAAGGTTATCTTGTGACATAAAACCCTTTTGTGGAAGGGTGAGCCATAGACTAGATTAATCAAGGTTGTAGTGTAAAACCCATGTGTGGGTGAGCCTTGGATTAGATTAGTCTTAAGGTTGTCTTTAGATATAAAACCATTGTGTTTGGTGAACCTTGTATTGTTTGTATAATTACTAAAAGAGGTTGTGAGTGTAAACCATTGTGTGGTAAGCCTCTTATGTAATTGTTGAAATTGAGCATATAGTGGATTGGTTAAAATCCTTGAGTGTGGACTCAAGGTAGTGGATGTAGATCTTGAAGAGATCGAACCACTATAAATCGTATGCTCATTTTCTTATTGCTTTACTTGCCTACATAATTGTTGATTGATTGGTTATGACATTATTGTTTGATGATCTTGTGATAACCATCAAATCACATATAAGCTTGAAGTTTATTGTTTTAAAGAAGAGCTTTTATTAAGGCAAAGGATTTGCATAATAGGAAAAAGATTTTGATAATTAGCCAAAGACCTAATTCACCCCCCCCCCCTCTTAGGTCTTTCAAAAACTAATCAAGACTACATGATTTGCCCTTAGGGCTAACAATCTCCCCTTTTTTGATGATGACAAAATTTGATACAAAATGTGATAGATTTAAACAGTGTAATGCAAAGAAGCATTAATGTAATGATAAATAATAACTAATTTAGCACTATGACATTCGAATGGCTCAATATGAGCCTATTGCCCAACCAACCTCCATTTAATGATACTCCCCCTTAGATTGTGCTCATTTTTCAATAAGTTTGAACTTGAGATGTTGTAGATCCTAATTTGAAATTTCAAATCCGAACTGTAAAATATGTGAGATAAAAGCTAAAATTTTTGAAAATAAGCTTTCCTAAGGTTGTTCAAATATGATAGGAAAGATTAAGACAGTTTTCAAATAATTTGAACAACAGAAAAATATTTTTGGTAAGACATTTTGGATGCATCCGAACTTTTGGTCTGCATCCGAACTTCAAGTTCGAACTTTGGTAGCAATTTTGAAAAGGTGATTTTGCATTTTCAAATGAGTTATAGAAGTACTCAAACATGTATAGCCACAATAACACTCAATTTAGCTTTGTAAAACCACAAAACTCAAACATTCAATTGTTTTCATGAAGTAATCCAAAATCATAGGTCAAGTTAAGAACCAAGATCAAGATTTCAAAATCTCAACTTGACCATATTTCAAAAATCTAAAAAAACACCAATTTTACCTTATATGTATATATGCACAAGTCAACATTAACACATCATATACAACCACATTTCACATATTATAACATATTCAATTTAAATTCCAAATGTAGCCAAGTATAACACATTTTACACATAACACATAGCACATTTTGTAATCATCTTTCTCCCCCTTTTGTCATCACTCAAAGATGGGGTTAATGAAAATGAGACAACACTATCACATATAAGCAGTATTTTCAACTAGAGCCAACAACAACAATAAGCAACAGTTTAGCACATTCTTGTAAGTCAACTTCTTCTCCTCTTTCTAGCAGCAATTAAAACTTGGGGTGATCAAAGTATCATTAACCAAAGAAGCTCTTAACACTAATGTTTCATCATTGAGCTTCACAAAACTACTACAGAAATTAAGGAAAAGCATAGAAATGAAACATATAAGTTATACTAAGCACATCTAAGTAAATAAAATAGTAAAGAGAGGTAGGATAGAAGAGATGCTCAATCCTGTGATGTCGATGGAGAGACCTTGCTAAATCCTTTCCTGATTGCCACATGTTTGACTTTTCCTTGGCTGAAAGAGATAGTAGAAGGTGAGGTAATTTATGCTCTCTCTAGTATTCATTCTTGGCTTCCTCTTTCTTGTGGCTCCTCTTGTATACCTTTATTTCTTTCTTCTTGTCTTTGGTCATCATCCTCATTATCATCTTCGTTATCACTGTCATCATCTTCATCCTCTTTCTTTTCCTTGTGATGTCGATGGAGAGACCTTGCTAAATCCTTTCCTGATTGCCACATGTTTGACTCTTCCTTGGCTGAAAGAGATAGTAGAAGGTGAGGTAATTTATGCTCTCTCTAGTAATGTTCATTCTTGGCTTCCTCTTTCTTGTGGCTCCTCTTGTATACCTTCATTTCTTTCTTCTTGTCTTTGATCATCATCCTCATTATCATCTTCGTTATCACTGTCATCATCTTCATCCTCTTTCTTTTCCTTGTCTTTCTCATCTCCTTCATCATCCTTGTCATCCTTAGCTTGAGGCCTAGAGGGTCCTTCACCAATTTGAACATTTTTCATTTAAAATATCCTCTATGTGTTTCACTCTATTTTCCAAACCATCTAGTTTTCCAAGAACCATTGGAGCAATTCAAAGAACTTATACATTTTCTCCATTTCCTTGATGTGGTTGTTCAAGGTTTCTTGGAATGCCTTAGCAACAATGGTGTCTCCTCTAGTAATACCTTCACCACTAGGAGCTTCTTCAACATTTGGATGTGATTGAGGAGTAGGAACTTCTTCAAAGAGTCTTCTCTTTGAGGGAGGTTGCTTCCCCTTACTTGATGTGTCATGTCTCCTCTTTGTCTTCATTTCTCTTGCCAATGTTTCTTCTTCATCTTCTTCTTACTCAATCTCTTCACTTTCCTCTTCTCTATTTGAAGGAGTTTCTCTTTTTGTTCTCCATATACCATCTTCATCAAGAACTAATTGCATCCTTCTAAAACAATTATTAGTATAGATTTCTCCACTCTTGAAAGCCAGCATAAGCACCATATGCATATTACCAATGGATGATTTATGTCCAAAATTAGGAATAATCATGGTGGTAATCATGTGATGCATAACCCTTCCTCTATTATCAAAGGCTTTGATTTCCCTTTCCCTAATGGACCTAAATGTTCTACCATTTATGAAAGCCTTTTCAAATCTTTCATTTGTGAACAATTTATGAATAAAGAAATGATGTCTCAATGAGTAATACCTTGCACCATTATCACCTACTCCACAAATTTTGTTAACTAAAGTATCATTGAACTCAAAATCTACTTGAAACACTCTAGATGAGTACCATTGAACTACATTTTCTCTCATATGTTCAACTCTTCTTCTTTAAGATTTGCATAAAACTCATATATAAGGGCGGGATAAAATTCTTCATCAATTACTAGTAAACTGCTCCATCCAATATCACCAAAGAGAGAGAACATTACCCATATTGGAGAGTTTTTCCAAGTTTACTTTGTTTCCAAGAATGATTTTTCTGTTCTTTCTTGCTTCATTCTTCAAATTCAGAGACAACCTTGATGGAGATGAATCTGTCCATTCTAGATGACGTTTGAGGAATTCGGATTCTTCTTGGTTCGCTGATGATCAATCCACCATCGCCTTCCTTTGCTTTATCCTTTCCCTTTTCAATATTTGCTCTCTTAGTCCTCGCCATGATGTTTTTTTTTGAGAAAAAGTGAATTATGAGATGTATTCAGGGCTTAGAACTCAAAAAATATAAGTGATTTGAAGTGAGGATGGAAAAATTTTAGAGAGATATGGCTTTGGACGCAGGTGGGTAATGTGGGTTTTGAGAGAGGAGAGAGAGTTTGGAAGTTAAAAAGTGTGAAAATGACTGTTCAGATTCATTTAAAACAGCTGCAAATGCACAGTTCGGATGATCAAATATTCAGGTATGCGTCTGAACTTGCATTAGAACTTCTCTATTTCTTCAATTTCAGAAAATTCGGATGACGAATTTTTTATCATGGGTCTGAACATGCGTCAGAATCTATCTGTCCAGAATTTTCCCGAGAAAGTTTGGACATCCGAATTTCACTCAATGCATCCGAATTATACATCCGAATATTCTCTATTTTTACCATATTTCAACACACGCATTAGTAGTTGAATTTTGAAATACCCAAAAGCCTTCTTAGGTAACTGAACCTTTCCTCAGCCAAAGGCTTGGTAAATATATCAGCAATTTGATCATTTGAATTCACATAATCTAAGCATATATCTCCTTTAGCTACATGATCACGAATAAAATGATGTTTAATCTCTATATGCTTAGTCCTATAATGTTAAACAAACAAAAGCTGAAAGTATTCTTATGGATTCAAGTCTAGCTACCGGAGCAAAAGTTTCATCATAATCAATGCCTTCTTGATTAAATCCTTGGGAAACAAGTCTAGCCTTATTTCTAACAACTTCTCCTAGTTCATTTAATTTGTTTCTAAAAACTCATTTTGTACCAATAATGGAATGATCATGAGATCTTGGAACAAGAGTCCAAACTTTGTCTCTTTCAAATTGATTTAGCTCCCCTTGCATGGCAATTATCCAAAAATCATCAAAAAGGCATCATCAATATTTTTAAGCTCAATATGAGATAAAAGAGTAAAGTTGTCAATAAAGTACCGCCTTGCTTTAACTCCTTGAGAGACATCACCAATAATTTGCTCCTTAGGGTGGCCTCTTGCATATCTTAGATCTTTTGAAAGCTCTTGGTCATTACTACATCTTGTTCTTGCTCTATTATTTGTTCTTCTTTGGCATGTTCTTCGAAAGTTGGTACTTGAGGATGAGTTTGATTATCAGTCATTTATGACATGCAATACGAGGAAGAAAAGATGGAGACGATGGAATTTTTGGCTTGAACAAACAAAGATTCAACTTTCGAACAAACAAACAATTCTTATACACACAAGATAATTAAATTCCTATGACACCTCTTAGAAACTTGTTCTAAGCAATCCCGATAATAAGAATTAAATTCCTATGACACCTCTTGAAGCGCCGTAGCCCTAGCTCTAGTCATTGGCCCAACCGGTATAATTAGCTCTTTATTGGACACGTCCAAGCCATCATAGTAATCCGTAGTCTTGCTCACATCAGTCCCTCCCTCCTCACGGAGATTCGTCCTCGAATCTAGATCCACATCAAAAGGAGAAAGGTCAGCAATATTAAAAGTCATGGAAACACCGTACTCACCTGGCAGATCAAGCTTGTAGGCATTGTTATTGATTCTCTTTATCACTTGAAATGGACTATAACCTCTAGGAGCTAAGTTGGACTTTCGCTGGATAGGAAACCGTTCCTTCCTTAGGTGCACCCAAACCCAATCACCGGGTTCAAAAGTCACCAATTTTCGTCCTTTATTTGCTTGTTTGGCATAGACCTTATTTTTCTGTTCAATATGTTGTTTTGCCTTCTCGTGTAGGGTCCATACCAGTTCAGCTTTGCTCTTACCATCTGTACTAGACAACTCATGCAAAGGTAAAGGCAACAAATCCAAAACAGTTAAAAGATTAAAGCCATATACAAGTTCAAATGGTGAATAACCTGTGGTTGAGTGCACACTCCGATTATATGCAAACTCGATAAATGGTAAACTTTCACTCCAAGTTTTAAGATTCTTACCAACGACAGCACGTAGTAAGGTACCTAAGGTCCTATTGACAACCTCGGTTTCACCGTCAATCTGTGGGTGACATGTAGTAGAATAAAGCAGTTTGGTACCCAATTTACCCCACAACACACGCCAAAAATGACTTAAAAATTTAGTATCTCTATTAGAAACAATAGACCTAGGAAGGCCATGCAATCTAACAACATCTTTGAAAAATAAATCAGCCACTTGCACAGCATCATCAGTCTTATGGCATGCAATGAAATGCGCCATCTTACTAAACCTATCAACAACAACGAAGATGCTATCGTATCCCTTTTTGGTCTTAGGCAAACCCAAAACAAAGTCCATAGAGATATCAGTCCATGGTTCAGCAGGTACAGGTAAAGGGGTATACAAACCATGAGGTTTAACAGTGGATTTGGCCTGTCTACATGCAATACACTTGGCACACACACGTTCCACATCTTTACGCATTCCAGGCCAAAAGAAATGTTCTTGCAAAATATCCAAAGTTTTAGCAACTCCAAAATGTCCCATCAATCCTCCACTGTGAGCCTCAAGCACAAATAAAGTACGCATAGAACAGTTAGGCACACACAATTGATTACTCTGAAAGAGATAGCCATCATGCTTATAGAATTTCTGGAATTCAGTATGTTCACAAGCAGAATATACAGTAGCAAAATCGTCATCAGAAACATATAATTCCTTAAGCTGCTCAAATCCTAATAATTTAGAATGTAGAGTAGTAATTAAAGAATACCTCCTAGATAAAGCATATGCTACCACGTTCTCCTTACCTTGCTTGTATTGCAGTACATAGGGAAAGGTTTCTAGAAACTCCACCCAAGTGGCATGTCGCTTGCTCAACTTGCCCTATCCCTTCAAGTGCTTTAAAGACTCATGATCGGTCCTAATGACAAACTCTCTATGTTGGAGATTATGTTTCCACACTTCCAATGCTCTCACAACTGCATACAACTCCTTGTCATACGTGGGATAATTGAGTTGTGCACCACTAAGCTTCTCACTAAAATATGCAATTGGTCTATTCTCCTGCAAAAGCACAGCACCTATACCAATCCCAGAAGCATCACATTCAACCTCAAAAACTTTCTCAAAATCAGGTAAACATAAAATAGGGGAAGAACATAATTTTTTTTTCAGCAATGTAAATGCATGTTCTTGTTCCCGACCCCAAGTAAACCCTTTTTCTTTCTTAATTTCCTCAGTTAAAGGAGCAGAAATAGTAGAAAAGTCCTTCACAAACCTCCTTTAGAAACTAGCAAGTCCTTGAAAACTCCTCACCTCACTCACACTCTTAGGAGTTGGTCAATCTTGGATAGCCTTCACCTTTTCACTATCAACCTCAACTCCCTGAGAACTGATTATAAACCCCAAAAATACTAACCGATCAATGCAAAATGTACACTTCTTAAGGTTTGCATACAGTTTTTCCTGTCTAAGTACATCTAAGACACACCTCACATGCATGACATGCATATCCAAATTAGTGCTATATACCAAGATATCATCAAAGTAAACAACCACTAACTTGCCAAGAAATCCACACAAGACATGATTCATCAATCTCATAAAAGTGCTGGGTGCATTTGTTAAACCAAATGGCATAATTAACCACTCATACAACCCATACTTAGTTTTGAAAGCAGTTTTCATTCATCCCCTGGTTTCATTCTAATTTGGTGGTACCCACTTTTCAAATCAATTTTTGTAAAAATACATGCACCATGCAGTTCATCAAGCATATCATCTAGCCTAGGGATAGGATGGCGATACTTTACAGTGATTTTATTCACGGTTCTACAATCTACACACATCCTCCACGTCCCATCCTTCTTTGGCACCAACAACACAAGTACGGCACAAGGACTCAAGCTTTCTCTCACATGCCCTTTCTCCAATAGCTCATGCACTTGCTTCTGAAGCTCCTTTGTTTCCTCAAGATTACTCCGGTAAGCTAGGCGATTAGGTATCTGAGCTCCAGGTACGAAGTCTACTTGGTGCTCTATGCCTCTCAAGAGTGGCAGTCCCGAGGACATCTCCTCAGAAAAGACATCCGCATAATCCTGCAAAAGAGATGAAAACACGCTAGGCAAAGAATCAAAAGGGTTAGTGTAAGAAACTAAACACTCTATATTTTACTATGACTAATGCTCTCTTCTCCCCAATTGCTCTTCTCATGTCTTTTCCCCTCGCATACAAGTTCACTTTTCTTTCTTTCTTTTCAATGCAATCACTCACATTTGGGCCACTTTCTATTTTCTTTTTGGCCTCTTTTGTCTCTTTAATTTTGTTATGTTCACTGCCTGAATCCCTCTCACCTTTACTTATCTTTGACTGGTCCAGGTATAGTTCACGAGGTGATAGAGGTATAAGAATGAAATTTCTACCCTTAAATTTGAAGGAGTATCTATTGGTATAACCATCATGTGATACTTTCCTATCAAACTGCCAAGGCCTCCCAAGGAGTATATGACCAGCCTCCATGGGCACCACATCACACAACACACCATCCTCATATCTACCAATTGAGAAAGTCACCAATACTTGTTTAGTTACCTTCACATCCGCACTATCATTAAACCATTGTAGCTTATAAGGTTCTGGATGTCTCATGCAAGTCAGCCCCAATTTCTCTACCATGGTGGTACTAGCTGTATTGGTACAACTTCCCCCCATCAATGATCAAATTGCACACTTTTCCTCCCACTAAACACCTTGAATGAAAAAGATTTTCTCTTTGATCTACAATCTCATCTGCAGCCCTAATACTCAATACTCTCCTGACTACCAGTGCTTCCCCTGTAACAGCCCTCTCAAAGCAATCATCATCATCAAAGTTATTTTCAAGAACAAATTCAGATTCACTACTGCTATCCTCAGAATCATTCATTCCATTGTCTCTCATAATCATAATCTTTTTATTCGGACATTGAGATGCAATATGACTAGTTCCGAAGCATTTAAAACATTTCATAGAAGAATGCTTACTAGAGGTAGCTTGGGTGTTGGAGGTACCTTTCATTTCAGATCCCCCGATTGGTTTCTTTTGTGCTTTCTTGAAGTCTACTCCCTTATCCTTAGGTTTATCCTCCCTTTTAGGCCATCTAGAGTTCCATGCATAGCTAGAATTTGCTCCACTCCTCGCTGCCAGCCTAGCCTTTAGCTATCTCTCCACCTTCATGGCAATGTTCACCATGTCCTCAATCTCTAGATAGTGTTGTAGCTCCATAACATTGGCTATTTCCCTATTGAGCCTACTAAAAAATCTAGCCATTGTAGTCTTCAACTGATGTTGGCTCGGATCTTCCTCGATGTTGGCTCGGATCATAACTACTTCAATCTCCTTGTGATAGTCTTCAACTGATTTAGACCCTTGAGTGAGTCGTTGAAGATTTTGGTGTATCTCCCTATAGTAGTAAGAAGGTACAAAACGCTTCCTCATGCATGCCTTCATTGCTCCCCACGTAGCAATTAGCATCTCTCCATTTCTCCTCCTAGATGTCACCATTTGATCCCACCATATTAGTGCATAATCTGTAAACTCAACGGCTGCAAGTTTTACCTTCTTATCCTCAGAAAAGTTGTGGCACTCAAAAATCATGTCCACCTTCTTTTCTCACTCCAAGTAGGCATCTGCGTCGTTCCTCCCTTTGAATGTGGGAATCTGCATTTTAATGGATTTGAGATCTCCATCTCTTCTATTAAATGGCAAGCCTCTTTGAAGTCTCCTAGGTCTACGTGACTCAAACTCCTCCTCCTCAAATTCTTCCTCCTCTGGTTCATACCGAGGTAGAGGTCGACGAGGTGGTAGTTGTTGTTGGCGCACTCCAGCACGTCTTCCCTGAGGTTCCGCATGCCTCTCTTGTTTGATCTCATCAATTTGTTCTCTTATCTCAACAAAGGCTTAGTTGAACCTCTCAAATTGTTGCTGCATAGCTTTCAAAGTGAAAGCAATATTTGCAAATCCCCCTTGGTGCTCCTCGGTGCTACCTCCCTGTGACATTGCGAAGTGATATTATACCTGTAAAACAGCGTTAGTGATAAACAACCTTACACACTCCCTCACGTGTTTCACTCGAATGTTGTCACTCCCCTCGTGTTTATGTCACGTCAATGACACCCTCAAATGAGCTCACACACTCTTGCCTTATAACACTCAAATTCCTCTTGAAGTCAAGCTACACTTCAGAACCGAACTCAACAAATCAACCAGTCCGATTGAAGCCCAAATAACAAACACCAACCAGTACAATAACAGTAGCTTACAATCTTCCAAATATCAAAACAACTACTAGCCCACTGACAATAGGTTACAATCGTCCAAGTAGCAAGTAACAACCTGATGTGAGCAAGCCTACAGATTGCTATGATGGCTTAGACGTGTCAAATAAAGAGCTAATCATACCGGTCGGGCCAATAACTAGAGCTAGGGCTAAGACGCTTCAAGAGGCCTTGTTTGCCTATGTGGATCGACATTTGAAGACCAAACTTGTTGGAGGAGATTTAGTTGGACCACAGTCCAACTTGGTCCATTTGTCTCAAATACTTGGGCCGGACTTGAAGGCTATGTAATGTGCTTAAGTCCAAGAGGCAATTATGTTTTAAAGAATTGGGCTTTCAACCTTGTTGGAATTGTCTTATTTTGGGCTCATATGTATCTTGTTTTTATGTTGGGCTTATATGTATCATTAAGCCCAACCCTTTCTTTCAAACCCTAGCTATAAGTAGCCTTCTTGGAGGAAAATTAGGGCAGATTTTGAGTGTCATTTTGAGGGGCTGCCGCCACCACCTTGAGAGGGTTGAATTCTCTTACTCTTGTTACTCCAAGAACTTCACTTTCACTTATCAATTGAGTTTTCCGATTGTGGCGTGTAAGTGTTCTTCTTATTGGTTAAATTCTTATTATCGGGATTGCTTAGAACAAGTTTCTAAGAGGTGTCGTAGGAATTTAATTATATTGTGTTTATAAGAATTGTTTGTTGTTCGAAAATCGAATCTTTGTTTGTCCAAGCTGAAAATTCCATCACCTAGTTCGTTCTTCCGCGGATTGCACGTCATTTTGGTATCAGAGCCGAGGTGTGGAGGAGGATCTTCATTCTGCTCCGTTGAAGCTCAAAGGCTGCCCGAACAGCCACTTCAAACGGCTTCATACTTGGACTAACCGACGCATCTTCAAAAGGTGTGAAATTTCAGCCTAGGTTTTCATTTCTTTGTATTAAGCATTTTGTAATATTTGCTTGGGATAAATTGTTATTTAAAAAAAAAGTACAATCAAATACATATACACATATATTTCAGACAAGAAAAGAAAAAAAAACAGAAAAAAAAAAGTCGGTCCGGAAAAAAAAAAAAAAAAGTACAAAGTCAGTGCAAAATTTTTTTTTCTTTCCAGTACATTCATACTTCTTGCTGGACCATTTTGAGTTACTTGTGATAGGCAATTTTTAAAAATTTTGTTTGTTCCAATTGTTAGCTTGTTATAGTTCTTGTTTTGGAGCTTCCAAGATTGTATGCTATTTACTGTTCTTGGGTTGGATATTGTTGTAAACTGGACTGTTGTTGGCAATTTGTTGCTGGACTATTGAAGTTTCAAAGATTGTAAGCACTTCTTAGTGTATTGGTTGTGTTGTAAACAATTGTTAGTGTATTGGTTATCGTTTGCTACTTAGACAATTGTAACCTATTGTCTTTGGGCTGTTTGGTACTTGGAAGGTTGTAACCTAGTGTTCTTGGGCTGGTCATTGTTTGATATTTGTAAACACTTGTAACCTAGTGTTCTTGGGCTGGTCATTGCTTGATGCTTTTGTAACCTAGTGTTCTTGGACTGGTTGTTGCATGTTTATTTGGGCTCCAACTAGACTCGTTGGTTTGTTGAGATTGGTTCTTAAGTGTAGCTTGAGATTAAGAGGAATTGAGTGGTAAAAGGCAAGAGTGTGTGAGCTCATTTGAGGGTGTCATTGCCGTGACATAAACACGAGGGGAGTGATAACATTTGAGTGAAACACGTGAGGGAGTGTGTGAGGTTGTTTATTTCTAACGTTGTTTTGCAAGTACAATATCACTTCGCAATGTCACAAGGAGGTAGTACCGAGGAGCACCAAGGGGGAGATGCAAATATTGCTTTCACTTTGAAAGCTATGCAGCAACAATTTGAGAGGTTCAACCAAGCCTTTGATGAGATAAGAGAACAAATTGATGAAATCAGACAAGAGAGGCGTGCGGAACCTCAAGGGAGACGTGCGGGAGTGCGCTAACAACAACCACCACCTCGTCGACCTCTACCTCGGTATGAACCGGAGGAGGATGAGTTTGCGGAGGAGGAGGAGATTGAGGCACGCCGACCTAGGAGATTTCAAAGGGACTTGCCATTTAATAGAAGAGACGGAGACCTCAAATCCATTAAAATGCAGATTCCCGCATTCAAAGGAAGGAATGATGCCGACGCTTACTTAGAGTGGGAAAGGAAGGTGGATTTGATTTTTGAGTGTCACAACTTTTCCGAGGATAAGAAGGTAAAAATTGCAGCCGTTGAATTTACTGATTATGCACTAATATGGTGGGATCAAATGGTGACATCTAGGAGGAGAAATGGAGAGATGTCGATTGCTACGTGGGGAGCAATGAAGGCATGCATGAGGAAGCGTTTTGTGCCTTCTTACTACTATAGGGAGATGCACCAAAAACTTCAACGACTCACTCAAGGGCCTAAATCAGTTGAAGACTATCACAAAGAGATGGAAGTGGCTATGATCCGAGCCAACATCGAGGAAGATCCGGAGGCGACAATGGCCCAGATTTTTGAGTGGGCTCAATAGGGAGATAGCTAACGTTGTGGAGCTGCAACACTACCTAGAGATTGAGGACATGGTGAACATGGCCATGAAAGTGGAGAGACAGCTAAAGACTAGGCTGGCAGCAAGGAGCGGAGCAAATTCTAACTATGGTTGGAACTCTAGATGGCCTAAAAAGGAGGACAAGCCTAAGGATAAGGGAGTGGAATTCAAGGAAGCACCTAAGAAACCAATCGGGGATCCGAAATGAAAGGTACCTCCAACACCCTAAGCTACCTCTAGTAAGCATTCTTCCATGAAATGTTTTAAATGCTTCGAAGCTGGTCATTTTGCATCTCATTGTCCTAATAAGAAGATTATGATTATGAGAGACAATGGAGAGATTGATTCCGAGGATAGTAGTAGTGGAAACTGAATTTGTTCATGAAAATGCCTTTGATGATGATGATTGCTTTGAGAGGGTCATTACGAGGGAAGCACTTGTAGTTAGGAGAGTATTGAGTACTCGAGCTGCAGAAGAGATTGTAGATCAAAGAGAAAATCTTTTTCATTCAAGGTGTTTAGTGGGAGGAAAAGTGTACAATTTGATCATTGATGGGGAAGTTGTACCAATGCAGCTAGTACCACCATGGTAGAGAAATTGGGGCTGACTTGCATGAAACATCCAGAACCTTACAAGTTACAATGGTTTAATGATAGTGCGGATGTGAAGGTAACTAAACGAGTATTGGTGACCTTCTCAATTGGTAGATATGTGGATGAGATGTTGTGTGATGTGGTTCCCATGGAGGCTGGTCATATACTCCTTGGAAGACCTTGGCAGTTTGATAGGAGAGTATCACATGATGGGTATACCAATAGGTACTCCTTCAAATTTAAGAGCAGAAATTTCATTCTTATACCTCTATCACCTCGTGAGCTATACTTGGACCAGATCAAAGGTAAGTAAAGAGAGGAGGGTTCGGGTAGAGAGCGTGACAAAAATTAAAGAGGGAAAAAGAGGCCCAAAAGAAAATTGGGAGTGGCCCAAATCGTGAGTGACTACACAGTGAGTGAAAGATGCATTGAACAAAAAGAGAGAAAAGTCAACTTGTATGCGAGAAAAAAGACATGAGAAGAGCGATGGGAGAGAGGAGAGCACTAGTCATAGTAAGGTATAGAGAGTGTTTGGTTTTCGACACTAACCCTCTTGATTCTTTGCCTAGCGTGTTTTCATCTCTTTTGCAGGATTATGCGGATGTTTTTCCGAAGAAATGCCCCGGGATTACCACCCTTGAGAGGCATAGAGCACCAAATAGACTTTGTGCACGGAGCTCAAATACCTAACCGTCCCAGACTTACTGGAGTAATCTCGAGGAAACAAAAGAGCTTCGAAAACAAGTTGATGAGCTATTAGAGAAAGGACACGTGAGAGAGAGCTTGAGTCCTTGTCTCTGCACTGTACTATTGGTGCCAAAGAAGGATGGGAACGTGGAGGATGTGTGTGGATTGTAGAGTCGTGAACAAAATCAGCTGTAAAGTATCGCCATCCTATTCCTAGGTTAGATGATATGCTTGATGAACTGCATGGTGCATGTATCTTTACAAAAATTGATTTGAAAAGTGGATACCACCAAATTAGAATGAAACCAGGGAGATGAGTGGAAAACAGCTTTTAAAACTAAGTATGGCTTGTATGAGTGGTTAGTCATGCCATTTGGCTTTAACTAATGCACCCAAAGACCTTTATGAGATTGATGAATCATGTTTTTGCGTGCATTTCTTGGAAAATTTGTGGTTGTATACTTTGATGACATTTTGATATATAGTACTAATTTGGATATGCATGTCATGCATGTGAAGTGTGTCTTAGATGTATTAAGACATGAAAAACTATACGCAAACCTCAAGAAGTGTACATTTTGCATTGAGCGGTTAGTATTTTTGGGGTTTGTAATCAGTTCTCATGGAGTTGAGGTTGATAGTGAGAAGGTGAAGGCTGTCCAGGATTGGCCAACTCCGAAGAGTGTGAGTGACGTGAGGAGTTTTCATGGACTTGCTAGTTTCTATAGGAGATTTGTGAAGGATTTTTCTACCATTGCTGCTCCTTTAAGCGAGGTAATTAAGAAAGAAAAAGGGTTTACTTGGGGTCGGGAACAAGAACATGCGTTTACATTGTTGAAAGAAAAATTATGTTCTGCTCCTATTTTATGCCTACCTGATTTTGAGAAAGCTTTTGAGGTTGAATGTGATGCTTCTGGGATTGGTATAGGTCGTTTGTGCTTTTGCGGGAGAACAAACCGATTGCATATTTCGGTGAGAAGCTTAGTGGTGCACAACTCAATTATCCCACATATGATAAGGAGTTGTATGCGATTGTGAGAGCATTGGAAGTGTGGCAACATTATCTCCAACCTAGAGAGTTTGTCATTCGGACTGATCATGAGTCTTTAAAGCACTTGAAGGGGACAGGGGCAAGGCTGAGCAAGCGACATGCCACCCAGGGTGGAGTTTCTAGAAACCTTTCCCTATGTCTGCAATACAAGCAAGGGAAGGATAATGTGGTAGCTGATGCTTTATCTAGGAGGTATTCCTTGATTACTACTTTACATTCTAAATTATTAGGATTTGAGCAGCTTAAGGAATTATATGTTTCTGATGATGATTTTGCTACTGTGTATTCTGCTTGTGAACATACTGCATTCCGAAAATTCTATAAGCATGATGGGTATCTCTTTCGGGGTAATCAATTATGTGTGCCTAACTGCTCTATGCGCACTTTATTTGTGCTTGAGGCTCATAGTGGAGGATTGATGGGACATTTTGGGGTTGCTAAAACTTTGGATATTTTGCAAGAACATTTCTTTTGGCCTGGAATGCGTAAAGATGTGGAACGTGTGTGTGCCAAGTGTATTGCATGTAGACAGGGCCAAATCCCATCTGTTAAACCTCATGGTTTGTATACCCCTTTACACTGCCCTGCTTGAACCATGGGACTGATATCTCTATGGACTTTGTTTTGGGTTTGCCTAAGACCAAAAAAGGGATATGATAGCATCTTCGTTGTTGTTGATAGGTTTAGTAAGATGGCGCATTTCATTGCATGCCATAAAGCGATGATCTTTGTGCAAGTGGCTGATTTATTTTTCAAAGATGTTGTTAGATTGCATGGCATTCCTAGGTCTATTGTTTTCGAGATAGAGATGCTAAATTTCTAAGTCATTTTTTGGCGTGTGTTGTGGGGGCAAATTGGGTACCAAACTTCTTTATTCTACTACATGTCATCCACAGACTGATGGTCAAACCGAGGTTGTCAATAGGACCTTAGGTACCTTACTACGTGCTGTCGTTGGTAAGAATCTTAAAACGTGGAGTGAATGTTTACCATTTATCGAGTTTGCATATAACCGGAGTGTGCACTCAACCACAGAGTTATTCACCATTTGAACTTGTATATGGCTTTAATCCTTTAAGCTGTTTTGGATTTGGTGCCTTTACCTTTGCATGAGTTGTCTAGTACGAGATGGTAAGAGCAAAGTCGAGCTGGTACTGAGCCCCTACACGAGAAGGCGAGACAAAGCATATTGAGCAGAAAAAATAAGGTCTACGCCAAACAAGCGAATAAAGGGACGAAAATTGGTGACTTTTGAACCCGGTGATTGGGTTTGGGTGCACATAAGGAAGGAACGTTTTCTGCCCAGTGAAGTCTAAATTAGCTCCTAGGGAGATGGTCCATTTCAAGTGATAGAAAGAATCAACAACAATGCCTACAAGCTTGATCTGCCCAGGGTGAGTATGGTGTTTCCGCGACCTTTAATGTTGCTTAGACCTTTCTCCTTTTGATATGGATTGATTCGAGGACGAATCTTCGTGAGGAGGGAGGGACTGATGTGAGCAAGCCTACGGATTGCTATGATGGCTTAGACGTGTCAAATAAAGAGCTAATCATACGAGTCGGGCCAATAACTAGAGCTAGGGCTAAGACGCTTCAAGAGGCCTTGTTTGCCTATGTGGATCGACATTTGAAGACCAAACTTGTTGGAGGAGATTTAGTTGGACCACAGCCCAACTTGGTCCATTTGTCTCAAATACTTGGGCCGGACTTGAAGGCTATGTAATGTGCTTAAGTCCAAGAGGCAATTATGTTTTAAAGACTTGGGCTTTCAACCTTGTTGGAATTGTCTTATTTTGGGCTCATATGTATCTTGTTTTATGTTGGGCTTATATGTATCATTAAGCCCAACCCTTTCTTTCAAACCCTAGCTATAAGTAGCCTTCTTGGAGGAAAATTAGGGCAGATTTTGAGTGTCATTTTGAGGGGCTGCCGCCACCACCTTGAGAGGGTTGAATTCTCTTACTCTTGTTACTCCAAGAACTTCACTTTCACTTATCAATTGAGTTTTCCGATTGTGGCGTGTAAGTGTTCTTCTTATTGGTTAAATTCTTATTATCGGGATTGCTTAGAACATGTTTCTAAGAGGTGTCGTAGGAATTTAATTATATTGTGTTTATAAGAATTGTTTGTTGTTTGAAAATCGAATCTTTGTTTGTCCAAGCTGAAAATTCCATCACCTAGTTCGTTCTTCCGCGGATTGCACGTCACAACCAATACACTAACAATTGCTTACAACATTTGAAATCCCAATAGTCCAGCAACAATTGTTTACAACAGTCCATTTACATACAATAAACAACAATAATCTTGGAAGCTCCAAACAAGAATTAAAACAAGCTAACAATTGGAACAACCAAAAATTTGTTTTTTAAAACTGCTTATCACAAGTAACTCAAAATGGTCTAAAAAGAAGTATGAATATGCTAGGAAACAAAAAAATTTTGCACTGACTTTGTACTCTTTTTTTTTTTTTTTGCGGACCGCTCTTTTTTTTTCTTCTTTTCTTGTTCGAAATATATGTGTATATGTATTTGAATGTACTGTTTTTTTTAACAATCTAACCCAAGCAAATATTACAAAATGCTTAATACAAAGAATTGAAATCCTAGGCCAAAATTTCACACCTTTTCAAGATGTGTCGGTTAATCTTTGAAGAAGCTGGTTGAAGAGGCTGTTCGGACAGTCTTTGAACTTTGATGGAGTAGAATGCAAATCCTCCTCCACACCACAGCTCTAATACCAAATGACATGCAATCCGAGGAAGAAAAGATGGAGACGATGGAATTTTCTGCTTGAATAAACAAAGATTCAACTTTCGAACAAACAAACAATTCTTATACACACAAGATAATTAAATTCCTACGACGCCTCTTAGAAACTTGTTCTAAGCAATTCCGATAATAAGAATTTAACCAAGTAAGAAGAACACTTACATGCCACAATCGAAAATCTCAATTGATAAGTGAAAGTGTGGTTCTTGGAGTAACAAGAGTAAGAGGAATCAACACTCTCAAAGTGTTGGCGGCAGCCCCTCTCAAATGACACTCAAAATCTGACCTAATTACCTCAAAGAAGGCTACCTATAGCTAGAGTAAGATATGAAAGGGTTGGGCTTAATGATACATGTAAGCCCAACATAAAACAAGACATAAAACAAATCCAACAAGATTGGCAGCCCAAGTTTTAGAAACATAACTTCCTCTTGGACTTGAGCCCATTACATAGCCTTTAAGTAGTAAAATCATCCGACCTAAATATTTGAGACAAATGGACCAAGTTGGGCTGCGACCCAACTAATTCTCCTCCAACAGGTTTGGTTAACTCTATCCTCTTCAAATGTTGGTCCACATAGACAAATAAGGCCTCTTGAAGCACCTTAGACCTATCTCTGGTCACGGTATAATTAGCTCTTTATTGGACATGTCCAAGCCATCATAGTAATCCGTAGTCTTGCTCGCATCAATTGAGGTGCCTACATCATCTTTATTTCTTCTTTCAAGATAAATGTTAGATTCATCAAAGGTCACATGGATGGTTTCATAAACACATAATGATCTTTTGTTATAAACTCTATAAACCTTTTTATTTGATGAATAACCAAGAAATATACCTTCATTTGAATCAAATTGTCATGAGTATTCAAGATTACATAGCATGCAGTATGATGTGAACCCTAAGTATAGAAACCTAGAACCTAACAGCAAAATTCCACAAATGCCCAAGAACCAAAGGTATAAACAGAAACCCTTAACCCGTTATCAATAAAGATAAGAACTTAAGGTATAATTCAAATGAATGAACTCCGCAAGTTGAATAACTTGATAAGTTCAAGAAGTTCTTTAAAGAACCAAAGAGAGAATGTATTCTCACAAAAATATTAATGACATCATCCCCATCTTCTAAAAAAAATCCTATATATATAGATATCTCAAAACCCTAACCTAATTGGTTTTGGATTTGGAGTAACTAACTGTAACACAAGTCCTTCTTAATGGGCTTGGATTTGTAGCTAATTAAATCCTACTAATGAGTAAAAAATAAAACAATAGATGTGGGCTTTAATAATTAAATGTTCTTAGCCCAAACAAACATAAAAAATAATTAAAAAACTCCTAAAAATAAGGAAATTTCGTCCAGCCCTTAGACTAAATATTTGAGCCCATCAATTTAGCTGCCCAATGGACTCTAAAGTGGTTAGACAGCTTGAATGTAATAAATTCACCATCATTGATCCTCCTTGCACAACATATACCCTTGAAAGATCATCATTCTTTGGTGATTTATTCCTTATACTTTCAAGCAATGCACTCAAGGTCTCTTTCAACCTCTTAGCCTTAGCTCTTGTGATTGGGCCAGCGAAAATCTTTAATGGGTCTTGATCACTTGATCTCGATGCTTCTTGATTCTCATCATTCCCTCTCCCTTCGATATGATTCATCCTTGAATCAGTTCCTACATCAAAGATCAATTTTGTAGCACTAACATTACCATACTCACTGGAAGATCAATTTTGTAAGCATTGTCGTTAATCTTTTCAATCACTTAAATTTAAAGGTATGCAAAAATCGGCCAGAAAATTACAAGCATTAAGAGCAATAATAACAATTAACCAAAATTGAGATAAAAGAAACAATCTTTGATTGAAGTTAATTAAACTTATAAGATTTTCAGACTTCATCGAAGGTCTTAGTAAAAAAGATTTTTCTATTCATGATCAAATTATTCAAAGTCATAAATTTAACTAACATAAACTAATAGAAGAATAAAGAAGAAGAATATAAAAGCATGATGAATAAAGCTCGGAGCTTCTCTACAAAATTTCTTTTCGATCAACTCATGCTTTCTTGTCCTTTAGTCTTCTTCTTTTTGTCTTCTGCCGTTCTCCCTTTTTGGTCTCCTCTCGGTTACACCTCTCAGCTGCAAGACCTCTGCCATATATATTGGAATCTCTTTTGAATTCCAATCCAATTTGCATGCCAAGTCACTGTTCAAGTCAAAATCAATTTTAAAATCTTCTTTTCTTTTTCGAATTGGAATCCTTGGCCAAGCCAACTTCATTCAACCTGATGGCATAGTAAATTTTGTTTTCTTTTTTTCTTTTTTTCCCTGATCGATTCTTCTTTCATCTTTTCTTCTCTTGAAATTATCATTTGACTCCTGTATCAAAAATTAGTAAAATTAGTGAATTAAATTGTACTTTAGAAATAAAATCATCTTAATTAATCTATACTGAGTACATAATATTTAATTCACCAAAACCAGTCAAAGTAACAAAATTTCTATCAATTAGACCTTAAATAATTGGGAAATTAGTTCTAAACAATGGTTAAAATATAATCTCATCAACTACCCCCCAATTAATACTTTGATCGTCCTTGAGCAACGATAGAATGACTCAAGAACATTAGGAAGTATTTTTGAAACATACCACAACCAAGCTCTTGATTCAATGTCTAGGCAGTATTATACACTCAATAATCACCTTAATTGTCACAACTATAGAAATATGCATTTAACAATTCACACAAGCATAGGCTTGTAATCTTACACACTCTCCACTAATTGAGATACTCTAGCCTCACTTAGATCAGGTAGGACTTTAGCACTTGATCACAAAAAAAATAATGTTTAGCTACATGATTACGAATGAAATAATGTTTAATCTTTATATGCTTAGTCCTAAAGTGTTGAATAGGATTTATGCTCAAATTAATGGCACTAGTATTTTCACATGAAATAGGCACACATTTGAATTCTAAGCCATAATCAAGTAAAGTGTGCTTCATCTATAGCACTTAAGCATAACAACTACCCGCGGCAATATATTTGGTCTCGGTAGTAGATAATGACACACATGCTTATTTCTTGCTATGCCAAGATATAAGACAATTATCAAGAAATTGACAATGACCATTAGTACATTTACGCTTGACTTTGCATCCAGCGTAGTTGGCATCCGAATAGGCAATAAGGTCAAAAGAAGATGATTTTGTAAACCAAATATCATAATCATGTGTATCAATTAAATAACGAAGAATACATTTGACGCAAATTAAATGAGACTTTTTTGAACAAGATTTAAAATCTAGCACACAAGTATACGTCAAACATAATGTCTAGTCTACTAGCGGTAAGATAAAGCAAATTACCAATCATATCCCTATATACCTTTTCATCAACATTTTTACCTTTTTCATCTTTGTCAAGTTTGGTTGACAAACTGATAGGAGTGTTAAATCCTTTGCTTGGTCCATTCCAAATCTCCTAAAAAGCTCCTTGGTATACTTAGATTGATTTATCAAAGTACCATCCTTGGCTTGCTTGATTTGTAACCCAAGAAAGAAGTTGAGTTCTCCCATCATGCTCATTTCGAACTCACTTCGCATTAAATTGGAAAACACCTCACAAAGAGACATTAGTAGCACCAAATATGATATCATCTGCACATATTTACCCAAGTGAAAGATCATTGTTGCAAGAGGTTTTTATAAAAAGAGTTGTGTCAACCATTCCTCTTGAAAATCCTTTAAAAGCATGGTTAGGAAATTTTTCATGAGCAAAATCGGGGGATTGTTCTACATAAACTTCTTCATCAATAAAACCATTTTAAAAAGCACGTTTGATATCCATTTGAAATAACTAAAAACTTTTAAAGCAAGAAAATGCCAAAATCATTCTTATAGATTCAAGTTTAGCTACCGGAGCAAAAGTTTCATCATAGTCAATGCCCTCTTCATGATTGAATCCTTGGGTAATAAGTCTAGCCTTGTTTCTAACAACTTCTCCAAATTCATTTAGTTTATTTATAAAACCCATTTTGTACCAATCATGGGGTGATCATAGCAACAACCCAAAAATAATCACACAAGGCATGATCAATGTTTCTAGGCTCAATGTGAGATAAAAGTGCAAAGTTGTTAATGAAGTACCGTCTTGTTCTAACATCTTGAGAAACATCACCAATGATTTGCTCCTTAACTTAGATCCTTTGGTAGCTCTTGGTCACCACTAGGTTGGTTATCTCTTCTTCATTGGCATGATCTTGCAAAGTTAGACCTTGAAGATGAGTATGTCATCCAACTGAAATGTGAAGGTTCCTCTTCCAGAAGCTCCAGAAGCAATGGTAGACTCATCAAAACTCACATGTATGGTCTCTCCAACATATAAAGTTCTTTTATTGTAAACTTTAAAACCCTTCTTGTTAGAAGAATAACCAAGGAAGATGCCTTCATCCGATTTTCTATCAAATTTACCCAAGTTGTCATGCATATTCAATATAAAGCACTTGCAAGCAAATACTTTGAAATAGGCAATTGAGAGAATTCTACCGAATAGAAGTTTAAAAGGTGTTTTTTTGCAAAAATGGCCTCAAAAGAACTCCATTCACAACTTAGCAAGCGGGGTTTACAACTTTGGCCCAAATATATTTTGGCCAAGAATTTTCGCAAAGAATAGACCTAGCCATTTCTTATAAAGTTTGATTTTTCCTTTCAACAATCCCATTTTGTTGAGCTATTTTGGCAGTCGAAAAATTGTGAACAATTCCATTCTCATCACAAAGCCTTGTAAAATCTTGATTGTAAAATTCTATCCCATTGTCACTTCTAATAGAGATCAATTTGCAATCAAGGGAGGTTTGAACCTTTTTAAAAAGGTTCATAAATTCATGAAATGCTTCATCCTTTTGTGATAAAAAGAGTACTAAGTGAATCTTGAAAAATCATCAATAATAACATATGCATACCTCTTACCACCAAAGACTAATGGTTTTCATTTGCTCAAATAGATCCGTATGAAAAGTTCAAGAGGTTTTGAAGTTGAAACCATTTTCTTGTGTTTGAAAGATGTTTTTGTTTGTTTTCCATACGACATGTATCACAAAGATGATTTTTCTGAAAATGAAGTTTTGGCAATCCTCTAACCAAATATTGAGAGAAAAGTTTGTTCAACAAATCCATGCTCACATGACCTAATTTTCTATGCCAAAAATATCCATTATTATCATGAACAGCAAGACATCTAACATTACTAGCAACAAGTCCATGGAGATATATCACAAATACATTACCAACCATATTGGCAACAAAAATGGTCTTCCTACTTACACTATCAAGGATGGTACAAGTATCATATTTAAACCAAACTTTGCATCTAGTGACATGCAATCCGAGGAAGGAAAGATGGAGACGATGGAATTTTCGGCTTGAACAAACAAAGACTCAACTTTTGAACAAACAAACAATTCTTATATACACAAGATAATTAAATTCCTACGACACCTCTTAGAAACTTGTTCTAAGCAATCCTGATAATAAGAAATTCTTATACACACAAGATAATTAAATTCCTACGACACCTCTTAGAAACTTGTTCTAAGCAATCACGATAATAAGAATTTAACCAAGTAAGAAGAACACTTACACGCCACAATCAGAAATCTCAATTGATAAGTGAAAGTATAGTTCTTGGAGTAACAAGAGCAAGAGGAATCAATCCTCTCAAAGTGGTGGTGGCAGCCCCTCTCAAATGACACTAATAATCTGACCTAATTGCCTCAAAGAAGGCTACTTATAGCTAGGGTAAGATATGAAAGGGTTGGGCTTAATGATATATGTAAGCCCAACATAAAACAAGACATAAAACAAATCCAACAAGATTGGCAGCCCAAGTTTTAGAAACATAACTTCCTCTTGGACTTGAGCCCATTACATAGCCTTCAAGTAGTAAAATCATCCGACCTAAATATTTGAGACAAATGGACCAAGTTGGGCTGCAGCCCAACTAATTCTCCTCCAACAGGTTTGGTTAACTCTATTCTCTTTAAATGTTGGTCCACATAGGCAAATAAGGCCTCTTGAAGTGCCTTAGCCCTAGCTCTGGTCATTGGCCCAACCGGTATAATTAGCTCTTTATTGGACACGTCCAAGCCATCATAGTAATCCGTAGTCTTGCTCGCATCATCTAGGGTAGCACAATTAACTACTGCTAAGCAAATTGTATTTCAAGTCATCAATGAGCAAAACTTGTTTAATGAGAGGTGAAGATCCTTTACCTAAATTGTGTACTACAAGAATTCTTCCTTTCTACTTGTCACCAAAGGTGACAAACCATTATTTTTGGCTTGAAGTTCACTAATGAGTGAAGCATTCCCATCATAGGTATTGAGCATCCACTATCAAGGAACCACTTAGTAGTACTTGATCCTAGAGGAATGTGTACCTACATCAAATTAGAGGAAGTGACTTTTGGTACTCATATTTTCTTTTGTCCAAAGGGGTTAGTGATAGTTCCCTTAGCTCTCGAAATAGTTTCAACACCACTTTCTACCTTTCTTTTCATGTAGCATCTAGTAGCCTTGTGACCATTCCTACCATAATAAATGCAACATGTATGAGGCATAGAGGTAGATGTAACTTTGTCAAAGTAAATTTTTTATTTTGAAACATTGTTCACATGATTGTATCTAAGACCATTTTTCACAAAAGAAGATCTTTGATATCCAAGTAGTTTGTCAAGACTGTCTCTACCATTTGTAAATTTTTCTATCATCAACTTTCTTTTTCACAAAATCATAATCAACAATCATTTTCTCTAGAGAAGAAATTTTAGCACAAAGAGATTTGTTCTCAAGAGATATGTTTTGCAAGGAAACATTTAAAACTTCTTTTTCAACGTTCAAGTAATCAATGGATTCAATGAGTTTTTTGTTTTCACAAAATAACTTTGAATTTTCCTTCAATAAATCACCAATTTTGAATCTCATATCTTTGTTTCTTTTTGAAACCTTTTTCAACTCACTATACATTTTCACAAGCAATTATCAACATCATTATCACAATGTGTAGATGTTGAAGGAATAGATTGTACTTCCTCATTGTCATCTCCACTATCTTCATTGACATGTTGATCCCAAGTGCCTACTAATCTCATTCCTTTCTTGAGAGATTTCTTCTTTTTGAATTTGGCTTATCTTTCTTTCTCCAATGTTTTAGAGCAATCGGCTACAAGGTGCTCGACATTTTTGCATTCATAGCATTGAGGCTTGATTAGTGAAGATGATTGTCCTCTTTTCTTGAAATGCCTCTTCCCTTTTTGATAAATCCCTTTTTATAGAATTTCTTGAACTTTTTCATTACCACAGCCATCTTATAATCCTCTCCATCTTCATCTTCATCACTAGATGATTGCTCTTGCTCTCTAGTATTGTTGGAGGCTTTAAGCACCACTTCTTTTCTCCCTTTCACCTCATATTCAAGATCATTTAGTCTTTTGACCTTCATCTCATGGGTAAGCAATGATCCAATGAGTTCTTCAAGAGGAAGAATACTCAAGCCTTTTGATTCTTCAATAGTAAGAGTCTTAGGTTGCCAAGACTTGGGTAGAACATACAAATTCTTTCTATTTTGTTCTCAAAGAGAATAGTTTTTCCCATATGACTTCAAACCATATGAGATATTGGTGAATCTAGTGAACATGTCACCAATAGTTTCTCCTTGATTCATGGTGAATAGCTCATAATCTTTTACTAGCATTACAAGCTTTGACTCATTTACTTAATTAGTTCCTTCATGGTCACTTGAAGAAGTCTCTGCACGTCATGAGCAGTGTCACATTCCCTTACTCAGTTGTACTCATTAACATCCAATGCACAACTCAAGATATTCATTGCTTGGTAGTTCAAAGTCATTTTTTTATAATCACTTTCATCATACTCCTCCAAAGGCTTTGGTTCCCTAGTGATTCCATCGGCTCTCATTCTTATTGGTATGTAATGACCTTTCGCAATAATATTCAACAAATCAAGGTTAGTAGAACAAATATTTCAAAAACAATCAATTGTAAGGTTTACAAGGATATATGTATTAAGCAATTGTAAACATACACTAAGGTCTTCAAAGCCTTTAATCCTTAGGACATGCTCTATTCACTTTTAATATTTGAGCACATTTGAATTTTTCTTAGCATCTTATCTTCAAGGCAATGAGACTTCTTAGCTTCTACAATCAATAATTCTATCACACACCAAATACCGAAGTTAGCTAATGTCAATGTTTGTCATAATCAAAACTGTTAGCCCTAAGGGCAAATCATGTAGTTATGATTAGTTTTGAATAATGGAAAACATTGATGAGGACTAATGTGCTTGTAACTCAATTATACCAAAAGTGATTGAAGATTGAAGAGTATGTTCAAAATGATTGAAGTCATTGAAGACTTAGAGTGTGGGGTTCATATGCTAAATATTTTTTTGTAAATTCTACACTTATATGTCTTGAAATTAGTTGAATGCATAAGAGAGAACAAAACTTGTTTTTGAAATAGTTTTGAATGAACTCTTTGATAACAAATGTGTTTTTGAAGTTTAAAATGATCTTAAGAAAACTTTGGATGATTAAAATGTTTTGGTAACGATTTTTGTGTTTAAAAGCGCTTAAATGACTTATCTATTTATACAAAATGATTTCAATATTATTAAAGATGATTTTTAAGTGATTTGACAAAATTTGATAAGTTTGGATGCAAGTTTAGACGTCCAAATTTTCTCTGATAGCATGGTCACTAATTTTCCAGAGAATTTCGGACAAATGTTCGGACGCATAAGAAAAAGTTCGGACTTCTAAAATTTTCTAGACTTAAGGTAATGGACGTAGATCTTGAAGAGATCGAACCAATATAAATTGCTTGTGTTTATTGATCTTACATTGCTTTACTGCTTTGCTTAGAATTGTAAAAGGAATTTATTTGTGAAAATTAGCCAAGTATCTAATTCACCCCTGTTAGCCCTAAGGGCAAATCATATAGTTATGATTAGTTTTGATTAATGACAAACATTGATGAGGACTAATATGCTTGTATATTGTGTGATAGGATTTGTGGATTAAGAAGTTTGAAGTCTCATTGCCTTGAAGCTAAAATGCAAGAACAACTCAAATATGTCAAAGTGATTAAAGATTGAAGAGTTTGTTCAAGATTAATGAAGGCTTTGAAGACATGAAGTGTAGGTGACATGTGGTTAATAGGTAAATATTGTAAACCCTACACTCTTAAGTCTTGGAATCTATGAGTTGCAATTGAGAGCACAAAACTTGATTTAAATGGTTTCAATGGTTTTGAACTTATCTAAATTATCAAGTTTTCATAAATGATTTTTGCACTTAAAAGGTCTTTAATGACTTATCTTTTAGGCTAGAAGGTTTTCCAACTTGTTAGAATTGATTTGAACATGTTTTGACAAAGTTTGAAAAATTCGGAAGAAGATTCGGACGCGATCCAAAAATTCGATCGTCCAAATTTTGTAGCAAAAAGTTTGCTACTATTCTTCCAGAGAAATTCGGAAGAAGATTCGGGACGCTGAACAAAAAATTCGGTCGTTCGAATTTTGTAGCAAAAGTTTGCTACTGTTCTTCCAGAGAAATTCGGAAGAAGATCTGGACGCATGCAAAAAATTCGGTCGTCCGAATTTTGAAGCGAAAAAATTTGGATGCAGAATCGGTCATCCGAATTTTCTGAAACTAGCCGTTACTAGCCGTTGTATAGCCGTTTGAACTGATTTTTGAATTCTATAAAAGCCATAAACTCCAGATTTTTTAGTAGAACTTTGAACTTAACAAATCTTACATGCTCTAACTTATTTTACATCAAATCAAATTGAAAAGCTCTCAAATTGCCTTGTGCTCAAAGGTGTACATTCAAGATTCCAAAGGCAAAGTGTAAAGGTGCAATATTGTGTAAACTCTACCTACAAGTGGTAACATCTACACATTCTTATCTCCTTATTAAATTGTGTTATTTTCTATTAGCTCATTTGCAAGGTTATCTTGTGACATAAAACCCTTTTGTGTTAGGGTGAGCCATAGACTAGATTAATCAAGGTTGTAGTGTAAAACCCCAGTGTGAGGGTAAGCCTTGGATTAGATTAGTCTTGAGGTTGTCTTTAGATATAAAACCCTTGTGGAAGGGTGAACCTTGTTTGTATAATTACTAGAAGAGGTTGTGAGTGTAAAACCATAGTGTGGTTAGCCTCTTATGTAATTGTTGAACTTGAGCTTATAGTGGATTGGTTGAAATCCTTGAGTGTGGACTCAAGGTAGTGGATGTAGATCTTGGAGAGATCGAACCACTATAAATCGTGTGTTCATTTTCTTATAGCTTTATTTATTTACATGCTCATGTTATTACTTATTGATTGTTGTTGATTGATTGGTTGTAGTTTGATGATATTATCTTAACCATCACATCACATATAAACTTGAAGCTTGTGGAATTAAAGAATAGCTTTTATTAAGGCAAAGGATTTGTAAAAAGGGAAAAGATTTCGATAATTAGCCTAAGACCTAATTCACCCCCCCCCCTCTTAGGTCTTACAACCCCCCTCTTAGGTATTTCAATTGGTATCAGAGCAAGGTCTTCTTGTTAAGGTCTAACAACCTAGAAGTAAAGATCATATGGCTAGTTTATCAAATTTGCCTTATACGGAAGGTTCCTCCACTACTAGACCTCCATTGTTTGATGGTTCTAATTATACATTTTGGAAATCTAGAATTAGAATTTTTATTTGTTCTATTAACTTTGATTTGTGGAGTGTCATTGAGAAAGGTCCCTATGTGCCTATGAGAATGAAAGTCGATGGAGTTACAAGGGAACCAAAGCCCATGGAGGAGTATGATGAGAGCGATACAAGGAAGATAACTTTAAACTACCAAGCAATGAACATCTTGAGTTGTGCATTGGACGTGAATGAATATCATCGAGTGAGTGAATGCAAATCCGCTCACGATATGTGGAGACTTCTTCAAATAACACATGAGGAAAGAGCCAATGTGTGCTTTATGGCAATAAATGATGAGGTACAATCTACTTCTTCTACTTCTACTTGTTGTGATGATGATAGTGATGATCTTAGTGAATTATATGTTGAAATGTATGAAGAATTAAAAAAGGCTTCAAAAAGAAATAAGGAAATGAAATTCAAAATTAATGAGTTATTGAATGAAAATTCAAAATTATATTGTGAAAACAAAAGACTTCTTGAATCTATTGATTGTTTGAATATTGAAAAAGAAGTTTTAAATGTCTCTTTGCAAAACATGTCCCTTGAAAATAAGATTCTTTGTGAAAAGATTTTGTCTCTTGAAAGAATGCTTATTGACCATGAGACTTTGAAAAAGAAGGTTAATGACCTTACATCATGTATAGAAAAATTTACAAAAGGAAGGGACAATCTTGTTAAAATTCTTGGAGCTCAAAGATCTCCTCTTATCAAAAATGGTCTTGATTACAATTATGTAAACAATGTGCCTAAATATAACAAATTCTTTAAAGCTACTTCTACTTCCATGCATCATACTTGTTGTACTTATTGTGGAAAACATGGACATAAAGTCACCAAATGTTATGTTAAAAGAAAAGTAGAGAATGGTATAAAAACTATTTGGAGAGTTAAGGAAACTATTACTAACCCCCGCGGACCCAAGAAAGTATGGGTACCAAAGGATACTTCCTCTCCTTTATTGCAGGTACACTTCAATTCAAACTCAAGCACAACTAAGAGGTATATTGATGATGTTGGCTTAAAGAATAACAGAAAACACCTCATTCATAATCAAGGTCAAAGCAACCGATGAAGTAACCAATGTTGGTAAAGGTTTCTCTCTTCTTCTTAAACAAGTTTTGCTTATTGATGATTTGAACTATAACCTGTTTAGCATTAGTTAATTGTGTGACAATGAATAAGAGGTTGAATGCCAAAATGTGAAATTTCATTTAAGAATGCTTTTAGTCAATATTTGAAAATTTGCCAACCATGACTTGTCAATTGCTTCTCTGAAGTTGATTAGGTAACATTGATTATATGAGATTTAATTCATGGTTTATATGTTCTTGAAATTGATTATATGTCGTGATAGCTATGATTGAAGATCTATGCATTTTCTTGGTTAAAAACATCTTTATGAAACTTTACAAAATGTTTAGACTTGAAGACCATAAATTTGGTCGTCCGAATTTGTATGACAAAATGATATTTTGTGATTTTGGTCAATTACTCACGAAATGTTTCAAGTGTGCTTTATCTTGATAAGCTTGAATGTCTTGTTCCTTATGATAATGATTTTCTTGGCATAAAAGATTTGGTCATGTGAACATGGATTTATTGAACAAACTTTTCTATCAAGATTTAGTTAGAGGATTGCTAAAAATGTGTTTTGAGAAAATTATTTTTGAGATACTTGTCCATATGAAAAACAAACAAAAGAATCTTTCAAATCCATGAAAATGATTTTAGACCTCAAAACATCTTGTGCTTCTTCAAATGGATTGTTTTGGACTTATATGGAACTCTAGTATTGATGACTTGAAATATGCCTTACTAGTAGTTGATGATTTCTAAATATTCATTTTAGCATTATTCATTGTTCGAAAAGATTAAGTGTTTCATAAGTTTGTAAAATTATTCAAAAAGGTTCAAACCTCCCTTGAGTGCAATTGATTTCTATTACAAGTGTCAATGGGAGAATTTTACAACAAAGTCTTTACAAAATTTGCTTTGAAAATTGAATTTCATATAATTGTTTCAACTGCAAAAACTTCACAATAAAATGGTGTTATTGAAAAGAAAATTTGAACTTTGTAAAAATTGGCTAGGTCCATGCTTTGTGAAAATTCTTCTTCAAAAATATTTCCGGTCCAAAGTCATAAACATCACATGCTATGATAAATAGAATTCTCTCAAGATCATTTTTGAAGAAAAACGTCTTTTGAATTCTCTTTTATAGAAACGACTCAAATTGAATAGTTTAAAATGATTGGTTAATGTCTTATCTTAAAGACTTGTGACAACTTACTTAAATTTGGTAGAAAAATGGATATTGATATATCACTTAGCTATTTTTCTTACAAAAAGGCCTACAGAGTTTATAATGAAAAGAACCTTATATGTTGAGGAAACCATTCATGTTTATTTTGATGAATCTTACATTCACTTGGGAAAGAAAAGATGAAGATGATGTAGAGTACATCTATGAATGACAATCAAACCCATCTTCAAGCACCAACTTTGGAGAATCATACCAATGAGGAAGAAATGATTCAAGATGACCAACCTAGTGGTGACCAAGAGCTCCCCAAAGAACTTAAGATATCCAAGAGGCCACCCTAAGGAGCAAATCTTTGGTGATATCTTCCAAGGAGTAAAAATAAGGCGGTATTTTATCAATAACTTTATTCTCTTATTGCATATGAGCCTAAAAGTATTGATGATGCCTTGTGTGATGATTTTTGGATTATTGCTATGCAAGAGGAATTAAATAAATTTGAAAGATACAATATTTTGGATATTCCTAAATCTCATGATCATTCTATTATTGGAACTAAATGGTTTTTAGAAATAAACTTATTGAATCCGGAGAAGTTGTTAGAAACAAGGTTAGACTTGTTGCCTAAGGATTCAATCAAGAAGAGGAAATTGATTATGATATGAAACCTTTGTTCCGAATGCTAGACTTGAGTCCATAAGAATGCTTTTGACTTGTACTTGCTTTAAGTTATTTCAAATGAATGTCAAAAGTGCTTTTCTAAATGGTTCTATTGAGGAAGTGGTTTATATGGAACAATCACCCAGTTTTGCTCATGAAAAGTTTCCTAACCATATTTTCAAACTATCCTAAGTTTTGAATGGTTTAAAACCAACCCCTAGTTTCCTTGAGTAGTTTCCTTCTTTCAAAATATTTTCAAGAGGAAAACTGAAACTACCCTTTTATAAAATCCTCATGCAACAATGATCTATAACTTGTCCGAATACATGATACAATTTTTTGTGCTTCTAATACTTCACTTTGTGATGTGTTTTCCAAGTTGATGCAAAGTAAAATTGAAATAAGCATGATAGGAAAACTCAATTTCTTTCTTGGCCTACAAATCAAGCAAACCAAGGATGGCACTTTTAAGAATCAAGTTAAGGTATAAGCATCCATAAGTTTATCAACTATGCTTGACAAGAATAAAATGGTTTCATAGGAGTAGTCAACTCTATTTGACAGCAAGTAGAGCCAATATTATATTTGCCATGTGCTTATGTGCTAGATTTTATCTTGTCCTAAAGAGTTTCATTTGATTGTTGTTAAATACATTCTCTATTAACTTATTGATACTCCAAGTCATTATGGTCTATTTCAAATGTGTGGCTATGTTATGTGATAACATTAATGCAATAAATTTGATCATCATACTATTCAACAAACTATGATAAAGCATATAGAGATCAAACTTCATCTCATTAGAGATCACTCTACTAAAGGTAATACTTGTTTAAAGCATGTTTGCATTAATAAACAAATTAATGATATTGTTACTAAGCCATTGGTCGAAGAAAGGTTTGACCAATCTTAGAAGAAGCTTAGGAATTTCAAAATCCAATAACTAAAGTGTATTCAAGTGTTGTAGCATCCAAGTGAGGACACTAAAGCCAAGCATGGGAAAAGGAATGGGAAAAGCCAAAGAAAATGATAGATGACCAGTGATCAATGAACCAAGGAAGGGTCATTTTCCTCAAAGCATGTCAAGGCTTGAAAGATTTGTCACAGTGGAGGCTGCTACTGAATTTGATGATTGGACAAAAAGGAATCATAAGAAAAATCTCAGCTACAAGGTGGATGTCGTCAAACTATCCGAAATGGGTAATATACTCTCATTTTTAAATGATATGAGTTGGACTAGTTTGCTTATGTTTGATGAATGCTATTGGCTTCCTTAGTTTATGAAGTTTATGCAAATATTAAGGAAGAAAGAGTTAAGCAAGTTGGTAATAAAAGCTATTTAGTAGTATTCTTCAAAAATATCACAAGTTAATTTTTGAGATTGATAATGCATTGCTCAATAGAATTTGTGATGTTGAGGATGTTGGGTTTAGGCATTATTCTTCTGGGGACATTGTTTTATAATTGAGTTATACTCACATGAAAGAATTGAGAATGCCTATATATATATATAAATGATAAGAAGCCTCAAGACTAGAAAGAAGAGAGAGATAAAAGCTTTTTTATGCTAGTAAAAGAATTTTGCATCACATGCTTACTACCTTGATTATAGCATACTTTGAGCACAAATCTTCTGTTGATAATATGTATGCTGTAACTATACTAGTCATGCATAAGAAAAAGAAAAAATGAATTTTGGATATATATATAGTGCTAAAGAATATAATGGCAGCTATAAGAACCGAGCATAAAGCCTTACCTTATGGGAGATTATTAACAAGGATCTTCAAATACTTCCAAGTCAAACTTCCCATAAGAGGACAAACTTTCAAGAGTGGAGAAATCTACACAAATGATTCTCTTAATAGTATGCAGTTAGTTCTTGATGAGAATGGAATATGGAGAACAAAAGTAGAAACTCTTTTAAGAAGAAAAGAGGTTGAAGAAACTGAAGAGGTTGAGGAAGAAGAAGATGAAGAAGAAATATTGGCAAGGGAAATGAAGACAAAGAGGAGGCATGACTCATTTAGTGAGGGGGAGCAACCCCACAAAAGAAGACTATTTGAAGAGGTACTCTCTATTAAAGGAAAAGAAGTTGAAGATGAAAATCTCACTAAAGGTGATACCATAGTTGCCAAGGTGTTTCAAGAAATATTGGACAACCATATAGAGGAAATGAAGAAGATGGACACATTCTTCAAGTCTTTTTGCTCTGATAATTCTTGGCAAATTTGATGGTTTATAAGCTAGAGTCAAGAGTATGGAAGAAGACTTGAGAAAGATTTCTCAAGTGGTTTTAAATGATAAAAGTTCCTATAAATCCAAAGAAGAAGAAAAGAAAGAAGATGAGAAAGAGGACAGTAAAGAGGAAAATGAAGAAGATCAAGAAGATAATATGAGTGGAGATGGCAGCAATAAGAATACAAAAGATTAAGGAAAAGGCAGTGAAGCATCCCAATAAAAAGAAGAGCATGAGAATGAAGAACAAAGGGGTAAAGCTCAATAGAACAAGCAAGAAGAAGGAGGTGAAGGGAGTTTAACAAAGTAAAATCACAAATCCATCACCAATTTCCTTCAGCCAATGGAGGAGGAAAATGTGGTTCAAAGGAAGAAGATCCAAAGATCCTCTCAATTGGTAACTTTCCAAAGCACAACAAATGAAGGACCCCATCATATAGAGCTCAAGGGAACCATGGCCATCATAACAAACAAATTTGGAAGTGAAGACCATGAAGAGCATCCAAGACTAAGCCTTTCTATCCCTAAACTCTATTTTGATGCTTATTTTAGTTTATTCCTTGATGCACATGCTATGCTTTAATTTTGAAATTTACTTGTGTCTTTCTAGTCATTATAATGATTTGAAGCTCAATATGTGAAATCTCTGTGATAAGAGCTTCTTTTGTTTCACTTTTGTTGTCCAAGTACTCTCACCCCAAGTTTAAATTGCTGATAAAAAGGGAGAGAAGAAGTCAATTCATTATTGTTGAGATGCTACATAATGATTATTGCTGTTAGGATGATAATTATTTGACTAGAACTATACTGTTTATAAGAGTTGGTCAATACATTGCTAAATTGCCAAATGAGAGTTGATCAATATACTGCTTATATGTGATACATGTTGTCTCATTTTCATTAACCCCATCTTTGAGTGATGACAAAAGGGGGAGAAGAAATGTGATGACAAAATGTGTGAAAATATGAAAAAGCAGTGGAATTCCTCATGCATGAATAGAAAATGTGTGAATGTTCTAAAAATCCATGCATATGTCAAGGGGGAGAAAGAACAAAATATGCTATGTGTTTTTGTACTGCAATTGCTTGATATAATTGTGATGTGTAATGTGAATGTGCTATGAATGTGTACTGTGAAACTAATTGGTTGCATTTGAAATTTAAAATGATTGTTTTCTGAGATTTTGAAAATGGTTAAGTTGGGATTGTGAAGTTTTTATCATGGTTCTTGACTTGACCTATGACTTTACATTACATCATGAAAACAATTAAATACATGAGTTTTGTGGTTTTGCAAAGCTAAACTAAGTGCTATTGTAGCTATACATATTTGAGTACTTCTATAGTTCATTTGAAAATGCAAAATCACCTTTTCAACTTGTTTCCAAAAATTTGAAATCTTAAAATTCGGATGCATGATTCAAAATTCGGATGCATGTTTCAAAAATTCGGATGCATCCATATTTTGTTGCCAAAATGTGCTCTTTTGTTGTTCAAATTGATCCAAATATGTTTTAATCTCTTCCATTATGTTTGAACAACCTTAGGAACACTTTATTTCACTTCAAACATTCATTATATTGCATTTATTGCAGTTTGGACTTAAGATCAAAAAATTCGGATGCAAGGTTTAAAAAATTCGGATGCATCCATATTGTGTTACCAAAACGTGCTCTTTTGTTTTTCAAATTGATTCAAACATGTTTCAATCTCTTTTACTATGTTTGAACAATCTTAGGAAAGCTTATTTTCAAAAATTGAAGCTTTCATTTCACTTATTTTATAGTTCGGACTTGATATGTCAAAATTCGGATGCATAGTATCTCATGTCCAAACTTGTTGAAAAATGAGCACAATCTAAGGGGGAGCATTGTTAAACTTTTACAACCTTTAAAACCTCTCTTAGAAGTTTTCTAAATACTTAAATTCTATATCTTATATATGTTGTTGGAAGGAAGGAGGCAAATGGAGGTTGGTTGGGTCATAGGCTCATATTGAGCCATTTGAATGCCAATGTGCTAAATTGGTTATCTTCTATCATTGACATCAATACTTCTTTGTACTACATTGTTTAAATCCATCACATTTTGCACCAAAGTTTGTCATCATCAAAAAGGGGGAGATTGTTAGCCCTAAGGGCAAATCATATAGTTATGATTAGTTTTGATTAATGACAAACATTGATGAGGACTAATATGCTTGTATATTGTGTGATAGGATTTGTGGATTAAGAAGTTTGAAGTCTCATTGCCTTGAAGCTAAAATGCAAGAACAACTCAAATATGTCAAAGTGATTAAAGATTGAAGAGTTTGTTCAAGATTAATGAAGGCTTTGAAGACATGAAGTGTAGGTGACATGTGGTTAATAGGTAAATATTGTAAACCCTACACTCTTAAGTCTTGGAATCTATGAGTTGCAATTGAGAGCACAAAACTTGATTTAAATGGTTTCAATGGTTTTGAACTTATCTAAATTATCAAGTTTTCATAAATGATTTTTGCACTTAAAAGGTCTTTAATGACTTATCTTTTAGGCTAGAAGGTTTTCCAACTTGTTAGAATTGATTTGAACATGTTTTGACAAAGTTTGAAAAATTCGGAAGAAGATTCGGACGCAGTCCAAAAATTCGGTCGTCCGAATTTTGTAGCAAAAGTTTGCTACTGTTCTTCCAGAGAAATTCGGAAGAAGATTCGGACGCATGCAAAAAATTCGGTCGTCCGAATTTTGAAGCGAAAAATTCGGATGCAGAATTCGGTCATCCGAATTTTCTGAAACTAGCCGTTACTAGCCGTTGTATAGCCGTTTGAACTGATTTTTGAATTCTATAAAAGCCATAAACTCCAGATTTTTTAGTAGAACTTTGAACTTAACAAATCTTACATGCTCTAACTTATTTTACATCAAATCAAATTGAAAAGCTCTCAAATTGCCTTGTGCTCAAAGGTGTACATTCAAGATTCCAAAGGCAAAGTGTAAAGGTGCAATATTGTGTAAACTCTACCTACAAGTGGTAACATCTACACATTCTTATCTCCTTATTAAATTGTGTTATTTTCTATTAGCTCATTTGCAAGGTTATCTTGTGACATAAAACCCTTTTGTGTTAGGGTGAGCCATAGACTAGATTAATCAAGGTTGTAGTGTAAAACCCGTGTGAGGGTAAGCCTTGGATTAGATTAGTCTTGAGGTTGTCTTTAGATATAAAACCCTTGTGGAAGGGTGAACCTTGTTTGTATAATTACTAGAAGAGGTTGTGAGTGTAAAACCATAGTGTGGTTAGCCTCTTATGTAATTGTTGAACTTGAGCTTATAGTGGATTGGTTGAAATCCTTGAGTGTGGACTCAAGGTAGTGGATGTAGATCTTGGAGAGATCGAACCACTATAAATCGTGTGTTCATTTTCTTATAGCTTTATTTATTTACATGCTCATGTTATTACTTATTGATTGTTGTTGATTGATTGGTTGTAGTTTGATGATATTATCTTAACCATCACATCACATATAAACTTGAAGCTTGTGGAATTAAAGAATAGCTTTTATTAAGGCAAAGGATTTGTAAAAAGGGAAAAGATTTCGATAATTAGCCTAAGACCTAATTCACCCCCCCCCCCTCTTAGGTCTTACAACCCCCCTCTTAGGTATTTCAATTGGTATCAGAGCAAGGACTTCTTTGTGTGATTTTACAACCTAGAAGTTAAAGATCTTATGGCTAATATCTCAAACTTACCTTACCTAGAAGGGTCTTCCATAAATAGACCACCTTTGTTTGATGGAACAAACTATACCTTTTGGAAATCTAGAGTTATGATATATATTTGTTTTATCAAATTTGATTTGTGGAATATTATTGAAAAATGTCCTTATATTCCTATGAAAATGAGAGCTGATGGAGTAACCTTAGAACCAAAGTGAAGAAGAGGAGATTGAGAAGGAGTTTCTCAAGAAAGAAAGAAAGCCAACCAAGAAGAGTGGACAGTCTTCATCCTTCAAACCTCAATGTTTTGAATGCGAGAGCATAGAACATCTTGTTGCTAATTGTCCCAAGGTTTTGGAAAGAGAAAGAGACTACAAGAACAAAAAGAAATCTACCAAGAAAGGAAAAAGACTGGCTGGAACATATGCTTTATGGCAATTGATAATGAGGTACAATCTTCTCTTTCCATTTATAATTTCTATGATGATGATGTTGATCCTAGTGAATTACTTGGCTTCTAAAAAGAATAAAGAAATGAAATCCAAAATCAATGATTTATCAAATGAGAATTGAAAGTTATGTGTTAAAAATAGGAAACTTCTTGAGACTATTAATTGTCTAAACATTGAAAAAGAAGTTTTAAATGTAACCATACAAAACATATCTTTTGAAAATGAAGAGCTTTGCACAAAAGTTATTTCTCTTGAAACAATGCTTAATGATCATGAGATTTTGAAAAACAAAGTTAATGCTTATCATTATGTATCGAAAAATTTACAAATGGAAGAGAAAATGTAAATAGATTACTCGGTTATCAAAGATCTTCATATATAAAGCATGGTCTTGGTTTCACTCATGATAACAATGTTCCAAAATATAAAAACTCTTTAGCTAAAGAAACTTTTAATTCTAGGCCTCATATTTGTTGTACATATTGTGGCAAGCATGGACACAAAGTGTCAAAATGTTTTGTAAAAAGAAAAATAGAAAATGGTGTCAAGACTTTTTGGAAAGTTAAAGGAACTTTCACTAACCCCCTTGGACCCAAGAAAATATGGGTACCAAAAATCACTCTTTCTAATTTGGTATAGGTTCGCTTTGCTTCAAGACATATGACAAGAAATGCCTCACTTGTTAATGAGCTTCAAGCAACAAGTGAAGGTTTTGTGACTTTGGGTGACAAAAAAAAAAGGAAAAATACTTGGAATAGGTAGCATTGGTAAAAGCTCTTTCCCTCTTATTAAGCAAGTATTGCTTATTAATGGTTTGAAGTATAATTTACTTAGCATTAGTCAATTATGTGACAATGGATGTAAAGTAGAATTTAAATGTGATACTTGTACTATTCTTGATAGTGCAAGTAACAAAACCATCTTTGTTGCTAAGAGAGTTCGAAATGTATATGTGTTGTATCTTGACAAACTTATCACTAATGATATAAAATGTCTTGCCATTCATGATAATGATGGATTCTTATGGCATAGAAGATTAGGACATGTAAGCATATATTTATTGAATAAACTTTCTACACAAGAGCTAGTTAGAGGATTACCCAAAATGCATTTTGATAAAACCCGTCTTTGTGATGCTTGTCAATATGGAAAACAACCAAAAACATTTTTTAAACCAAAGAAAATGGCATCTACTTCAAAACCTCTTTAAACTAGTTCACATGGACTTATTTGGACCCATGAGGACCACTAGTCTTAGTGGTAAAAGATATTGATGCGAACCCTAGGTATAGAAACCTAGAACCTAACAGCAAACTTCCACAAATGCCCAAGGATGTGTGAAAAAGGCTTCAAGAACCCTTAACCCGTTGGATATATGACCCAAGAACCAAAGGTATAAACAAAAACCCTAAACCCATTATCAATAAAGATAAGAACTTAAGGTATAATTCAAATGAATGAACCACAAGTTGAATAACTTGATAAGTTCAAGAAGTTCTTTCAAGAACCAAAGAGAGAATGTATTCTCACAAAAATATTAATGATATCCTCATTTCTATTTTTCCTAAAAGATCCTATATAAATAGACATCTCAAAACCCTAACCTAATTGATTTTGGATTTAGAGTTGGTAGCTGAAACACAAGACCTTAATGGGTTTGGATTTGCAGCTAATTAAATCCATCTAAGGACTAAAATACAAAAATAGATTTAGGCTTCAATAATTAAAAGTTCTTAGCCCAAACAAACTTAAAAACTAATTAAAAGACTCCTAAAATTTAGGAAATTTCATCCAAGCCTTAGGCTGAATTTTTTAGCCCATCAATTTGCTCTTTCCTTCTATCAAGATGGAAAATCCAGCATGAAAGCATTTAGGGTGCATTCTAAGAGAGGTTTTAGAGGTTAGAATCAATACTAAAGGATCCCCCTTAGATAGTGCTTATTTTTGGACTTGAGATGTGAAAATCCAAGTTTTGAAAAATCAAGTTCGAGTTGCGTAAGTATTCAAGATACTGATTTGAATTTCTAAGGATCAAACTTCCTACGATTGCACAATCATTTTAGGAAAGATCAAGACAATTTAAGCAAAAAAGTCAAAATATTATTTTTGACAAAAAGTTTAGACGACCAAATTTTTTGTCTCCGTCCGAACTTCAAGTAATTTTTGGTAAAATCATCAAAAGGTAAATTTGCAAAATAAGTGCTTAAAACCAATCACTCAATCATCAAGGCAAGGTGATCAACTATAACAATCATACATAATCATCTTGATCAACCAATGCTCCACTTAGCATCATATAAACTCAAAATCAACTCAAGCCATATAAACCACTTCAAGACCATCATTCTCAAAACATTTAAAATGAGCACAATGAACCACAATGCCATACATCAATAAACCATAGTGAGCACAAGGTACATTTTGCAACACTTCTTCTCCCCCCTTTATCATCAATCAAATTTGGGGTGATGAAAGTGAAGCAAATATGAAAACAAAAGAAACATAAGCTCTCAATACTAGGATATCATCATTGAGCATCAAAGGATCACATAGACTAGAAAGGCACACGGAAAGTTAAAGCATGATAATACATGGACTATTCTAGATACATGAACTAAGCATTGCATATAGAAGTACATAAACTAGACTAAATACATAAGTAAAATATGATAGAGTTAAGGAGTGTTTAGTCTTGGATTCTCTTCATTGTCTTTAATCCATATTTGTTGGTTGTAATTGCCATATCTCCTTTTAGCTCAATTTGTAATGGCCCTTCACTTGCTTGCTCCTTGCCGGTGTAGTTTGGCTTTGGAGTTGTAGCCAACCGGGAGGATCTCATTGTTCTCTTCTTCTTGACCACATACTTAACTCTCCCATGGCCAAATGACATGGTGGATTGTGAAGTGATCTCGGCTTTTTCTACCAAGCTTTCCTCTTGACTTCCACCTTCTAATGGCTCCTCTTCATCTCCTTCATTTTGAGGTGAGTGTTCAACTCTTTCTTCATTCTTCTCACTCTCCTTAGCCACAAATTCAAAGTTACCTCCATGATCGTCATTATCATCACCATCATCATCATTGTCATCATCCTTATCCTCTTTTTCCTTCTTTTCTTCCTCATCTCCTTCATTATCCTTTTCATCCCTAGCTTGATGCCTAGAGGGTCCTTCACCACTTTTGGTATTCTTTATCAATAATTCTTCAATGTTAGTGTCCAAGCCATCCAACTTACTTAGAACCATGGGAACAAATGATTCAAAGAATTTGTACATCTTCTCCATCTTCACTTTGGTGCTGTTCGTATAGCTCTCACCCTCCATGGCAGAAAAGGCTTACCTATGGTTGCCTGAGTTGCCCTCTTGGATACCCGCTTTCTAGCATATCAGCATGCTTGTATCACCACAGTTGAAGCAACACTGAATGCTGGCACGGTATTCATCACCTTGTACCCCAATTTCAACATGTCTCTGGCAGATCCATATTTGCTAAATGCTCTCAAGGTACAAGTCCAGATTGCAGGAGCTCTCAGGTACATGATGCTCTCACTGCAACTTTACACTATCAAATGATCTATCGAGTCCAAAATCATGCCATAGATCTCTCCCATCCTGGTGGAGAAGATGCTCTGCTTATCAAGATAGATGACAAACAGTCAGCTGTTTGCACCCATGTCCCAAGACAGATTCCCAAATCTGAACTCCTCAGTCTCCTTCCTGATGCTTGGGTCACAGAATATGAAAAGGTCCATGAAGCTGCAAATCAGCCTCTGGAATCTTCATCCTCTCAGATCTCTCAGAATTCTGATGGCTCTGTTTCCATCAGATTTGATCATAAGCATCTCCAATCTATCAAGCAGAACTATCAACGAATTGCTATGATTTTTCTTCCTGTCTCAGATCCTCCTCCAGATCATCAAGCAGATCTTGATCGTATTACCAAACTCGGACCAGATCATCATAAAATGGTACATACCAGATGCACAACCAGTCGTCTTTGAGACAGATCCATTCTCCAATCATTGCTATTAGGTGGCTGCACTTCATGTGAATCTTGTCAGAATTGCTGCTTTGAATGTGGTCTTGATCCAGAAGACTGCACTTGCGGATATTCCAGTCGAAGAAGAAGGAAGAAGAAATCAATTCCTTCTCCATGCTCCACTAAAACCCCTGACATAGATCCAGATTATCAACAAGGAGCTCAAGCCATTCAGACTCGCAGCAGGTGTGATTTCTCTATTGCAGAAATCCCATCCACATGGTTATCTCCTAAACCAAAACCACCACTTCACCCTTATTACAAAAAATGCCTCAAAATCATTGCCAAAGAAAAACCGGTACCCCCTACCTGTCAACCCATCAATCCATTTTACAAGCCACCTACACCACCAACTCCTATTCCAGCTATCTGTATGTTTCAACCAGCTGAATTTCCCCCTCTTAATCCTATATTTCCTCAAACCTCACCTTTTACCAAAGACAATGCCCGACACTCTCATAAAATCCCAAGCTCTTCATCAACAATACTTCCTAGTGGACAGACTGCATCCACTAATCCTGTTGAAACTGTCCTGAACTGGCAATCAGAAAACGTTGTTGCTCAGAACAAGCTTCTGACTCAAATTGATCAAAAAGTTACACAGGCAAACTCCCTTCTTGTTACTGTTGAAACTAAAGTTGATTCTCAAGTACAAGACCTGAAAGCCACCAAAAGGTTGATCGTCAATATGGAAAAAATATTGAAGTAGATCCCTTATGATCTACCTATGCCTGGTGTTAATCCTGCCGAAGTCATTCGACAAAAGCAGAAAGAAGTAGCAGACCTTGAATGATATATTGCTTATCTCAAAGCACAGGTTGAGTCTACTCCTTACTCTTCTCCTCCGCCAATTACTACTGCTCCTCCAGTCTCTTCCAGCTTCTTTCCACCTTTCACAAATCCCTTTCGACCACCATCCAAAACACAATACTCTGCTTTTGGAATCATGGGATATGAAATGTCTAAACCTTCTCCAAGCACTTTCAACGCTGCTCAATGGTTGAAAGCAAAGCAAGCCCAGAAAAAACAACAGAAGCCTGCCCCTCCTCCTCCGGAAGTTCAAAAGCAAGCTATGATTCAGAATCCTCTAACTCCTATGCTTCAAGAAGAGGCTACCACTCAACTCGTTCCTCATATTGCTGTTGTTCAAGAACAAATTCCATCTGAGACCGAGTACTCTTCTCCAACAGAGTCAGACCTAGTTTCTTATTCCGACACAGACTCCTCTTCAATCTCAGACTCTTCTACACAGTCCTTCTCTAATGAATTTGAACCAGACATTCCACAAATCAACATGACTCGCGAAGAAGAAGATACAGGAGATACATTTGAAGCCACACCTATTGTCGATGAGCCTGAGCCTACTCAAACTTCCAAGAAACTGACTACTTCAGGCACATTCACATTCCAGCTCGATGATATCCCTCCAGCAAAATAGGCAGTCAGACTACAAGAATTCATGCTTGGATGACGACCAGAGAACTATCTGGTATCACAACAGAAAACATTCTTACTGAGTTCACCTCCAGATTCACTGGCACATTGAAGCACTGGTTTACTACTCTCAATTATGTTGAGAGAACTCAATTCCTAAACTCTTCATTAGATCAAGCTGCTTCATTACTTTATTACTACTTTCTTGGTGAACCTGATTCTAATTTAGAATTAAAAAGAAAAGAGTTTTTTCAAATGAAATGTTTCTCTTTTCAAAGATCTGATCTAGATAAACATTTGCAATGTATGACTCAATTATTTTATCTTCTTGGTGCAGATGTTAGTCTAAAGCAAGCTTTCCTCAACTCAATCCCTCAAGCTTTAGCTCAAGGAGCCGATGTATACATCAAACAAAAATACCAATCCATCCTTGGTATGACTCCTGGTCAAATTAGACAAGCCATCTTGCAAAGCCTTGAAGACCTTTGCCACAAACAGCAAGTAATCAAACAATATCTCAAAGGAGATAAAGAAGTTGACAAAGTATGCAAGCGTTCAGATTTAATCATCAAATCATGCTGCAACAAATCCTCCTGCAAGAAATCATCCAGGAGAAAGAAGTTCTCCAGAATTCATACAACAGACAGGCGTTCCTCAAAGAAAATTTGGAGATACTTCAGAAGGAAACAAAAGTCCTCCAGAAATTCCAACAGTAAGTCAGATTACTGCTATGTCTGCAAACAGAAAGGTCACTATGCCAAGCAATGTCCTCAAAAGAAGAAAAGGCAAAACCTCATCTCACAAATCGAACAGGTTAGCCCCATCTATGATAATGATGACCTTGAGTCACTTTTTATTGAACAACATGACCAGGACGAAGATACCCTCTTTGCCATTGAAGAAGACGAAATCCCTTTGTCTTACCATATAGCAGAACCAGTTCTCTCGGAACCAGACCTAACGCTACCAGAAAAACCTTCTGTTCCAATCCTTACTATTCAGACCCGTAAAACACATCCTCAAGCCCCTGTTCAAATCCGAACCTCCAAATATGATAAACTCATTCCTGCTATAGCCTTCTTTGACATAGGTGCTGCAGTATCCATGATGAATCCATCTGTCCTACCTCCTGAACATTGGACAGAACATAAGAAGGAATTTACTACTGCTGATGGTAAAACATTCTACATTTCTCTGATTACTAAGACACCTATTACCATCCAATTCTTCCCTAAATGTGAAGTTCGTTTACATCTTGTTGGCTGTTCTGAAATTGACAAAGATCTACTTGTTGGTTTTGACATTTACAGTAAACTTCACAAGTTTCAGATTCTTCCTAATGGTATTCGTTTTGGAAAACAGTTTAGAGAATATGGTACCATTCCTAAACTTTACCAAATCACTTCCAATCCCGTTGCAGAGATTCAAAAACTTCTTGTCTCCCAATCTTGTGCTGAATCTCACACAGAGTTTCTTACTAAATGTTCTCATCCACTTTGGTAGAATCCTCAATTCTTCATCAAACTCCCTTTTAAGAAAAATGAGGATATCAACCCTACCAAAGTCAGTCATTCTGGCATGAACCCTGATCATCTCCAGTTAGCCACAAAAGAATGCCTTGACCTTCTTCATTCTGATCTTATTGAACCTACATATTCTCAATGGTCTTGTGAAGCATTCTATGTTGACAAACGGGCTGAACAAGTCAGTGGAAAAATGAGACTGGTAATTAATTATCAACCTCTCAACCACTTTTTGCAAGATGAAAAGTTTCCATTACCTCACAGACACACACTGTTGTCACAACTTTCTGGTGCAAAATGGTTTTTCAAATTTGATTTGAAATCTAGTTTTTTGGTAATTGGGCATTCATCTTGATGAATGTCCTAAAACAATGCCTTTTGGATTAAAACAATGATTTGAAACCTCTGGAAAAATAATGCCTTTTGGATTAAAACCCGCACCATCCTTGTTACATAAATTCCCTGAGTCTAATCTTTCTCAGAAACAAGTCCAACAGTTCCTTGGTGTTGTTGATTATGTCCGAGATTTCCTGCCCAGAGCCTCTGAGCATATCCATCCACTCACCAAGATGCTCAAGAAGAATCCATCTCCCTAGACATCCTTACAGACTCAAGTTGTAGCTGCACTGAAAGAACAAGTGTCCAAAATTCAGAAATTGCATCTCCCTACAAACGGCCAAAATATACTTCATACTGATGCAAGTGACAAATATTGGAGTGCAGTGCTACTAGAAGAAACTGATGGCACCCGACATCTTTGTGAATTTTCAAGTGGAAGATTCAAGATAGCAGAAATTCATTATCACTCCACTTTCGAAGAAATCCTCGCATTCAAAAATGGAATAAAGAAGTTCAGCTTCTATCTCATTGGATCAAAGTTTTTGGTGGAAACAGATATGAGTTCATTCCCCAAAATGTTGTAGTTCAAGCAAAAGCAAGTTCCTCATCCTCAGCTGCTCAGGTGGTCAACGTGGTTTGCGCAGTATTCATTCGAGGTCAAACACATCAAAAGTAAATCTAATGTTGTGGCTGATTTCCTTTCCCGACCTGATTCCTTTACCAGCAAACCCGTCATAGCCATGATCCAACCTAGTTATTCCAACCCACCTAATATTCCTCTAGATTTTCCTCCAGATTACCCAGTTCCATATTCTATTGACTCAATAATGCAAAGAAGAGATTTTTATAAGTTACAGATTTTTAAAGAATTTGGAGGATCCATCCTAAAACCATCCGGAGTCAATCCATATTTCCCTTTTAGTCAAGTTTTCATTCTCAGACCTAATGACTTCCATCCTCCATTGAAATTGTTCTTCTGGTACCTCTGTCAACAGTACCACATTCTTCTTGAAATCGACTCTGCATTATTTCTTAAAGGTTTTTATTCTAAGTATCCTTGAGTTCTTAACCTGGTTTAAACCTTTAGCAGAATGGAAGAAATTACTCCTCACTTTTCCTAAACACTTCATCCTCTTTGACATCCACCACCCAATAGACCCTGATTTCACAATCCATCCATATTCGCATCTTTACCAGGTCAATTCCATTACTGTGTTAGATCTTCCTCAAAAATACTCTGAGGCCCAAAAATACATGTTTGTTGAAAATAAAATTATGCCTCAAGAAATCTGGCCTGATGATTATGTTCTTGAAATTATCTGACCAACCATCATTACGAGATTAACATCAAAATAGCTCGTGAATGGTATCTTCACCACCCGCCTGATTCTCAGCCAGACACTGAAACCCCTTTTGATTACTTTAATCTTCAGCCAGCTAGCTCCTCTCAGTCATCACATGGGTTTACCTTTCCACGTATGGCCTTTGATAAAACTGCTCGAACCACTTGTGTCACCTCACTCAGAAAGGATGCACTCACGCAGAAAAAGAAAAAAGCAAAGGCACATGCTCTGCATCAGGATCTCATTATTGAATGCAATATCACTGATCCTGGCTCCACTGATAGTGATGTTTCCACACCGGTTGATCCCGATCATTACAGCTGTGAAGACTTTTATCTTTAGTGCTTTGTACTTTGTTGTATTTATTATTCAGTGTGCTGTCATGTCAACTTTATTTCCCAACTGATTAAAGCTGATAAGTTTGATAAGTGTGGTATGATGTAAGCGATGACCTCATTAGTTACCATGATGTAAGCAATGACGTCATAACCCAATAATTCAACCTTCTAGGTTCTTCCTTGGAGCTCTATATAAAGAGCCCATTGTTGTAACATTTCTCCAAGCTTAGTTCCCGAGTAATAATATCTCTCTTGTGTTCTATCTTAAAAATGTCTTTCTAAGGTTTCCTCTATTCTTCTTCTCTGCTTCTATTTCTGATATGGCTTTAGCTTAGATCCTTGTTCGGTGATACTTAGAAATTGTGAGTATTCCTTCTTGAATGATTGATTTCATTCCTTCTTGGATTGTTGAAAGATAAGAGGACAGGATCCTTTGAGTGCCCAAGAGTTGGTCGTTGTGTTGATCCAAGTCATACCTTCTTAGACAGTCCAGGATTGAGTTTTTGAAGTTATTCTCTTTCGAATACTTCTAGTTTCAGAGCCATTGGTGTATCAGAAATTAAGCTAGAGTTAAAGAAGCCTTACCTACTCATGTATCCAATATTTTGGCAAGATTGGGGAGTAGGCTCTTCCTCAAATAATCTCCTTTTTGTATGAGGTTGCTCCCCTTCACTTGATACATCATGCCTCTTCTTTGTCTTCCTCTCCCTTGCTAGTGCCTCTTCTTCGTCTTCCTCTTCTTCTTCAATCTCCTCCTCCCCTTCATCATCTCCACTAGCCTCCAATCTTTCACTCCTTTGAGGAGTTTTGCTCCTTGTCCTCCACACACTATCTTCATCAAGTGATAATTGCATCCTCTTGAGGTATTCATTGGTATATATTTCTTCACTCTTCATAGGATTTCCTCTTTCGAGGAGTTGGACATGAAAATTTTTGAAGATCTTGGTTAGTAATTATTAGCTCTAAAGGCAAATCATGTTGTTTTGAGTAATGACAAACATTGATCATTGCATAGTCCTAAGAAACTATTGTTGATTACTTTGATATGGAGTAATGTGTTTGATTATTGTGTGGCAGGATTTTTGGATTGAGAAGTACATAAGTCTCATTGCCTTGAAGCTACAATGTAAGAACAACTAAAATATGTAAAGAGATAGAAGAGCTTGTTCAAGATGATTGAAGGCTTTGAAGATGTAGTGTAGGTTACATGTGTAATAGGTAAACTTTGTAAACCCAATATTCTTAAGCCTTAGAATCTATGAGTTGCATTTGAGAGCACAAAACTTGATTTGAAAAGATTTTCATTAAGTTATGAACTTGAATTTATAAAGTTTTTATTAATGACTTTTGCACCTAAAAGGTTTTTAATGGCCTATCTTTGATGATAGAATGTTTTCAAACTTATTATGGTTGATTTCATGTCATTCTAAACTAAGTTTGAAAAATTTAGACTCTAATTCAACGACTGAATTTTGCCTCATGAAAGCTGAATTTTTAGAGAAATTTGGATGACCAATTCGGACGAGGGTGTCCAAATTTGGTAGACCAAATGAGGACAATTACGACATATGAGTCCAAATCCGATTGACCAAATTTTACTATTACTAACGCTTTTTCAAACGTTACAACTGATTTTTAAACTCTATTTAAACCTCAAACTTCAAATTTTCAAGAACATTGAACTTTTGAAATCATACAAGCTCCAACTTGTTCCAAAGGCAAGAGGTAAAGTGGTGATAGCTATTGTATTTATCCACCAACAAGTGTTGGTAACATTCAAAACTCTATCTTTACATTCTTGTTGTGATTGATTCAAAGTTGTCAAGAGACATAAAACCTTTGTGAAGGTAGATTGATTAAGTTTGTCTAGTGACATAAAACTCTTGTGAAGGCTAATCCATTGACTAGATTGATCACGGCTGTTGTGTGACATAAAACCCTTTGGTAAGGGCGAGCCTTTGATTAGATTGATCAAGATTATCTAGTGACATAAAACCATTAGGTAAGGTTGAGCCTTTAATTAAATTGGTCAAGGCTGTCTGGTGACATAAAACTCTTTGATAAGGGTGAGACATTGATTAGATCAAGGTTATTAAATCCTTTGGTGAAGGTGAGCCTTGGCTATTTATGTAAAAGAGGTTATTGTGGTAAAACCCATTGAAGGGTGAGTTGTATAATTGTTTGACTTAAGCATTTAGTGAATTGATTGAAATCCTTGAGTGTGGACTCAAGGTTGAAAGATCTGGGGGGTGAATTAGGTCTTTGGTTAATTATAAAAAATCTTTTCCCTTTTTGAAAATCCTTTGCCTTAATAAAAGCTCTTCTTTAAATTCATAAACTTCAACTTTATATGTGATTTGATGGTTGAGACAAGATGATCAAACAATAAGACTACAATCAATCAATCAATAACTAAGAACTAATAATAATAATAATACAAGTATGTAAACAAGTAAAGCTATACGAAAATGAACACACGATTTATAGTGGTTCGATTTCTCCAAGATATACATCCACTACTTTGAGTCCACACTCAAGGATTTTAACCAATTCACGAAATGGTCAATCCAAACAATTACATAAGAGCTCACCCTTTAAAGGGCTTTACCACAACAACCTCTATTCAATCTAATAAACAAGGTTCACCCTTATCACTAAGAGTTTCATGTCACTAGACAACCTAAACTAATCTAATCCAAGGCTCACCCTCCACAAGGGTTTTAAGTCTCTTGAGAACCTTGTATCAATCACAACAATAATGTAAAGAGAGAGTTTGGATGTTACCAACACTTCTTGGTGGATGAATATGTTATATATTAGCCTAAGACTTAGACAAAATATATAAGAGAAATATTAGGGATGGAAGAAGAGGTAGAATGTGACTGAATGGAAAAGAGAAGAGGGAAGGATAATCTAAGTTGATTTAAGAGATACAACACACTCTTATTTCGCCTCCAAAAATCTGATCTCTAAAACTAGAAACTTGAAGCTTATATAGGCCTTACAATACATATTTTATGCTCATAATGAAGTAAAAATAAAGGGAAAATACATGGGGGAGAGAGGGCCAACATACTCATTACTTTGGAATAAAAACGTGATTTTGTCCAAAATGCTCTACCTTTCCATTTGGGTGAATTTGACCAGTAATTTACGAAAAGTTGTGTAGGTAGGATTACTTTTGACAATGGGGTAAAGAAAGTAGACAAAAGTTGCCTAGGATGGAATAAGGTGTAAAGGGAAAGGCATACCTTTTGAAAAAGTTGAAAGGAATAACTTTTGACAATGGGAAAAAGGAAAAGGAATAACTTGTAGCAATGGAATAAAGTGAAGGAATAACTTTTGACAATGGGGTAAAGAAAGTAGTCAAAAGTTGCCTAGGATGGAATAAGGATTTCCTCTCTTTTGGATGTGGAATTTCGTCCATGGGGCTTAATGGGCTAGGAAAGACTTTATTTATGGATTATTTTTGAAATAAATTAAGGTTGAAGTGTTATGGGTTTAGTTGAATTCGGACCAAGAGAGGGTTTGGGCTATGAGGGACTTGACTTCCTTTAGCTCTTGAGGCGTGAGAGTGGGCAGTGTAGGATTACTCCGGGATATATCATAATATAATTGCTAGCACTACTTCACTTCTTGCCTTTGGAATCTTGAATTTAAACCTTTGAGCACAAGGCAATTTGAGAGCTTTTCAAATAATTTTGATGTAAAACAAGTTAGAGTTTGAAGGATTTTGAAGGTTCAAAAGTTCTACAAAAAATCTGGAGTTTATATCTTTTATAGATTTGAAAAATTGGCTTTAACTGTCATAAAACGGCTAGTTTCTGTGAAGTTCGGACGTCCGAACTTTCTCCTCTGCGTTCGAACTTGCATCCCAACTTTTCTGAAAAACACTGTTCACGTAAACAATGTACTTGTCACAGTTACTGTTCACAAGTTCGGATGACCGAACTTGGCCTTCTGCTTACGAATTTCTCTGGAAAAATAGTGACTGTTCACGTGAACAGTGTTACTGGTCACCGTTACTGTTCACAAGTTCAGAAGACCAAACTTGGCCTTCTGCGTCCAAACTTACGTCTGAATTTCTCTAAAAAAGTAGTGGTACTGTTGGCAATGCAGAAAAATTTAGAACATCCGAACTTTGCCTTTTGTGTCCGAACTTTGCATCTGAACTTTTTAAACTTTATCAAAACATATTCAAATCAATTCAAACAAGTTTGAAATCTTCTAGCCTATAAGATAAGTCTTTAAAGACCTTTTAAGTGCAAAAACCATTGATTAAAACTTGATAATTAACATAAGATCAAAACCATTGAAACTTTTCAAATCAAGTTTTGTGCTCTCAAATGCAACTTATAGATTCCAAGGCTTAAGAGTGTAGGGTTTACAAAATTTACATATTAAGCATATGTAACCTACATGAAACAATAAGACTTGCTTCCTTCTCAATCCACAAATTCTATCACACAATATACAAACATATTAGTCCTTATCAATGTTTGTCATAAATCAAAATTAATTATATCTACATGATTTGCCATTAGGCTAACAAATGTAGTGGACGTAGATCTTGGAGAGATCGAACTACTATAAATCATGTATTCATTTCTTTATTGCTTTACTCGCTTACATACTTGTGTTATTATCAGAGTTTATGAAGTTGAAGAAGAGCTTTTATTAAGGCAAAGGTTTTGCAAAACGGAAAAAGAATTTGAAAATTAGCCAAAGACCTAATTCATCCTCCCTCTCTTAGGTCTTTCAGTGATCTTCTATAAGGTTGAGCTTTGTTAGCCGTTTTCCTTGCACTAATCATATGTTTCAAAGCCATATACCCAAAATTTAATCTCCTATACTCATGCAAGGCAAGCATAATGACCATATGCATGTTTCCAGCCAAAGATTTATGTCCAAAGTTGGGAATGATCATAGTTGTAATCATATGATGCATCACATGTCCTCTAGCATCAAAAGCTTTAATTTCCCTTTCCTAATGGACCTAAATCTCCTACCATTAGTAAAGGCTTCTTCAAACCGTTCATTTGTTAATAACTCATGAATATAGAAATGTTGCCCCAATGAATAATATGTAGCACCAATGTTATCCACACCACAAACTCGATTAACTAAAGCATCATTAAACTCAAAATTAACTTGAGACACTCTAGATGAATACCATTGAATGATACTATTCCCAACATGCTCAATCCTTTCTTCCTTAAGATTTACATAAACTTCAAAACCAAGAGTAGGATAATAATCTTCATTCACACCAAGCCAAAAAGTTAAAGCACATTACCCATGTTGGGAAACTTGTCAAAGTCGACTCTATGACTGAGAATGATTTTCCTACTCCTTTGCTCCATTCTTCAAATTCTACCGCTGCCCTTATTGAGATGAACTGGTCTACTCCAAGGTTGGTTTGAGAAATCCGAACCCACTTGGTTCATTGATGATAAGCCCTTCATCCCCCATTTTTTGCTTTCCCTTTGCCTTTAGTCACATTTGCCTTCTTAGTGCGAACTAACGTGCTTTCCGTGGAAGAGAAGATGTAAAGGATGTATTTTCAATTTTGGAACAAGAAAGTCTATGACTTTCCAAAAACAAGTTTATGACCAACACACAAGATAATTAAATCCCTACGACACCTCTTAAAAACTTGTTCTAAGCAATCCCGATAATCAGAAATTAATGAGCAAAAAGAACACTTACATGCCATAATCGAAAATCTCAATTGATAAGTGAAGAGTAGTTCTTTGAGTAACAAGAACAAGAGGAATTCTAACCTCTCAAGGTGGCGGCAACCCCTTTCTAAAAATGACTCCAAAACATCACACTACCCTATGACATCATTGCTTACCTTATACTATATTATGACATCATGGCTTACATCACACTCAATTATGATGTTATTGCTTACATCACTCTCCCTCTTGGACTTAAGCCCACTCCATAGTCTTCAAGTGTCAAGATCATCCAACCCAAGTATATGAGACAAATGGACCAAGTTGGACTGTGGCCCAACTAACTCTCCTCCAATAAGTTTGGCCAGCTCTATCTGCTTCAAATGTTGGCCTACATACTCAAACAAGGCCTCTTGAAGTGCCTTAGCCCTAGCTCTGGTCATAGGTCCAACTGTATAATTAGCTGTTTATTGGACACGTCCAACCCATCATGGCAGTTCATAGTCTTGCTCGCATTAGTCCCTCCCTCCTCACAAAGATTCATCCTCGAATCTGAATTCAAATCAAAAGGAGAAAGGTCAGTAACATTAAAGGTCACAGAAACACCATACTCACCACGCAGATCAAGCTTGTAGGCATTATTATTAATCCGTTCCAGCACTTGAAATGGACCATCTTCCCTATGAGCTAATTTGGACTTCCTTTGAGCAGAAAATCTTTCCTTCCTTAAGTGTTCCCAAACCCAATCACTGGATTCAAAAGTCACCAATTTTCACCCTTTATTGGCTTGTTTGGCATAGACCTTATTCTTCTGTTGAATATGCTATCTTGCCTTCTCATGTAGGACTCGTACCATCTTAGCCTTGCTCTTGTCGTCTGCATTAGACAACTCATACAAAGGTAAAGGCACCAAATCCAAAACAGTTAAAGGATTAAAGCCATATACAATTCAAATGGTGAATAACCTGTGGTGGAATGCACAATCTGGTTATATGCAAACTCAATAAATGGTAAACATTCACCCCAAGTTTTAAGATTCTTACCAATGACAGCACGTAGTAAGGTACCCAAAGTCCTATTGACAACCTTAGTTTGACCATCAGTCTGTGGGTGACATGTAGTAGAATAAAGCAGTTTGGTACCCAATTTGCCCCACAACACACGCCAAAAATGGCTTTGAAATTTAGCATCATCAGTCTTATGGCATGCAATGAAATGCGCCATCTTACTAAACTATCAACAACAACGAATATGCTATTATATCCCTTTTTAGTCTTAGGCAAACCCAAAACAAAGTCCATATAGATATCAGTCCACGGCTCAGTAGGCACAGGTAAAGGGGTATACAAACCATGAGGTTTGACAGTGGATTTTGCCTGTCTACATGCAATACACTTGGCACACACACGTTCAACATCCTTACGCATACCTGGCCAATAAAAATGTTCTTGCAAAATAGCCAAAGTCTTAGCAACCCCAAAATGACCCATCAAACCACCACTATTAGCCTAATGCACAAATAAAGTAAGCATATAACAATTATGCACACACAATTGACTACCTCTAAACAGATAGCCATCATGCCTATAAAATTTCTGGAATGCAGTATGTTCACAAGCAAAATATACAGTAGCAAAATCAACATTAGAAGAATATACATCCTTAAGCTGCTCAAATCCTAATAACTTAGAATGTAGAGTAGTAATCAAGGAATACCTCCTAGATAAAGCATCAGCTACTATGTTCTCCTTCCCTTGCTTGTATTGCAATACATAGAAAAAAGGTCTCTAGAAACTCCACCCAAGTGGCATGTCTCTTGCTCAACTTGCCCTAGCCCTTCAAGTGCTTTAAGATTCATGATCAGTCCGAATGACAAACTCTCTAGGTTGAAGATAATGTTGCCACACCTCCAATGCTCTCACAACCGCATACAACTCCTTATCAAATGTGGGATAATTGAGTTGTGCACCACTGAGCTTCTCACTGAAGTATGCAATTTTTTTGCAAAAGCACAGCTCCTATACTAATCCCAGAAGCATCACATTCAATCTCAAAAGCTTTCTCAAAATTAGGTAAACATAAAATAGGAGCAGAACATAATTTTTCTTTCAATAATGTAAATGCATGTTCTTGTTCCTGACCCCAAGTAAACCCTTTGTCCTTCTTAATTACCTCAGTCAAAGGAGCAGCAATAGTAGAAAAGTCCTTCACAAACCTCCTGTAAAAACTAGCAAGTCCATGAAAACTCCTCACCTCACTCACACTCTTAGGAGTTGGCCAATCCTGAATAGCCTTAACCTTCTCACTATCAACCTCAACTCCTTGAGAACTGATTATAAACTCCAAAAATACTAACCGATCAATGCAAAATGTACACTTCTTAAGGTTTGCATACAGTTTTTCCTGTCTAAGTACATCCAAGACACACCTCACATGCATGACATGCATATCCAGATTAGTGCTATATACCAAGATGTCATCAAAGTAAACAATCACAAACTTGCCAAGAAATGCACGCAAGACATGATTCATCAATCTCATAAAAGTGCTGGGTGCATTTGTTAAACCAAATGGCATAACTAACCACTCATACAACCCATACTTAGTTTTGAAAGCAGTTTTCCATTAATCCCCTGGTCTCATTCTAATTTAGTGGTATTCACTTTTCAAATCAATTTTTGTAAAAACACATGCACCATGCAGTTCATCAAGCATATCATCTAACCTAGGGATAGGATGGTGATACTTTAGAGTGATTTTATTCACGGCTCTACAATCCACACACATCCTCCACGTTCCATCCTCTTTGGCACCAACAACACAGGTACGACACAAGGACTCAAGCTTTCTCTCACATGCCCTTTCTCCAATAGCTCATCCACTTGCTTCTGAAGCTCCTTTGTTTTCTCAGGATTACTCCGATAAGCTGGGCAATTAGGTATCTCAGCTCCAGGCACGAAGTCTATCTAGTGCTCTATGCCTCTCAAGGGTGGCAGTCCAGGGGGCATCTCCTCAGAAAAGACATTCTCATAATCCTGCAAAAGAGATGAAAACAGGCTAAGCAAAAAATCAATAGGGTTAGTGTCGAAACTAAACACTCTCTATATCTTACTATGACTAGTGCTCTCTTCTCCCCAATTGCTCTTCTCATGTCTTTTCCCCTCGCATACAAGTTCTTTTCTTTCTTTCTTTCTTTTCAATGCAATCACTCACATTTGGGCCACTTTCAATTTTCTTTTTGGCCTCTTTTCCCTCTTTAGTTTTGTTACGTTCACTGCCTGAACCCCCCTCACCTTTACTTACTTTTGACTGGTCCAAGTATAGTTCACGAGGTGATAGAGGTATAAGAATGAAATTCATACCCTTAAACTTGAAGGAGTAGCTATTGGTATACCCATCATGTGCTACTCTCATATCAAACTGCCAAGGTCTCCCAACTAGTATATGACCAACCTCTATGGGAACCACATTACACAACACCTCATCCTAATATCTACCAATTGAGAAGGTCATCAATACTTGTTTAGTTACCTTCACATCCACACTATCATTAAACCACTGTAGTTTATAAGGTTCTGCATTTCTAATGCAAGTCAGCCCCAATTTGTCTACCATGGTGGTACTAGCTGCATTGGTACAACTCCCCCCATCAATGATCAAATTGCACACTTTTTCTCCCACTAAACACCTTACACATATGTTGCTCTAATACTCAATACTCTCCGACTACTAGTGTTTCACCTATAACAGCCCCTCTCAAAGCAATTATCATCATCAAAGTTATTTTCAAGAATAAATTCAAATTCACTACTGCTATCCTCGGAATCAATCACTCCATTGTCCCTCATAATCATAACCTTTCTATTGGGACATTGAGATGTAATATGATTAGTACCCAAGCATTTAAAACATTTGATAGATGAATGCTTACTAGAGGTAACTTGGGTGTTGGAGGTACCTTTCATTTCAGATTCCCAATTGGTTTCTTAGTTGTTTCCTTGAAGTCCACTCCCTTATCCTTAGACTTGTCCTCCTTTTTAGGCCATTTAGAGTTCCATGCATAGCTAGAATTTGCTCCACTCCTTGCTGCCAGTCTAGCTTTTAGCTGTCTCTCCACCTTCATGGTCATGTTCACCATGTCCTCAATCTCTGGGTAGTGTTGTAATTCCACAACATTAGCTATTTCCCTATTGAGAATCAAGAAGCATTGAGATCAAGTGATCAAGACCTATTAAAGATTTTTGCTAGCCTAATCACAAGAGGTAAGGCTAAGAGGATGAAAGAGACCTTGAGTGCATTGCTTGAAAGTATAAGGAATAAACAACCAAAGAATGATGATCTTTCAAGGGTGTATGCTGTGCAAGGAGGATCAAAGATGGTGAATTTATTACATTCAAGCTGTCCAACCATTTTGGAGTTCATTGGGCAGCCAAATTGATGTCCAAGATAGCAAATTGATGGGCTCAAATATTCAGTCTAAGGGCTGGACGAAATTTCCTTATTTTTAGGAGTCTTTTAATTAGTTTTTATGTTTGTTTGGGCTAAGTTTTGGTGTCAAACGGGCCCGGAGCAACGGACTGGCACTGGCTGAGAACCCTCAGTCCGCAGCACGCTACAGTAAGCCCACGGGCTTTTCAAAACGACGTTGTTTTGCCAAAAAACATAAAAAATGATGTCGTTTCAGGGAAAAAAATTTTAAAATATTTTAAAAGCATCAAAACTGCGTCGTTTTTGATTTAAAAAATTTTTAAAAATTTAAAAAGAAAAAATGGGCTGGCCCGCTCCTGCCCGCGTTAACCCGCGGGCTAAACGGAGCGGGCCAAAAAGCCCGCATTTTAAACGGGCTCGGGCGGGCTTTGGCCCGTATTGACAGAACTAGGGCTAAGAACATTTAATTATTAAAGCCCATATCTATTGTTTTATTTTTTACTCCTTAGTAGGATTTAATTAGCTACAAATCCAAAACCGTTAAGGACTTGTGTTTCCGTCAGTTACTTCAAATCCAAAACCAATTAGGTTAGGGTTTTGAGATATATATTTATATAGGATTTTTTTTAGAAGATGGGGATGATGTCATTAATATTTTTGTGAGAATACATTCTCTCTTTAGTTCTAGAAAGAACTTCTTGAACTTATCAAGTTATTCAACTTGCGGAGTTCGTTCATTTGAATTATAACTTAAGTTCTTATCTTTATTGATTACGGGTTTAGGGTTTCTGTTTATACCTTTGATTTTTGGGTTATATATCTAACGGGTTAAGGGTTCTTGAATCCTTTTTCACACATCCTTGGGCATTTGTGAAAGTTTTCTGTTGGGTTCTAGGTTTCTAAACTTAGGGTTCGCATTATCTTGGTATCAGAGCGAAGGCTATGAATCAGGTTTTTACTATCTTTAGTTTTCCTCTTTGATTTTTGTTGTTGATTTTGTTGTCATCCGTGTCTCTCTCTAGTCAGCCTACTTTATCAAAAGTTCTATTCTTTTGTTTGCATTCTTGGTGTCAAATTTGTGCCTTTTGTGAGTTACTGAAAAAAAAAATCCAAAAAAAAGAAAAAGAAAAAAAATCGTCCGGAAAAAAAAAGAAGAAAAAAAATCGTCCAAAAAAAAAACAGAAAAAGAAGACCACAAAAAGAAGGTTAGTTGGAGAAGAAAAGGAAGGAAGATTCCTAGAGTCATAAAGATTGGGCACCACTCCAAAAGATTCTCCTAGAGTTTCCTAATTGCTTTTAGGAAAGCAAAAAAATGTTGTTTCCTATTCTGATTTTTTTTTCATTTTTTTTAGTAAGTAGAAGCTCTAATTGACTACATTCTGATTTCTTTCTAGTAATTTAGTACCTTTCACTTTCTTTGACTTCCATAATTTGATCTACACAAGTCGATTGTTGAATTGCTACAAAATTGACTACTTGATTTGATTGATTAGTTCTCAAAGAACTAAAAGAGAGTTTGTTGAGTGGTAAAAGGCTGAGTGTTAGATCATTACAAGAAAAAAACCTAAAATAGAGAGATATACGAGAGAAAGTGAGGATTATTTTCTACTAATCTTTAAAGTTGCAGCGTACATGATGGCTTCCAAGGAACACATGGAAAGTTCTTCTAGTGCACAAGAGTCTTTTGTCATGCAGGCCATGCAACAAGAATTCCGAAGGCTACACACGGCGATGGAGGATATTAAAGATCAATTGAATGGCCACGAGCAACGAGCATGCCGAGAGGCCAACCAAAAAGAAATCCCATTGTAGCTCCTAATGTACCACAAGTTGCAAGGAGAGCTGCACGAGTTGAACATGAATGCGAAGAATTTGAGGAACAAGAAGAAGAAGAACCCAGCCATGAATCTGAAAGGAGAAATAACTAACTACGACCGATAGAGACGTGTTGGGAGAAGAAGGGAAGATCATGTAGATAGAAATTTGGGGACCATAAAGATGAAAATTCCACCATTCCAAGGAAGAGTGATCCCGATTTATATCTTGAGTGGGAACGAAAGGTGGAGATGGTGTTCAAGCGCCATAACTATTCAGAGGAGAAAAAGGTAAAAATAACTGCTGTTGAATTCACTGACTATGCACTCATTTGGTGGGATCAATTGTTAATTAGTAGGCATAGAAACAGAGAAAGGTATATCTCTACATGGGAAGAAATGAAAACAATCATGAGGAAGAGGTTTGTCCCTAACTATTACTTCAAAGATTTATATAGAAAATTGCAGGGATTAACTCAAGGGATGGCGGAATACCACAAGGAGATGGAGATTGCAATGATTAGGGCTGATGTTGAGGAAGAAAGAGAAGCTACTATGACCAGATTTTTGAATGTCCTCAACTAGGAAATTGCTGACATAGTGGAGCTTCACCATTATGTGGAATTGGAGGACATGGTACATATGGGTATTAAGGTGGAAAGACAACTCAAGCGAAAGGGATTTTCAAGAGCTGGTGTTGGTCCGAAATTTGGGGCTGGTTAGAGCTCCTCCTCATCTTGGAAGAACAATTGGAGTCGAAAGGAAGAAAAGGCAGCTTCTAAAACAAAGGAAGATGTTCGAGCAAAGGGAGTCACCTCTAGTCAAGATAAAGGTACCAATTCTCAAATCCAAAGACAAAGAGATCTAAAATGCTTTAAGTATTTGGGAACAGGTCACAAATTCTCTCAATGTCCAAATAAAAGAGCCATGGTGATTAGGGGTGATGGCGACATTGAAACTGAAGGAAGTGGAGATGAGGAGATGCCACCTCTAATAGAGGAAAGTGAAGAAGAGAGGAAGAATGTGGGGCTGTTGGAGATGCTTTAGTGGCTAGAAGATCATTAAACTTGCAAGCTAAGGAGGATGATGATGAGGTACAAAGGGAAACAATCTTCCATACTCGATGTCATGTTCTTGACAAAGTTTGTAATGTTATAATTGATAGCGGGAGTTGTACAAATGTGGCTAGTACTTTGTTGGTAAACAAATTGCAGCTACCAACTCTTAAGCATCCTAAACCCTCAAGTTACAAGGATCAAATTCTTTGTGACGTAGTGGCTATGCAAGCAAGTCATATTTTGTTGGGCAGACCATGGCAATATGATCGAAGGGTTACTCACGATGGATATAGCAATAAGTATTCATTTGTATTGAATGGCATATCTATAAACCTCTCACCCTTGTCCCAAAAACAAGTGAATGAGGATAAAAAAAAGATCCAAGAATACTATGAAAAAGAGGCTGTTGAGAGAAACAAAAGGAGAGAAAATTGAAAAATATTCAAAAGAAAAAGAGAGGCCAAAAGATAAAAAAGAGAAGAGAGAAAAAAAGAGAAGAAGTTGAGTATTTTTGCAAGTGCAAAAGAGATTGTACGAGAGCTGAGTTTAGGGCATCCTTTGTACATACTTTGGTGCAAGGAAGTTTTTATTGCTACTATTAATGAAACTAACTGATTTCTGCCTAGCATTGTTTGTACTCTTTTGCAAGAATTCTCTGACGCATTTCTGGAAGAACTGCCAAAAGGATTACCACCTTTGAGAGGAATTGAACATCAAATAGATCTCATTCCGAGAGCACCAATTCCAAAAAAACCAGCTTATAGATGCAATCCGGAAGAAATGAAAGAGATACAAAGACAAGTTGATGAACTCCTGGAGAAAGGCCTTGCAAGAGAAAGTATGAGTCCAAGTGTTGTCCCAGTCATTCTAGTACCTAAGAAGGATGATTCTTGGAGAATGTGTATGGACTATAGAGCCATTAATAAGATCATGGTAAAGTATCGCTTTCATATACCTAGGTTAGACTATCTGCTTGATAAGCTACATGGGGCAAGTTTATTCTCCAAAATTGACCTAAAATCTGGATATCATCAAATAAGAATTCATGAAGGAGATGAATGGAAGACTGCATTCAAAATTAAACATGGTTTGTATGAATGGTTAGTAATGTCTTTTGGCCTAACTAATGCACCAAGTACTTTCATGCATTTAATGAACCATGTTTTACGTCCTTTCATTGGAAAATTTGTCATTGTTTATTTTGATGACATCTTAATCTATAGGCACAATTTGGAGGAACATGTTTGCCATTTAAGGGTTGTTTTAGTGGTACTTAGAAGGGAGAAATTATATGCTAACTTACAAAAGTGTACCTTCTTCACTAATGAGGTAAATTTTCTTGGTTATATTGTCAATGCTAATGGCATACAAGTTGATGAAGTGAAGGTAAAGGCGATAAGAGAATGGCCGCAACCTGCCAATGTTAGTGAGGTAAGAAGTTTTCATGGATTACCTAGCTTTTATAGAAGATTCATTAAGAACTTCTCTACAATTGCTGCACCTTTGACTGAATGCATTAAGAAGAATGTAGGTTTTAAGTGTTTAGCTCCTTTACTTGCATTACCTAATTTCACTAAAACTTTTGAGATTGAATGTGATGCTAGTGGAATAGGTATAGGTGCTGCACTTATGCAAGAAGGAAGGCGAATAGCTTATTTTAGTGAAAAACTAAACGGGGCTACTCTAAAGTATCCAACTTATGATAAGGAGTTATATGCCTTAATTATATCATTGGAAACTTGGCAACATTATCTAAGGCCAAAAGAATTTGTTGTTCATACTGATCATGAAAGTTTAAGTTCTTGAGGGGACAAACAAAGCTCAATCGACGCCATTCAAGATGGGTTGAATTCATTGAGTCCTTTCCTTATTTGATCAAGTATAAACATGGTAAGGATAACATTGTTGCTGATGCTTTATCTCGAAGGTATGTTCTTATTGCTAAGTTAGATTCCAAATTACTAGGTTTTGTACATATTAAAGAATTATATGTGGGTGATCATGATTTTGCTAACATATATGGCGCATGTGAGCATTCATCATTTGGAAAGTTTTATAGACATGAGGGATATTTGTTTAGAGAGAATAAGGTATGCATACCTCAAACATCCATACGAGAACTTTTAGTAAGAGAAGCACATGGGGGTGGTTTGATGATGCATTTTGGCATTAAGAAGACTTTAGATGTATTGAGGGAACATTGTTTCTAGCCACATATGAAACGAGATGTTGAAAGGCTATGCAAACAAGCTAAATCTAGAGTTATTCCACATGGTTTGTACTCACCATTACCTATCCCTTACGAACGTTGGACTAATATTTCCATGGATTTTGTTCTAGATAAAGGGAGAAAGCAAGTGTTACTTGAACCTGGTGATTGGGTTTGGGTTCATATGAGGAAAGAAAGATTTCCCCAACAGAGGAAGTCCAAGTTGCATCCAAGGATAGATGGACCGTTTCAAGTGATTGAAAAGATTAAAGACAATGCTTACAAAATTGATCTTCCCAATGAGTACGGTAATGTTAGTGCTACATTTAACATTTCTGACTTATCCCTCTTTGATGTAGGAACTGATTCGAGGACGAATCATCTCGAAGGGAGAGGGAATGATGAGAATCAAGAAGCATCAAGATCAAGTGATCAAGACCCATTAAAGATTTCCACTGGCCCAATCACAAGAGCTAAGGCTAAGAGGATGAAAGAGACCTTGAGTGCATTGCTTGAAAGTATAAGGAATAAACAACCAAAGAATGATGGTGAATTTATTACATTCAAGGAGGATCAATGATGGTGAATTTATTACATTCAAGCTGTCCAACCACTTTGGAGTCCATTGGGCAGCCAAATTGATGTCCAAGATAGCAAATTGATGGGCTCAAATATTCAATCTAAGGGCTGGACGAAATTTCCTTATTTTTAAGAGTCTTTTAATTAGTTTTTATGTTTGTTTGGGCTAAGAACATTTAATTATTAAAACCCATACCTATTGTTTTATTTTTTACTCCTTAGTAGGATTTAATTCGCTACAAATCCAAGCCCGTTAAGGACTTGTGTTTTAGTTAGTTACTCCAAATCCAAAACCAATTAGGTTAGGATTTTGAGATATCTATTTATATAGAATTTTTTTAGAAGATGGGATGATGTCATTAATATTTTTGTGAAAATACATTCTCTCTTTGGTTCTTGAAAGAACTTCTTGAACTTTGTTAGCCTTAAGAGCAAATCATGTAGTTATGATTAGTTTTGAATAATGGCAAACATTGATGAGGACTAATGTACTTGTATGTTGAGTGATATGATTGATAGATTGAGAAGCATAAAGTCTTATTGCCTTGGAGGCATTGAAGACTTAGAGTGCAGAGTTCTTATACTAAATAGGTATTTTTTTCTGTAAACTCTACACTTGTATGTCTTGGAATCAGTTGAATGCATGAGAGAGCACAAAACTTGTTTTAGAAATGGTTTTCAATAAACTTTGTGATAACAAGTATGTTTTTGAGATCTTAAGAAGATTTTCTATGATCAAGATGTTTTGGTAACGGTTTTTGTGTTTAAATATGCCTAAATTATGTGTCCATTCATGCAAAACATTTTCAATGTTATTAACAATGATTTTCAAAAGATTTGACTAAATTTGATAAGTTTGGATACAAGTTTGGTCATCCAAACTTTGAAAATGGTTACTGTGCTTCCAGAGAAGTTCAGACGGAAGTTCGGATGCATGGAGAAAAGTTCGGATGTCCAAACCTTCTCTGTTAAGAATGGTTACTATTTTTCTAGAGAAATTCAAATGAATGTTCAGACGCATAAGGAAAGTTTGGACGTCCGAACTTTTCTAGACAGCTTGGCACAGTAAAGTTCGGATGCATAACAGAAAGTTTGGACGTCCGAACTTCTCTGAAACTAGCCGTTTTATAGTTGTTGCATTTGAATTTTCACACATCTAAAAGCTATAAACTTCAAATTTTTTGTAAGGTTTGAATCCTTGTGAACTCTAAACATTCCAAAGCCTTTAGCAAACATTTTAAGCTCTCTTTTGTCTTGTTCTTTCAATTGATCATTCAAGATTCCAAAGGCAACAAAGTGTGAAGGTGCAACATTGTGTAAACATCTACCAACAAGTGGTAACATCTACACATTCTTCCTTCTTTATTAAATTGTGTTTTTCTACTAGCTCATTGCAAGGTTATCTTGTGACATAAAATCTTTTTGATAAGGGTGAGTCATAGATTAGATTAATCAAGGTTGTGGTGTAAAACCTATGAGTGGGTGAGCCTTAGATTAGATTAGTCTTTAGGTATAAAATCCTTGTGAAAGGGTGAACCTTGTTTATATAAACTAAAAGAGGTTGTGAGTGTAGGCTTAAGGTAGATTGTTTGAAATCCTTAAGTGTAGGCTTAAGGTAGTAGACGTAGATCTTGAAGAGATCAAACCACTATAAATTGCTTGTGTTCCTTGTTCTTATATTGCTCTACTACTTTGCTATTAATTGCCTTACTCTTCTATTGAACCAAGCACATACAAATTGTTTTTTGCTTAGACTTATAAAAGGACTGTGTTTGCGAAAAATTTGCCGAATTAGGCTAATATTTCAAACTTAACTTACCTAGAAGGGTCTTCCACAAATAGACCACCTTTATTTGATGGAACAAACTATACCTTTTGAAAATCTAGAGTTAAGATATACATTTGTTCTATCAATTTTGATTTGTGAAATATTGTTGAAAAAGGTCCTTATGTTCCTATGAAAATGACAGCTGATGGAGTGACCTTAGAACCAAAGTCTACGGACGAATTTGATGAACATGATTCAAAGAAAATGACTAAATTATCAAGCCATGAACATATTAAGTTGTGCTTTAGATGTAACTGAACATAATAGAGTTAGTGGTTGTGATACTGCTAATGATATGTGGAAAGTACTCCAAATAACTCATGAGGGTATAAACCAAGTTAAAGAATCTAAACTTACCATGCTTGTTAGAGACTATGAACTTTTTACCATAAAACAAGGTGAGAATGTTAGTGATATGTTTACAAGGTTTACTAATATTTTCAATAGCTTAAAAGCTTATGGAAAGAGCTATACTATTGAAGAGCAAAACAGGAAGATTTTGGATGCTTTGCCAAAATCTTGGCAGCCAAAGACACTCGCTATTGAGGAATCCAAGGACTTAAAAACTCTTCCACTTGAACAGCTTATTGGATCTCTGCTCACACATGAAATAAAGATGAAAAGATTAAATGACAAAGAAGATGAAGAAAAGGTAAGAAAAGGAGTTGTACTCAAGAATTCAAATCACTTGAGTGAACAAGAAGAATCTTCAAGTGAAGAAGAATATGGTAACAGTGGAGAAGAGGAAATTGTCATGGCGGTTAGGAAATTCAAGAGATTCTACAAAAAGAAGTTTCTCAAAAAAGGAAGAAAGCCAACCAAGAAAAGTGGACAGTTTTCATCATTCAAACCCCAATGTTTTGAATGCAAGAGCACAGAACTTCTTGTTGCTGATTGTCCCAAAGTTCTGGAAAGGGAAAGAGACAGCAAGAACAAAAAGAAATCTGCCAAGAAAGGAAAAGGACTGGCTAGAATGTGGGATCAACAAGAAAGTGAAGATGACAGTGAAGGAAAGGCCAACATATGCTTTATGGCAATTGATGATGAGGTACAATCTTCTCCCTCTATTTCTAATCATTATGATGATGTTGATCCTAGTGAATTACTTATAGAAATGTATGAAGAATTGAAAAAGGCTTCAAAAAGAAATAAAGAAATAAAATCCAAAATCAATGATTTATCAAATGAGAATTCAAAATTATGTGTTGAAAATGGTAAACTTCTTGAAACCATTAATTGTCTTAACATTGAAAAAGAAGTTTTAAATGTAACCATACAAAGAGCTTTGCATAAAAGTTGTTTCTCTTGAAAAAAATGGAAGAGAAAATTTAAATAAATTACTTGGTTATCAAAGATACTCATTTGCAAAACATGGTCTTGGTTTTACTCATGATGGCTATGTTCCAAAGTATAAAAACTCTTTTGCTAAAGAAACTTTTAATTCTCAACCACTTTTTGCAAGATGATAAGTTTCCAAGGTTTTCAAATGTTTTGTAAAAAGAAAGATAGAAAATGGTGTTAAGACCATTTGGAAAATCAAAGGAACTTTCATCAACCCCCTTGGGCCCAAGAAAATATGGGTACCAAAAATCACTCTTTCCAATTCGGTGTAGGTTCAATTTGCTTCTAGATCAAGTGCCACAAAATGCTTCCTTGACACTGGGTTTTCAAGACATATGACTGGAAATGCCTCACTTATTAGTGAGCTTCAAGCAACAAGTGAAGGCTTTGTCACATTTGGTGACAAGAAGAAAAGAAAAATACTTGGAATAGGTAACATTGGTAAAGGTTCTTTCCCTCTTTTTACTCATTGATGGCTTGAAGTATAATTTACTTAGCATTAGTCAATTATGTGACAATGGATGTAAAGTAGAATTCAAATGTGACACTTGTGCTATTCTTGATAGTGCAAGTAGCAAAACCATATTTGTTGCTAAAAGAGTTGGGAGTGTAAATTTCTTGCCAAAATACTTTTGGACTGAAGCTGTAAATACTACTTGCTATGTAATGAATAGAGTTTTATTAAGACATTTCATAAGAAAAACACCTTTTGAATTTCTATTCAATAGAACTCCTTCAATTGTTTATTTTAAAGTTTTTGGCTATAAGTGCTTCATCTTAAACACCAGTGATAATCTGAAAAAATTTGATAGAAAATCAGATGAAGGAGTATTTCTTGGCTATTCATCAAATAAAAAGGCATATAGGGTTATAACAAAAAGAACATTATGTGTTGAAGAAACCATACATGTAACTTTTGATGAATCTAACATTTATCTTCAAATAAAAAATGAAGATGATGCAGGTTCCTCAATAATTGAAAATCAAACTCATCATCAAGTACCCACATTGGAAGAACATGCCAAAGAAGAAGAAATAATAGAGTAAAGACAGAATGGTCAACCTAGCAAATGATCAAGAGCTTCCAAATGATCTAACATATGCAAGAGGTCATCCTAAGGAGCAAATCATTGATGATGTCTCCCAAGGAGTTAAAACAATGCGATACTTTATTGATAATTTTTCCTTCTTATCTCATATTGAACCTAAAAATATTAATGATGCATTGTGTGACGATTTTTGGATTGTTGTAATGCAAGAGGAGTTAAATCAGTTTGAAAGAAATAAAGTTTGGACTCTTGTAAAATAAAGCTAGACTTGTTGCTCAAGGCTTCAACCAAGAAGAAGGCATTGATTATGATGAAACTATAAGAATACTTTTGACTTTTACTTATTTTAAAGGTTTTATATTATTTCAAATGGATGTTAAAAGTGCGTTTCTAAATGGTTTCATTGAAGAAGAAGTTTATGTAGAACAACCTCCTGGTTTTATACATGAAAAGTTTCCTAATCATGTTTTTAAATTAACCAAAGCTCTATATGGATTGAAACAAGTCCCAAGAGCTTGGTATGAAAGATTGAGTAGATTTCTTCTTTTAAAAGGATTTGCAAAAGGAAAACTGGACACAACTCTTTTTATAAAAACATCTAGTAATGATGATATTTTACTTGTGTAAATTTATGTTGATTATATTATTTTTGGTGCCACTAACACATCTCTTTGTGAAGAATTTGCCAAATCTATGCAAAATAAAATTGAAATGAGTATGATGGGAGAATTGAATTTCTTTCTTGGGCTGCAAATTAAGCAAACCAAGGATGGAGTCTTCATAAATCAAGCAAAGTATACCAAGGAGCTTTTGAAAAGATTTGGAATGGATCAAGCAAAAGGGATAGGTACTCCAATGAGTTCATCAACTAAACTTGACAAAGATGAAAAAGGTAAAGATGTTGATGAGAAATCTTATAGAGGCATAATTAGAAGTTTACTCTATCTCACAGTAAGTAGACCTGATATTATGTTTGTTGTGTGCTTATGGTCTTTGGTTTTTAAAATCTTCATCTTTTGATCTTCTTGTGTCTTGGTATAATAAAAAACAAGCTTGTGTATCTTTGTCTACTGATGAAGCTGAATACATTGCAACTTGTAGTTGTTGTGCTTAACTATTATGGATACAACATACACTACTTGATTATGGTCTTAAATTTAATTGTGTACCAATACTATGTGATAATACTAGTGCTATCAATTTGAGCATAAATCCCATTCAACATCCTATGACAAAGCATATAGAAATCAAACATCATTTTATTCGTGATCGTGTCGGTAAAAGAGACATATGCTTAGAGTATATAAATACAAATAATCAAATTGCTGATATATTCATAAAGCCTGTGGCTGAAGAAAGGTATAACTATCTAAGAAGGCTTTTAGGAATTTCAAAATTTAATTTCTAATATGTTTGTTTAAGTGTGACAAAGGCAGGAAAAATTTGGATGCATTGAGTGAAAATGGAACGTCCAAACTTTGACAGAAAATCCTGGACAGAAAAGTTCTGACCCATGCTCGGAAGCATAACAGAAAGTTCGGAAGTCCGAACTTTTTAAAACTGGAGAAACAGCGAAGTTCGAACGCACGTTCAGATGCAGACCAAAAAGGTTGGTCGTCCAAACTTTGCGGTTACAACGGTTTTTAAGAAACTGAACTAGACCTTACTCACATAATTTATCATCCGAACTCTCTCCTTTTCAAAATTTCTCTCTACCAACTCACTTCCAAACATAAATCCCTCTATAATTTCACCATTTTCACATCAAAATACTTGGATTTTTGAATTCCCAGCCCTACACAGCTCTCAAAACTCGCTATTTTTCTGTTAGAAGATCAAAATGGTAAGAACTAAAGGAGCAAATGTTGAAAAAGGTAAAGGGAAAGCAAAGGTCAGTGAAGGAGGACAAATTCTTAATGAACCAAGGAGAATTAGGGTTCCTCAACCATCATCTGGAGCAGACAAGTTTATCTCAATCAAAGCTGCATCAAAATTTGAAGAATGGAACAAGAAATCAAGGAAAATCATCCCTGGAAACAGAGTTGATTTTGACAAGCTCACCAATATAGGCAATGTCCTATTTTTATTTGGTGATATTGGCTGGAGTAACTTGTTTGCTATAGATGAAGAGTACTATCCCTCTCTCATATATGAGTTCTATGCAAATTTGAAAGAAGACAGAATTGAACATGAAGGGGATAATATTACTGATGCATTAGTAATATTAGAATTCAATGATGCATTAGTAAATAGAATTTCTGGAGTGAGTGATGTTGGAGGAAGATATCTTTCTTTGGGACAACACTGCTATGAACGAGAACTGTTTACAAATGCTAGATTTGAAGAAGCTTTCACCAATGGTAGAGATTTTAGGACCATTAAGGAAAGGAAAATCAAAGCTTTAGATGCAAGGGGAAGAGTTATGCATCATATAATTACAACCATGATTATTCCTAACTTTTGTCACAAAACATTTGTGGGGAATATTAATATGGCACTACTATTGTCACATAAAATAGGAACACGTTGGAAATCTAAGCCATAATCAAGTAGAGTGTGCTTCATCCATAGTACATAAGCACAACAACTACCAACAGTTATATATTTGGCCTCGACGGTAGACAATGACACACATGCTTATTTCTTGCTATACAAAGATACAAGACAACTACCAAGAAGTTCATAATGACCACTAGTACTTTAACGCTCGACTTTACATCTAGCATAGTGACATCCGAAAAGGCAATAAAGGTCAAAAGAAGATTTTGTAAACCAAAGATCATAATCTTGTGTATCAATTAAATAAAGAAGAATATATTTGACGACAATTAAATGAAACTCTTTTGGACAAGAATGAAATCTAGCACATAAGTATACGACAAAATAATGTCCAGTCTACTTGAGGTAAGATAAAGCAAACAAAAAATAATACCTCTATATACCTTTTCATTAACATTTTTAACTTTTTTATCTTTGTCAAGTTTGGTTGATGAACTCATAGGAGTGCTAATACCTTTTGCTTGGTCCATTCCAAATCACCTCGGAAGCTCCTTGGTATACTTGGATTGATTTATGAAAGTGGATCCTTGGTTTGCTTGATTTGAAACCCAAGAAAGAAGTTGTGTTCTCCTATCATGCTCTTTCAAACACACTTTGCATTAACTTGGAAAACTCCTCACAAAGAGAAACATTAGTAGCACCAAATATGGATCATCTACATAGATTTGCACAAGTAAAAGATCATTGTTGCAAGAGGTTTTTATAAAAATAGTTGTGTCAACCTTTCCTCTTGAAAATCCTTTTGAAAGAAGAAAACTACTCAATCTTTCATTCCAAGCTCTAGGAGCTTGTTATAAACCATATAAATCTTTGGATAGTTTAAAGGCATGGTTAGGAAATTTTTCATAAGCAAAATTGGGGGATTGTTCCACATAAACTTCTTCATCAATAAAACCATTTAGAAAAGCATATTTGACTCCATTTGAAATAACTTAAAACCTTTAAACCAAGAAAATGCCAAAAGCATTCTTATAGATTCAAGTTTAGCTACTGGAACAAAAGTTTCGTTATAGACAAAGCCCTCTTCTTGATTGAATCCTTGGGAAACAAGTCTAGCCTTGTTTCTAACAACTTCTAAGAATGGTACAAATATCACATTGAAACTCAACTTTGCATACATTGTCACACAATTAACTATAGCTAAACAAATTGTATTTCAAGTCATCAATGAGCAAACTTGTTTAATGAGAGGGGAAGATCCTTTACCAATATACCTAATCCAACAATTCTTCCTTTCTTCCTGTCACCAAAGGAGACAAATCCATTATTTGTGGCTTGAAATTCACTAATGAGTGAAGCATTATTCCCCGTCATGTATCTTGAGCATCTACTATCAATGAAATAGTTAGTATCACTTGATCTTGAATGAATATGTACCTATATCAAATGAGAGGAAGTGACATTTGGTACTCTCAATTTCTTGGGTCCAACGAGGTTAGTGATAGTTCCCTTAGCTCTCCAAATGGTTTTAACACCACTGTCGACTTTTCTTTTCACATAGCATCTAGAGGCATTGTGATCATTTCTACCACAATAAGTACATGTATGAGGCATAGAGGTAGATGTAGCTTTGACAAAGTAATTTTTGTATTTTAACGCGGCATATATTCTTTCTTGAATTTGTCTTGAAAGTCAACCCAGGTCTATGGCTTACTTTTCACAGTACGAGCTTCAGACATTCTCAACCACCAATCATGAGTAGCTCCTTCTAGATGGAAAGCTGCAAAAGTCACTTTTCTATTATCATAATATCCCAGAGTATCATAGATATCCGTCAGTTGTTCCAAAAATAGTTCGGCTTTAACTTCTTGCTCCACATCCCCAAAGAATTCGGGAGGTCAAAATTTTAAAAATCGCTCCAAAGATTCATCTATTTCGGGTGTTGATACCCGTTCAGTCCTTCGAGTTCCAACAACTACCTCTGAAAATGTAGTCGGTCTAACCATAAACTGTTCGATTATATCGGCACCTGTTTGCTCTGGATAAGATGGCTGCCCCTCAGATTGTTCCGACTGTGGGTGCTAGGGAGTTTCATCTTAAGCCTCAGCACTAAGTATTGTTGAACGTGGTTGTAATGCCATTCTATGCATATATAATGCCTATAACTAATGAAACATATAGCTACACACAATATATAAATAAAGCAACGAAAAAGAAAAGAAAATAATTTATTCAAGATTACACATCTAAACATAATATCAAATAAGAAGGAATTACAACCAAAAAGAGTATATATATATATATATATATATATATATATATATATATATATACACACTTATATTCACGGGTCAAAAATAAAGCTAGATACAAAATGTGGATGGCCTACTATGTTATCTTACTCAAGGCATATAAAATGCCTAACTAATGAACCGTTACACTACAAAATTTGGGATCCTATACGACCCCAAGTCTGAAAGGACTACAGTCTTAAGTTAGACAGGTCTATACAAACAGATACACATACCCAAGACAGATTCCCAATTCTGAACTCCTCAGTCTCTTTCCTGACACTTGGGTCACGGAATATGAAAAAGTCCATGAAACTGCAAATCAGCCTCTGGAATCTTCATCCTCTCAGATCTCTCAGAATTCTAATGGTTCTGTTTCCATCAGATTTGATCATAAGCATCTCCAGTCTATCAAGCAAAACTATCCACGAATTTCTATGATTCGTCTTCCTGTCTCAGATCCTCCTCCAAATCATCAAGCAGATCTTGATCGGATTACCAAACTCAGACTAGATCATCCTCTGGTTTCCCACCGAGATACTTTCCCGGACATCATAAAATGGTACACACCAGATGCACAACCAGTTGTCTTTGAGACAGATCCATTCTCCAATCCTTGCTATTGGGGTGGTTGCACTTCCTATGAATCTGATTTCCTTTCTCGGCCTGATTTCTTTACTACAAAACCCGTTATAGCCATAATCCGACCTAGTTATTCGAACCCATTTCTTAAAGGTTTTATTCCAAGTATCCTTGTGTTCTTAACCTGGTTTAAACCTTTTCCTAAACACTTTCTCCTCTTTAACATCCACCGCCCTATAGACCCAGACTTCACAGTCCATCCATATATGTTTGTTGAAAATAAATTTATGCCTCAAGAAATCTGGCCTGATGATTATGGTTCTTGGAATTATGGTTCTTGGAATTATCCGACCAACCATCATCACTAGATTAATATCAAAATAGCTCGTGAATGGTATCTTCACCACCCGCTTGATTCTCAGCCGACACTAAAACCCTTTTTGATTACTTTAACCTTCAGCCAGCTAGCTCCTCTCAGTCATCACATGGGTTTACCTTTCCACGTATGGCCTTTGATAAAACTGCTCGAACCACTTGTGTCACCTCACTCAGAAAGGATGCACTCAAGCAGAAAAAGAAAAAAAGCAAAGGCACATGCTCTACATCAGGATCTCATTATTGAACGCAATATCACTGATCCTGACTCCACTGATAGTGATGTTTCAACACTGACTGATTTCGAGCATTACAGTTGTGAAGACTTTTCTCTTTAGTGCTCTGCACTTTGTTTTCTTTATTATTCAGTATGTTATCGTGTCAACATTATTTCACAACTGATTAAAGCTGATAAGTGTGATAAGTGTGGTGTGATGTAAGCGATGACCTCATTAGCTACTATGATGTAAGCAATGACGTCATAGTCCAATAATTTAGCCTTCTAGGTTCTTCCTTGGAGCTCTATATAAAGAAGAGCCCATTGTTGTAACATTTTCTCAAGATAAGTTCTCGAGTAATAATATCTCTCTTGTGTGTTCTATCCTAAACATGTCTTTCTAAGTTTCCTCTATTCTTCTTCACTGCTTCTATAGGACAGGATCCTTTGAGTGCCCAAGAGTTGGCCGTTGTATTGATCCAAGTCATACCTTCTTAGACAGTCTAGGTTTGAGTTTTTGAAATTATTCTCTTTCGAATACTTCTAGTTTTTATGTCATCACTAATATTAGTATCAAAGTGATGCTGAAGATTGAGCCTAGCTGAAAATTTTGAGCGAATCAAGACACATCAGCACAGACTACCTTATACCTCCTCAAACAGAAACCAGGCTAAGGATCTGGGGCACCTGCCAGTCAAACCATGGTGATCAACCTTAACATTGAGTCCCTCTTGACTCACTGTTAGGTGACCACATACAGATAAATGCAGTACCAGTTGGACCACGCCCTCCCTGACTTACTACGCCCCCTTTCAAGTGGATCCACAACCCAGAGTCTGTGCATGGCCAGCGGAAGTGGCCCCAGTATGAGGCACTAGCCACATACAGTACAATCCATTGACACTTCAGGCTCAAATCATATGAAGTCATATCATATTCCAAATCATAATATATCCAAACCATATATGGACAGGACGGAGTTTTCATGCACATTTTCAAACATAAAGGCCACAAGTAGCCATCCAAACATGTAAATGCAAGTTTTTTCAAATATGCTATGGAAATCCACATGATTTCCAAAAATACACAATAACATATTTCTCAAAAATTACTTGTATTTATAGATCATGTTCAAATAATATAATATTTTCAATCAAATAAATACCTATTTGGAGCACTATTTCGAGATATTTTTAATGCACAAATAAAAACATATTATGGAGAACCTCTTCAATTTAAAATAAATAATTAAAATAATTCTCATGGAGAACCTCTCTAATTCAAAACAAATAGCAAAAGAAATTCTCAAAATAATATATTCACGCTTGCGAATAACAAATATTGATAACACTAAAAATATAGTGAGTCTCGGTTTGTATATATATAGGCTACTTGTTGCCTATGGAGATGTGCGAATTTTCTACAAAATTCAAATGACTAAACCTTAGTCAAAATCTATAAAAGAAATGATAAATTCTAATTTATCGAGTGAACCTTTCTAGACTAATCTATGCCTAAATAAAACACATAATTATCAAATAGTCTGCAAAAATATATATTTGTATTTAAACTTAAAATATAATCAAATATGTTATGATTTTATTATTTTTAACACACACATATATATATATATATATATATATATATATATATATATATCATACTAAAACAATTATTTTTTATAATAAACTAATAAAATAATATTTTTATTACATCTTCAAATATATTATGTAGTTAATAAAATTTTATAAATATCATAAATATCAAATTTTCTCAAATATGAAATATCAAAAATTTCATAAATATCAACTCTATTAAAATATTTATATATTTAATAAAATTCCAAAAATATCAAATTTTCTCAAATATGAACTATCACATATTTCACAAATATCAAATCTATTTCAAATTCTAAAACATATAGATTTGTTTTATAATATAACAATTCATACTATAAATAATAAAATAAAAAATTTTCACTAAATAAACAATTTATACTATAAAGTTAAAGAAATTATAAGCAAACAAGGAAATCAAACAAAAGAAAATAATAATAATTAGTACCTTAATGGACAAAGAGGAAACAAGCCAAGAAGGAAAAATATTGAGCAAATCTCGAGAGCAACCAAGAGAAAAAGGAAAGAAAAGGAAGGAAAGAAAGAAAATGAAAAAGATGGCAACATAAGGCAAAACAAATAAATATATATATATATATATATATATATATATATATATATATATATATATATATATATATATATATATATATATATCACCTCAAGTGACCAACTGTCACTTGAGGGTTTGTCCACATTTTCTTTTCTTTTTTCTTGAAAAATCTAAAATATCTTAGACCTAATTTACTGTTACCAAAATTACGTATTCTACCACACAAATGCACATACCTAACAATTCAGGATGTTTTCTTCGTATATACTCTTCGATTTCCCAAGTTGGTTCTTCAATCCCACGATGCTTCTAAATTACTTTACACATTAGGATCTGCTTTCCTCTCAACTCTTTTACATTACGTTCCACAATCTGTGCAGATTTCTCTTCATATGTCAAATCCGCTTTCAATTCCAATGTTTCATCATTCAACACATGGTCATGTGATGGATGATACTTTTTTAGTTGTGACACATGAAGCACATCATGTAACCCAATTAGCTCTTCTGGAAATATTAATCGATATGCCACTTTACCGATTCTACTTGAAATTTCAAATGGCCTGATGTATCTAGGACTCAATTTTTCTCTTCTTCGATGTTCAAATTTTCCCCGATAAGGTGTCAGTTTCAAAAGTACTTTATCTCCAACCTCAAACTATAATTCCCTTCTTCAAACTATAATTTTCTGCTTACTTTTAGCTGCTATAAGTTTTCTCTGGATAATCTTTATTTTTTTCTGCATTTCTTCCAGTTCGAGCATCCAATTCTTTTGCTTCCAATGAGCTCGAACCCCAACCTCATCCCAATATAAAGGTGTTCTACACTTCCTGCCATATAATGCTTCAAAAGGTGCCATTCCAATTGTGAATGATAACTATTATTGTAAGCAAATTTCGAGCAAGCAAGATTATCTATCCATTTATTTCCAAAATCCAAAGCGCATGCTTGCAACATATCTTCCAATATTTGAATTGTTCTCTCTGTTTGTCCATCTATTTGTGGATGCCTAGAGGTACTATAGCTCAGGTTGGTTCCAAGAGTAACCTAAAATTTGGACCAAAATCTAGAGGTAAATCTTGGGTCTCGATTCGAAACAATATCATATAATAGAGCTAACTTTTCTAAAGGATAGGTCATATTGATAGCTAGAAAATGTGTTGTTTTGGTCAGTCTATCAACAATTACCCAAATAGCATCTTTTTGTCATCTCGTACGAGGTAATCCCATAATGAAATCCATGGTAATATATTCCCACTTCCATTCTGGCACCAATAAGGATTGCAATAACCCCACTGACTTTTGATGTTCAGCTTTCACTTTCTGGCAGGTAAGACAAGCGGATACATATTCAACTATGTCTTTCTTCATTCCATTTCACCAAAATTTCTGCATCAAATCCTTATACATCTTATTTTTGCCTGGATGCATAGTGTACTTACTCTTATGTCCTTCTTCTAGAATCTTCTACTTCAGTCCCTTGTCATTAGGGATACATAGTCGCTATCGAAACTCAGGAAATTTCTTGGATTCCATTCATTTCTTGAATTTTTGAAACTCATTATTGCTCTTTTTGGCACTTCGAATCTCCTGTTGCAATGTAGATATTAAGGTCAAACTTGTTATCTTCACCTTTCTGCTGAGAGCATCTACTACAACATTAGCTTATCCTGGATGATATATAATAGGACACTGATATTCTTCCAATAACTCCATTCATCTTCACTGTTGCATATTCAAATATTTTTGTGAAAATAAATACTTTAAACTCTTGTGATTAGTATAAATCTCATACTTTGAATAATATTTGAATTACAAGTGTTTTGATAACGGTCTTTGAGTTTAAAAGTTTTTAAATGACTTATCTTTTAGTAAAAAATGATTTCAAACTTATTGAGGTTGATTTTCAAACATTTAAACAAAGTTTCAACAGTTTGGACGCAAGTTCGGACGTCCAAACTGTGAACATGACTACTAAATATCCAGAGAAATTCGGATGCAAGGGTCAAAGTTCGGTCGTCCGAACTTTCCCTGACAACATGTCACAGTAATGTTTGGATGATAGTTCGGACGCAGAAGATCAAATTCAGTCGTCCGAACTCCTTAGAAACTAGCCGTTACTAGCCGTTTTATGACTGTTGGAACTGATTTTCAAAATCTATAAAAGATATAAACTCCAGATTTTAAACTAATGCTGAACACTTGAAGAATCAAAACATTCCAAAATCATTTGAAATCATAAAAGCTCTCTTTTATCTTGTGCTCTCATATAATTATTCAAGATTTCAATGGCAACAAGGTGAAGTGGTGCTAACTTGTGTAATCATCTACCAAGCAGTGGTAATATCTCATTAAACCTCTATTTATCTCTTTATCTATTTGCTCAATACAAGGTTATCTTGTGGTATAAAATCCTTTTGGTAAGGGTGATCCTTAAGGCATTGATTTAAGATTGTCTTTAGATATAAAATCCTTGTGGTAGGGTGAACCTTGTTTGTAGCATTGCAAAAGAGGTTGTTGGTAGGGTAATCCTCATGTGTAATTGATTGATTTGAGTATTGAATAGATTGGTTGAAATCCTTGAGTGTGGACTCAAGGTAGTGGATGTAGATCTTGAAGAGATCGAACTACTATAAATTGCTTGTATTCTTTACTCTTCCTTGTATATTGCTTTATCATTGTGTTCATTACATTCTCATTGAAACAATTGAATATAATCTTTCTAAACCAAGATTATAAAAAGAAAATAGTTTTCGAAAATTAGCCAAAGACCTAATTCACCCCACCTTCTTAGGTCTTTCAATTGGTATCAAACAAGGGCTTCTTTGTGTGGTTTTACAACCTAGAAGTTAAGATCTTATGGCTAATGTTTTAAACTTATATTATTTGGAAGGATATTCTACAAATAGACCTCCTTTGTTTGATGGAACAAATTATACATTTTCGAAATCTATAATTAAGATATATATTTGTTCTATTAACTTTGATTTGTAGAATATTGTTGAGAAAGATCCTTACATACCAATAAAAATGAGAGCTGATAGAGTTATTAAAGAACCAAAGCCTATAGACGAATTTGATGAGAGTGACTCTAAGAAGATGACATTAAATTACCAAGCCATGAACATATTGAGCTGACACTAAATGTGAATGAGTACAATCGAGTTAGTGGATGCGACACCGCTCATGATATGTGGAGACTTCTTCAAGTAACACATGAAGGAACAAAACAAGTAAAGGAGTCCAAGCTTGCAATGAACTATTCACCATGAAGCAAGGTGAGAATATTAGAGCTATGTTCACAATATTTACCAACATCTCCAATGGTCTAAAAGCCTATGGGAAGAACAAAATAGAAAGATATTGGATGCTCTACCAAAGTCTTGGCAACTGAAGACTCTTGCTATTGAGGAATCAAAAGATTTGACAACTCTTCCAGTTGAAGAGCTCATCGGATCACTACTTACACATGAGATGAAAGTCAAGAGATTAAATGATATTGAAGATGGAGAGAAGGGAAGAAAGGGAGTTGTACTTAAAACCTCCAATCATCTTAGTGAACAAGAGAAATCATCAAGTGATGAAGATGAAAACAGTGAAGATGATGAGATGGCTATGGTAGTAGGAAAATTCAAGAAATTCTATAAAAAGGAATTTTTCAAGAAAGGAAAAGGCCATTCAAGAAAAGTGGACAATCATCATCATTGTTCAAACCTCAATGCTTTGAATGCAAGAGCACTGAACATCTTGTTACCGATTGTCCTAAAGCTTTGGAAAAGGAAAGAGACATCAAACTCAAAAAGAAATCTCTCAAGAATGGAAAGGGACTTATTGGCACTTGGGACCAACAGGAAAGTGAATATGACAATGAAGGAGGAGCCAACATATGTTTTATGATAATAAATGATGAGGTACAATCTACTCCTTCAATTTCCACTTTATGTGATGATGATATTGATCCTAGTGAATTACTTGTTGAGATATATGGAGAATTTAAAAAGGCCTCAAAAGAAATAAGGAGATGAAAACTAAAATTAATGAGTTATTGAATGAAAATTCAAAATTATATTGTGAAAATGGAAAACTTCTTGAATCCATTAATTACTTAAACATTGAAAAGAAAATTTTAAATGTAGATTTACAAAACACATCTCTTGAAAATAAAGATTTTTGCACAAAAATCTTTTCTCTAGAAACAATGCTTAGTGATCATGAAATGTTGAGAAAAAAAAGTTGATGATCTTACATTATGCATTGAAAAATTTACAAATAGAAAAGATAATCTTAACAAACTACTTGGATCTCAAAGATCCTCTCTTGTGAAAAATGGTCTTGGTTAAAATCATGAAAACAATGTTCTAAAACATAAAACATTATTTATAAAAGCTACTTCTACTTCAATGCTTCATACATGTTGTAACATTTCAGGGAGGCTTAGTTCCTGAGTAATAATATCTCTCTTGTGTGTTCTACTCCAAACATGTTATGTTAAAATAAAAATAGAGAATGGTGTTAAAACCATTTGGAGAGTCAAAGAAATTATCACTAACCCCCCTTGGACCCAAGAAAATGTAGGTACCAAAAGTCGTTTTATCTAATTTGGTGTAGGACCGATTTGCCCCAAGATCAAGTACCACTAAGTGGTTTCTTGACAGTGGTTGCTCAAGACACATGACGGGAAATGCTTCACTTATTAGTGAACTTCAAGCAACAAGTGAAGGTTTTGTCACATTTGGTGATAAAAAGAAGGGAAGAATACTTAGAATTGGTAATATTGGTAAAGGTTCTTTTCCTCTCATTAAACTAGTATTGCTTATTGATGGTTTGAAACATAATTTACTTAGTATTAGCCAACTATGTGACAGTGGTTGTAAAGTTGATTTTAAATGTGACACTTGTACTATTCTTGATAGTGTGATCTGCACATCAAAATCTCTTGAACTAGTTCATATGGATTTGATTTGACCAATGAGGACCACTAGTCTTGGTGGTAAGAGGTATGCATATGTGATTGTTGATGATTTCTCAAGATTTACATGGGTGATCTTTCTAGCTCAAAAGGATGAAGTTTTTCGTGAATTTGTAGAACTTTTCAAAAAAATCCAAATCTCCCTTGAATGCAAATTGATTTCTATTAGGAGTGATAATGGAAGAGAAATTTGTAATCAAGACTACAAAATTTTGTGATGAAAGTGGTATTACACATAATTTTTCAGTTGCCAAAACACCCCAACAAAATGGTGTTGTTGAAAGGAAAAATAGAACTTTACAAGAGATGGCTAGATCAATGCTTTGTGAAAACTCTTTACGAAAATATTTTTTGAGCCGAAGCTTTAAACACTGCTTCCTACGTAATGAATTGAGTTATTTTAAGACATTTTCTATGAGAAACACCTTTTGAACTTCTATTTGATAAAACTCCTTCAATTGATTATTTTAAGGTATTTGGCTGTAAGTGCTTTCTCTTGAATACTCATGACAACCTGGGAAAATTTGATAGAAAATCAGATGAAGGTATATTTCTTGGTTATTCATCAAATAAAAAGGTGTAGGGAGTTTATATCAAAAGATCATTATGTGTTGAGGAAACCATCCACGTGACTTTTGATGAATCTAATATTTATCTTGAAAGAAGAAATGAAGATGATGTACCTCAATGATTGATAATCAAACTTATTCTCAAGTACCAACTTTAGAAAAACATGCCAAAGAAGAAGAAATAATAGAGCAAGAACAAGATGGCCAACCTAGTAGTGACCAAGAGCTTCCAAAAGATCTAAGATATGCAAGAGGCCACCCTAAGGAGCAAATCATTGGTGATGTCTCCCAAGGAGTTAAAAACAAGGCGGTACTTTATCGACAACTTTACCCTTTTATCTCATATTAAGCCTAAAAACATTGATGATGCCTTGAGTGATGATTTTTGGATTATTGCTATGCAAGATGAGCTAAATCAATTTGAAAGAAATAAAGTTTGGACTCTTGTCTCAAGACCTCATGATTATTCTGTCATTGGTACAAAATGGGTTTTTCGAAACAAATTAAATGATCTAGGAGAAGTTGTTAGAAATAAGGCTAGAATTGTTGCCCAAGGATTCAATTAAGAAGAAGGCATTGATTACGATGAAGCTTTTGCTCCGATAGCTAAACTTGAATCCATAAGAATACTTTAGATTTTGCCTATTTTGAAGGCTATAAACTATTTCAAATGGATGTCAAAAGTGCATTCCTAAATGGTTTTATTGAAGAAGAGATTTATGTGGAACAACCACCCGGTTTTACTCATGAAAAGTTTCCTAACCATGTTTTCAAGCTAACTGACGTGCAATCCGCGGAAGAACGAAATAGGTGATGGAATTTTCAGCTTGGACAAACAAAGATTCGATTTTCGAACAACAAACAATTCTTATAAACACAATATAATTAAATTCCTACGACACCTCTTAGAAACTTGTTCTAAGCAATCCCGATAATAAGAATTTAACCAATAAGAAGAACACTTACACGCCACAATCGGAAAACTCAATTGATAAGTGAAAGTGAAGTTCTTGGAGTAACAAGAGTAAGAGGATTCAACCCTCTCAAGGTGGTGGCGGCAGCCCCTCAAAATGACACTCAAAATCTGCCCTAATTTTCCTCCAAGAAGGCTACTTATAGCTAGGGTTTGAAAGAAAGGGTTGGGCTTAATGATACATATAAGCCCAACATAAAAACAAGATACATATGAGCCCAAAATAAGACAATTCCAACAAGGTTGACAGCCCAAGTCTTTAAAACATAATTGCCTCTTGGACTTAAGCACATTACATAGCCTTCAAGTCCGGCCCAAGTATTTGAGACAAATGGACCAAGTTGGGCTGTGGTCCAACTAAATCTCCTCCAACAAGTTTGGTCTTCAAATGTCGATCCACATAGGCAAACAAGGCCTCTTGAAGCGTCTTAGCCCTAGCTCTAGTTATTGGCCCGACCGGTATGATTAGCTCATTATTTGACACGTCTAAGCCATCATAGCAATCCGTAGGCTTGCTCACATCACTAACCTAGAGCTTGGTATGAAAGATTAAGTAGCTTTCTTCTCTCAAAAGGATTTTTAAAAGGAAAAGTTGACACAACACTGTTTACAAAAACCTCTTGCAATAATGATCTATTGTGCAAATTTATGTGGATGACATCATATTTGGTGCTACTAATACATCTCTTTGTGATGAGTTTGGGAGAACTCAATTTCTTTCTTGGCCTACATATTAAGCAAACTAAGGATGGAGTCTTCATAAATCAAGCAAAGTACACCAAAGAGCTCTTGAAAAGATTTGGAATGGATCAAGCGAAAGGACTAAGCACTCCAATGAGTTCATCAACCAAACTTGATAAAGATGAGAAAGGTAAAAATGTTGATGAAAAGGTATATAGAGGTATGATTGAGAGTTTACTTTATCTTACCGCAAGTAGACAGGATATCTGTTTGTTGTATGCTTATATGCTAGATTTCAATATTGTTCTAAAGAGTCTCATTTAAGTTCTGTAAAACGCATTTTTCGTTATTTGATTGATATACATGACTATGACCTTTGGTTTTCAAGATCCTCATCTTTTGACTTTGTTAGATATTCAGATGCTGATTATGCAGGATGCAAAGTTCAGCATAAAATTACTAGTGGTCACTGTTAATTTCTTGGTAATTGTATTGTATCGTGGTATAGTAAGAAACAAGCATGTCTGTCCCTATTTACCACAGAGGCTGAATATATCACTGCCGGTAGTTGTTGTGCTCAAGTGCTATGAATGAAGCACACTCTACTTGTTTATGGTCTAAATTTTAATTGTGTGCCTATTCTATGTGACAATACCAATGCCATCAATCTAAGCATAAATCCCATTCAACATTTTAGGACTAAGCATATAGAGATTAAACATCATTTTATTCATCATCATGTAGCTAAAGGAGATATATGCTTGGACTATGTGAATACAAATGATTAAATTATTGATATATTTACCAAGACTTTGGCAGAGGAAAGGTTCTGTTATCTAAGAAGACTTTTGGGAATTTCAAAATTCAATTACTAATGCGTGTGTTGAAGTATGGTAAAAACAAGGAATATCTTAACGCAAAATTCGGATGCATTGTGTAAATTTGGACGTCCAAACTTTCTCTAGAAAATCCTAGACAGAAACATTCGGACGCATATTCGAACGCATGACAAAAAATTTGGTCGCCCGAATTTGATGAAACTGAAGAAATAGAGAAGTTCGGATGTGAGTTCAGATGCAGACCAGAATATTCGATCATCCAAACTTTGCGGGTACGTCAGTTTTAAATAGAATTAAACAGTTATTCCTCTCATTTATAACTTTCGAATTCTCTCTTTCTTCAAAACCCACGCGACCTACCTGCGTCCAAACCCAAATTTCTCTGTGATTTCACCATCTTCATCTCAAATCACTAGCATTTTCTAGTTCTAAGCCCTAAATACACCTTATAATTCACTTTCTCTCAAAGAAAAATACCATGGTGAGAACAAAGAAAGTAAATGTTGAAAAAGGAAAGGGCAAAGCAAAGGAAAGAGATAGTGGATTAATCATCAATGAACCTAGAAGGATTTGAATCCCTCAAACCTCATCCAGAGTAGATAGATTCATCTCCATCAAGACTTCTACTGAATTTGAAGGATGGAGTAGAAGGAGCAGAAAAATCATTCCTGGACACAAACTCAATGTGGATAAACTCTCTAATATGGGTAATATCCTATCTCTCTTTGGTGAAATTTGATGGAGCAGTTTACTAATAGTTGATGAAGAATTTTATCATGCTCTTATATATGAGTTTTATGCAAATCTTAAAGAGGAGAGAATTGAACATATGGGAGACAATGTAGTTCAATGGTATTCATCTAGAGTGTCACAAGTTGTTTTTGAGTTCAATGATACTCTAGTAAATAGAATTTGTGAAGTAGATGATAGTGGAGTAAAGTATTACTCTTTGGTGCAATATTGCTTTATTCATGAATTATTTACCAATGAAAGGTTTGAAGAAGCTTTCAGTAATGGTAGGCAATATAGATCTATCAAGGAAAGGGAAATCAAGGCATTGGATGCCAGGGGAAGAGTGTTGCATCATATAATTACTACAATGATAATTCCAAACTTTGGACATAAGTCTTCCGTTGGTAACATGCATGTTGTAATAATGCTTGCTCTACATGAACATAGAAGGTTAAATTTTGGGTATATGGCTTTGAGACACATGATGGGAGCAAGAAATACTGGAAATAAGGCCTTGCCTTATGAAAGATTACTAACTAAGTTCTTTAAGCATTTCCAAGTCAAACTTCCCAGAAGAGGACACGTTTTCAAGAGTGGAGAGATCTACACTAATGATTCTTTCAAAAGGATGCAATTAGTTCTCAATGAATATGGAATATGGGGAACAAAAAGAGAAACTCCTTTAAAAAAGGAAGAAGTTGAAGAAAGTGAAGAGGTTGAAGAAGAAGATAAAGAAGAAACTTTAGCAAGGTGAAATACCTAAGAGGGGGGTGAATTAGGCATTTGGCTAATTTTTCGTAAATACAGTCCTTTTATAATTCTAAGTAAAAAACAAATTGTATGTGCTTGGTTCAATAGAAGAGTAAGGCAATTAATAGCAAAGCAGTAGAACAATATAAGAACGAAGAACACAAGCAATTTATAGTGGTTCGATCTCTTCAAGATCTACGTCCACTACCTTAAGCCTACACTTAATGATTTCAAACAATCTACTATGAGCTCAAGTCTACAAATTACACAAGAGGCTCACCACACAATGAAGCACACAATGATTTTACACTCACAATCTCTTTTAGTAATTATACAAACAAGGTTCACCCTTCCACAAGGTTTTATATCTAAAGACCAATCTAATCCAAGGCTCACCCACACACAAGTTTTACACCACAACCTTGATTAATCTAGTCTATGGCTCACCCTTATCAAAAGGATTTTATTTCATAAGATAACCTTGCAATGAACTAATAGAGAAAAAATAGCTTAATAGAGAAAGAAGAATGTGTAGATGTTACCACTTGTTGGTAGATATTTACACAATGTTGCATCTTCACACTTTGGAATCTTGAATGATCAATTGAAAGCACAAGACAAAAGAGAGCTTAAAAATGTTTGCTAAAGGCTTTGGAATGTTTAGAGTTCACAAGGATTCAAAACTTGCAAAAAATTTGAAGTTTATAGCTTTTATATATTTGAAAAATCAATTCAACAGCTATAAAATGGCTAGTAATGGTTAGTTTCAGAGAAATTCAGACATCCAAACTTTTTGTCATGTGTCCGAACTTGCGTCCGAACTTTACTGTGCCAAGATGTCTAGAAAAGTTCAGACGTCCGAACTTTTCCTTATGCGTCCGAACTTGCGTCTGAAATTCTCTGGGAAAACAGTGACCATGCTATTAGAGAAAGTTTGGACGTCCGAACTTTTCTCCATGCATCTGAACTTGCGTCCAAACTTCTCTGGAAGCATAGTAACCATTTCCAAAGTTTGGACGACCAAAATTGCATCCAAACTTATCAAATTTTGTCAAATCTTTTGAAAATTATTGTTGATAACATTGAAAACGTTTTGCATGAATGGACATATCATTTAAGCACATTTAAACACAAAAAACGTTGCCAAAACATTTTGATTATACAAAATCTTCTTAAGATCATTTGAGATTTCAAAAACATACTTGTTATCACAAAGTTTATTGAAAATCATTTCAAAAACAAGTTTTGTGCTCTCTCATGCATTCAACTGATTTCAATCATCTTGAACATACTCTTCAATCTTCAGTCACCTTTGGCATAGTTGAGTTGTTCTTGCATTGTGACTCCAAGAAAATAAGATTTTATGCTTCTCAATCTATCAATCCTATCACTCAACATACAGTACAATAGTCCTCATGAATGTTTGCCATTATTCAAAATTAATCATAACTACATGATTAGCCCTTAGGGCTAATACAAGGAAAATGAAGGCAAAGAAGAGGCATGACTTATCAAGTGAGGGGGAGCAACCTCCCTCCAAGAGAAGACTCTTTGAAGAAGTGTCTACTCCTCAATCACATCCCAACGTTGAAGAAGACCCTAGTTGTGAAGGGATTACTAGAAGTGATACCATCGTTGCTAAAGCATTCCAAGAAGCGTTGAACAACCACATCAAGAAAATGGAGAAAATGTACAAGTTCTTTGAATCCTTTGCTCCAATGATTCTTGGAAAACTAGATGGTTTGGAAAATAGAGTAAAGCACATAAAAGATATATTAATGAGAAATGTTCCAAGTGGTGAAGGAACCTCTAGGCCTCAAGAAAGACAAAACGGATGATGATGAAGATAAGGAAGATATAAAGAAAGATGATGATGATGGTGATGATAATGACGATGATGACCAAGGAGATGATTTTGAGCTAGTGGCTAGAACAAGAGAAAAGAATGAAGAAAATGATGCCAAGTCATAAAGGGAAGATCAAGAGGAGCAGCAAGCTGGCATTACTGAGAAAGGAAGCTTGATTGCAAAAGCTGAAATTATCACTCCCTCCAACCTGACATTCAACCAAGGAAGAGTTAAACATGTGGCAATTAAGAAGGGATTCAGCAAATGCTCTCCATCAACACAAGACTAAGCATCTTTTCTCTTCTATCTTTACTACTTTAGTAACTTAAATGTACTTAGTATAATTTATGTGTTTCACAACTATTTTTATTTCTAGCATGGTTTCTGCAATTTCACAGTTCTTTCTAATTTTTGTAATGCTTTTATGAAGCTCAATGATCATCCTAAGTTCAATTAAGGGAGGAAGAAGTTGATTTACCAAAATGTGCTAACATGATAAATGTTGCTTATTGTTGTTGATATGCTATTTACTTGACTTGAAGTTTGCTAAACTTTGCTCATACTGCAGAATGAGACTAGCATGATGTTTGATCAGTGTTTCTTATATGGGATGATGTTTGCGTGATGACAAAAAGGGGAGAAAAATATGATGACAAAATGTGTTTCTGCCAACTGAAGTATGCTTATATATCTACTATTGTAGTGACATTGAGTGATGATAATAGTTGAGTTGAGGTTGAATTATTGACCAATCCGCGATTTTACTATCTTTCGTTTTCCTTTCTTAGATTTTCGTTATTGATCTTGTTGTTATCCGTGTCTCTCTCTAGTCAGCCTACCTTGTCAAAGTTGTGCCTTTTGTGGGTTACAAAAAAAAATAGTCCAAAAAAAGGAAAAAAAAGGTCCAAAAAAAAGAAGAAAAAAATCGTCAAAAAAAATAAAAGAAAAAAATCGTCAAAAAAAATAAAAGAAAAAGAAGACCACAGAAAGAAGGTCAATTGGAGAAGAAAAGGAAGGAAGATTCCTAGAGTCATAAAGATTGGGCACACTCCAAAAGATTCTCCTAGAGTTTCCTAATTCCTTTTAGGAAAGCAAAAAAAAAAAAGGTAGTTTCCTATTTTGATTTCTTCCTAATTCCTTTTAGGAAAGCAAAAAAAAAAAGGTAGTTTCCTATTATGATTTCTTCCTAATTCATTTTAGGAAAGCAAAAAAAAAAGGTAGTTTCCTATTCTGATTTCTTCTTAATTCCTTTTAGGAAAGCAAAAAAAGGTTGTTACCTATTTTGATTCCTTCCTAATTTCTTTTAGGAAAGCCAAAAAAAGGTTGTTTTCTATTCTAATTTCTTCCTAACTGTTTTTTTTGGAAAGCAAAAAAAAAAAAATAGTTTCCTATTCTGATTTCTTCTTAATTCCTTTTAGGAAAACAAAAAAAAAAGGTTGTTTCTATTCTGACTTTTTTCATTCTTTTTCAGTAAGTATGAGCTCTAATTGACTAAATTCTGATTTCTTTCTAGTAATTTAGTTCCTTTTACTTTCTTTGACTTCTATAATTTGATCTACGCTATTCGGTTGTTGAATTGCTACAAACTTGACTACTTGATTTGGTTGATTAGTTCTCAAAGAACTAAAAGAGAGTTTGTTGAGTGGTAAAAGGCTGAGTGTTATATCATTACAAGAAAAAGGCTAAAATAGAGAGATACACGAGAGAAAGTGAGGACTATTTTCTACTAATCTTTAATGTTGCTGCATACATGATGGCTTCCCAAGAACACTTGGAAAGTTCTTCTAGTGCACAAGAGTCTTTTTCATACAGGCCATACAACAAGAATTTCAAAGGCTACACACGGCAATGGAGGACATTAAAAATCAATTGAATGGCCACGAGCAAATCTTAGCGAGCATGCCGAGAGGCCAACCAAGAAGAAATCCCATTGTAGCTCCTAATGCACCACGAGTTATTGGGGTGGATGTACTTCTTGTGAATCATGTCAGAATTGCTGTCTTGAATGTGGTCTTGATCCAGAAGATTGCACCTGCAATCAATCCCGCAGAAGAAGGAAGAAGAAACAACCTCCTTCTCCGTGTTCCAACAAAGCACCTGACATAGATCCAGATTACCAGCAAGGAGCTCAAGTAGTTCAGACCCGCAGCAGGTATGATCCTTCTATAGCGGAAGTCCCTTCTACATGGTTACCTCCTAAACCAAAACCACCACTTCATCCCTATTACCAGAAATGTCTCAAAATCCTTGCCAAAGAAAAACCTGTAACACCAAGTTGCAAACCCATCAATCCTTTCTATAAACCACCTGAACCATCAACTCCTATTCCAGCCATTTGCATGTTCCAACCTGCAGATTTTCCACCACTCAATTCTCCATTTCCTCAAACCACACCTTTTACCAAAGACAATGCCAGACATTCTCACAAAATCCAGAATTCATCCGCAACCATACTTCCTAGTGAACAAACCGCACCAGCCAACCCTGTTGAAACTGTTCTCAACTGGCAATCTGAGAATGCTGTTGCTCAGAACAAGATCTTATCTCAGATAGATCAGAAAGTTACTCAGGTAAATTCCCGTCTTGCTACTGTTGAAATTAAAGTTGATTCTCAAGTACAAGATCTGGAAGCCACCAAACGGCTAATCGTCAATATGGAGAAAAGATTGAAACAATTTCCTTATGACTTGCCTATGCCTGGAGTTAATCCTGCTGAGGTCATTCGCCAAAAACAGAAAGAGGTAGCTGATCTCGAAGGATACATTGTTTATCTCAAATCACAGGTTGAGTCTACCCCTTACTCTCCTCCTCCACCAGTTACTACCATACCTTCAGCCTCTTCTAGTTTCTTTCCACCTTTCACAAATCCTTTTCAACCACCTCCTAAAACCCAGTATTCTGCTTTTGGAACAATGGGATATGAAAGGTCCAAACCATCTCCAAGTACCTTCAATGCTGCTCAATGGCTGAAAGCCAAACAAGCACAGCAACAACCACCGTCATCTACTCCTTCTCCGGAAGTCCACAAGCAAGCCATGATTCAAAATCCACCGACTACTCTCCTCCAGCAGGCTGCCACGTCTCAGACTGTCCCTCATATTGCTGTTGTTCAAGAACAGACTCCATCTGAAACTCAGTATTCTTCCCCAACAGAATCTGAATCAACTTCTGCCTCTGAACTAGACTCTTCTACACAATCTTCCTCAGATGAACTTGAGATTCCACAAATAAACATGGCTCGTGAAGAAGAAGAGCCTGAAGTGACATCAGAAGCTACTCCCATAGTTGATGAACCAGAATCATCTCACACATCCAAGAAACTCACTAGCTCAGGAACCTTCACATTTCAGCTGGATGACATTCCTCCAAATAAATGGGCAGTAAGGCTTTAAGAGTTCCATGCTTGGATGACCACTAGAGAACTCACAGGAATCACAGCAGAAAGTATTCTTACAGAGTTCACCTCCAGATTCACCGGCACATTGAAGCATTGGTTTACAACTCTCAATTATGTTGAGAGAACTCAATTCTTAAATTCTTCAATTGATCAAGCTGCTTCATTACTATATTACTGTTTTCTTGGTGAACCAGATTCTGATCTTGAATTAAAACGAAAAGAATTCTTTCAAATGAAGTGTTATTCTTTTCAAAGGTCTGATTTAGATAAACATTTGCAACGCATGACTCAATTATTCTATCTTCTTGGTGCATATGTTAGTTTGAAACAAGCCTTCCTCAGCTCAATCCCTCAGGCCTTAGCTCAAGGAGCTGATGTTTACATAAGACAGAAATACCAATCCATCCTTGGTATGACTCCTGGCCAAATCTGACAAGCCATCCTCCAAAGCCTTGAAGATCTGTGCCACAAACGACAAGTTATTAAGCAGTATCTCAAAGGTGATAAAGAGATTGACCAAGTATGCAGACGTTCAGATCTGATCATTAAATCATGCTGCAATAAGTCGACCTGCAAGAAATCATCCAAGAGAAAGAAGTTCTCCAAAATCCATACTACAGACAGAAGATCTTCAAAGAAAAAGTGGAGATACTTTAGAAGAAAACATACATCTTCCAGAAGCTCCAGAAACAAGTCAGACTATTGCTATGTCTGCAAGCAAAAGGGCCATTATGCCAAACAATGTCCTCAGAAGAAGAAAAGGCAGAACCTCATATCTCAGATAGAACAGGTTAGCCCTGTCTATGATGACAATGACATTGAATCTCTCTTTTCTGAACAAGATGAATTGGATGAACATACTCTCTTTGCCATTGAAGAAGAAGAGATTCCTCTGTCATATCACATTGCAGAACCAGTTGAACCAACTCCTTCAAACACTGTTCCCCCAGAACCTGATCTTCCAGAAAAACCTTCTGTTCCGATTCTCACTATCCAACCTTCTAAAACACATCCTCAAGCCCCTGTTCAAATCCGAACTTCTAAGTATGATAAACCCATTCCTACCATAGCCTTCTTTGATACAGGAGCTGCAGTATCCATGATGAATCCATCCGTTCTACCCCCTGAAAACTGGACAAAACACAAGAAGGAATTCATAACTGCTGATGGTAAAACATTCTATACATCCTTGATTACTAAACATCCCATTACCATCCAGTTCTTCCCAAAATGTGAAGTTCGTTTGCATCTGATTGGTTGTGCTGAAACTGACAAAGATCTTCTTGTTGGTTTTGACATATACAGCAAACTTCACAAGTTTCAAATCCTTCCTAATGGTATTCGTTTTGGTAAACAATTCAGAGAATATGGTACCATTCCAAGACTTTACCAAATTACTCCTAATCCTGTCACTGAGATCCATAAACTCCTTTTCTCCCAATCTTGTGCTGAATCCCATACAGAATTCCTCACCAAATGTTCTCATCCATTGTGGCAAAATCCTCAGTTCTTTATTAAACTCCCATTCAAGAAAAATGAGGACATCAATCCCACCAAAGCTAGTCATTCTGGCATGAACCCTAACCACCTCCAGTTAGCTACAAAAGAATGCCTTGACCTCCTTCAGTCTGATCTTATTGAACCAACAGATTCCCAATGGTCTTGTGAAGCATTCTATGTTGATAAACGGGCTGAACAAGCTCGTGGAAAAATGAGACTGGTAATTAATTATTAGCCTCTCAACCATTTTTTACAAGATGGCAAGTTTCCATTACCACACAAGCACACACTGTTGTCACAACTTTCTGGTGCAAAATGGTTTTTCAAATTTGATTTGAAATCTGGTTTTTGGCAATTAGGCATTCATCCTGATGAACGTCCTAAAACAGGTTTTTGCATACCTAACCAGCATTTCCAGTGGAAAGTAATGCCTTTTGGATTAAAACCCGCACCGTCTTTATTTCAAAAAGCCATGGTCAAGATTTTTGAACCACTATTGCACTCTGCACTGGTTTATATTGATGACATCCTACTTTTCAGTTCTTCAAAGGATGAACATATAAACCTGTTATGCCAATTTGCTCAAATTGTTAAAACTTATGGCGTAATGCTTTCTGAAAAGAAAATGATCTTGGCTACACATGAAATTACTTTCCTAGGCATGCATTTTAGTGCAGGTACATACACTCCAGGACATCACATTTCTAAAGAATTGCAGAAGTTCCCTGAGTCTAATCTCACACAGAAACAAGTCCAACAGTTTCTTGGTGTAGTCAATTATGTTCGAGACTTTCTTCCCAGAGCCTCTGAACATATTCATCCTCTCACTAAGATGCTCAGGAAAAATCCATCTTCTTGGACATCGGTACAGACTCAAACCGTAGCTGCTCTCAAAGAACAAGTATCCAAAATTCAGAAATTGCATTTGCCAACTATTGGTCAAAAGATACTTCAGACTGATGCCAGCGACAAATATTGGAGTGCTATTTTACTTGAAGAAATCAATGGAACCAGACATCTATGTGGATTTGCAAGTGGAAGATTCAACCAGCAGAAATACATTATCATTCCACCTTCAAAGAAATCCTTGCTGTCAAGAATGTGATAAAGAAATTCAGTTTTTATCTCATTGGGTCAAAGTTCTTAGTTGAAACAGACATGAGCTCATTTCCTAAGATGTTGCAGTTCAAACAAAAGCAAGTCCCAAATCCTCAATTGCTCAGATGGTCAATGTGGTTTGCGCAATATTCCTTTGAGGTCAAACATATCAAAGGTAAATCTAATGTTGTGGCTGATTTCCTTTCCCGACCTGAATCCTTTGCCACCAAACCCATGATAGCTATGATCCGACCCAATCATCCTGGACCATCGATTGTCCCTCCTGATTTTCCTCCAGATTATCCAGTACCATGTTATGTTGACTCAATGATCCAAAAAAGAAATTTTTATGAGTTACAAATCTTTAGAGAATTTGGAGGATCCATCCTTAAACCAACTGGAGTTAATCCATACTTCCCTTTCAGTCAGGTTTTCATTCTTCGACCTGATGATTTCCCTACTCCGGTAAAATGGTTCTTTTGGTATCTCTGTCAAGAATATCATATTCTCATTGAAATCAATTCGGCATCATTTCTTAAAGGTTTTACCCCAAGTCTCCTTGAATTTTTAACCTGGTTCAAGCCTTTAGAAGAATGGAAGAATATATTTCTCACATTCCCAAAACACTTCCTCCTTTTTGACATTCACCGACCCATCACTCCTGATTTCACAGTCCACCCATACTCTCATTTGTATCAGGTCAATTCCATCACTGTTCTTGATCTCCCTCACAAATATTCTGAGGCCCAAAAATATCTCTTTGTTGAAAATAAGATTATGCCTCAAGAAATTTGGCCTGATGATTATGGTTCTTGGATTTACTCTACCAACCATCCTCATGAGATAAACATCAAAATAGCCCATGCCTGGTACCTCCAACACTTGCCTGATTCCCAGCCAGTCACTGAAACACCTTTTGACTACTTTAATCTTCAGCCAGCCAGCTCTTCTCGGCCATCACATGGATTTAACTTTCCACGTTTGGTCTCTAGTAATATTGCCTGGACCACTTCTGATTCTTCTGTCAGAAAAGATGCTCTCAAAAGGAAAAAGAAAAAAGCAAAGGCACATGCTCTGCATCAAGACATCATTATTGAACGCAATATCACTGACCCAGGGTCCACTGATAGTGATGTCTCCTCACCGACTACTTCAGAGGAATATCAAATGTCTTACAATTTAGTGCTCTGCACTGTTGTTGTTTTCAAGTGTACTGTTATTTGTTTTTAGCTGATTAAAGCTACTAAGTGTGGTGTGATGTAAGCCATGACTTCACTCGCTACCCTTATGTAAGCAGTGATGTCACCGCTCAATAATTTGGCTTTCTAGACTCTTCTTAGAGCTCTATATAAAGAGCCTTCCGTTGTAATGTTAGGGACAAGAGTTTTCCGAAGTAATAATATCCTTGTGTTTTCTAAACATGTCTCTCTAAGTTTTCCATATTCTTCTTCTCTGCTTCTATTTCTGATATGGCTTTAGCTTAGATCCTTGTTCGGTGATACTTAGAAATTGTTAGTATTCCTTTCTTGAATGATTGATTTCCTTCTTACTTCGATTGTTGAAAGATAAGAGGACAGGATCCTTTGAGTGCCCGAAAGTTGGCCGTTGTGTTGATCCAAGTCATACCTTCTTAGACAGTCTAGGTTTGAAGTTTGAAGTCATTCCAGTTCGAATACTTTCATTTTCTAGGATATCATCATATATGGTATCAGAGCCATTGGTGTATCAGAAATAAGGCTAGAGTTGAAGAGACCCTCATCTATCATGCATCCAGAAACATCCCGTTCTTCTGTTTCTTTAGATACTACTCCTTCATTCCGTCAAAGTGCATCTAAAAAACTAGATTATTTATATGAAGTTACTATAGATTCATCATCTCAGTTTGCCCCTGAGAATCACCCCTTCATGAATCCTTATACTAATTATGCTAAGTCCATAGTCTCTCCTTGGAAGTCTTTTAAATCCCTCATCCGCGGAGAAGTGTTATGAGGGTTCAAGGTACGATAAAAGAATGAGGAATAATAAGTATAGTGGGATTTATGATAGTGGAGGCAGAAGGAAAAATCATCATGAAGGAAATAATAAAAATGGTAGAGAAGAATGGAAGGGTTATGAGGTTTATGGAAAGGGAAAGAGTAATGCTACCTATTTCAAGTTGCAATTACCTTGTTTTGAAGGGAAATTCGAACCAAAACCCTACTTGGAATGGGAAAGGAGTGTGGATATAGTCTTTACATGTTACAACTTGACGGAGGAGGAAAAGCTAAGGTTAGTTGTGGGATCTTTTACTCACTTGGCCATTGCATGGTGGGATATACATACGGAATCTAGAAAGAAGAAGGGGGAAAAATCCATTAAGTCATTGGGTGAGTTAAAGGAAGTGATGAGGTTGGATTTTGGAGTCAAGTATTTTGAATGTTTAAAGAGAATAGAGCAAAGAAAGAAGAACAAGAGTGAGTGTGAAGATTCTAAAACACTTGGAAAAGAAAGCAAGGTGGAAACTATTGAACCTCAAAAGGACAATGAAGTTATTGAAGAACCACCAAAGAAGGATGAAGAAGTTGAATGTGAAGCTAGTGAAGTGGATAATTGCAAACAAGAAGTTAGTCCTACTTTGGTTACAAAAAGTGAGGATGTGGAGAGAACAAAAGAAAAGAGGGACTATGAGCTTGAAAGAAAAAAGTGCACAAGAGAAAAGTTGAGCTTGAAGATTCTAGAGAAGAGAGATGAAAAGAGCATGAGTGAATTTGAAAAAGAAAGAGTGTGATAGTGCATTCATTCTAAAGCCACTTATGAGCTCACTTTCAAGTGAGGAGTTGAGCTTATTTTCTAACAAACTAACTCACTTTCTGCCTAGTATTTATTCATTTGTGCAGGATTTTGGAGCTTCAAGTAAGATGATAGAAGGGAAGCTCGGCATGAAAATCATAAAACAACCAATAAGCTTCTTTCCTTATTTTCATAGTCCATGCTTTGAATTTTTCTTGAAGAAGATAAATTGTTCTTATCTGCTCACTATTATCGTGTGACTTGTCTTCTGAATCTTGATTTTACTTGCTTAAATGGTGTTTCTTTTGTTTATAGGAATCATTCGCAAAAGTGCTTGATTGATCATAGAAGTTCTCATGATTCTAATAGCTCTACATAAGCCTTATTAGTTGAAGACGATCATGTGATAAATATGTGTAGAATTTTTTATATTAAGAGAATTTTAGCAAATTTGCATGATTTCTTTTTGAACAACTCATATAAAGAGCTTATGTTGCTTCAGAATGGTCACGCACCTATTTCATATCTTGAGATATCTTGTAATTTAGAATCATTGCATATTTTTGAACAAATAACTTTGTGTGATTTTGGGAAAAATGTGGCTGGAATGTTGAAGAACTACATTTTGCATGGTCTAACTAATACTTATTCCTTGCTTGATAATGGAGATTTTTGTTATGGAAGGCTTTGGAAATACCATTACCCTTCAAAGAGGTGTTTAAAATGCTAAGAACATATGAAGTTTGTCATGGGATTGATATGTTGAGATTTGCTATTTGCATACTTCATGAATTTAAATTTATGCATGTGCTTGAAGGAAGTTTTTGTTTTCATTTACCATTTATAGACCCGTTTCTTGAATCAATTCGTTCCTTCTATTTTAATGAGATGGCTTATGCGATGAAGGGAACAGAACTTTTGTATAAGTTACTTTTGATGCAATTCTGTGAAGAGCCAGCATGCAAACTATTCCTTTGATATGTGTTAAAATGTTTCATTTTTATATGAGATTCTTTGCTCAAAAGGTTGCATATTGCTTAGATCCAATTATGTACATCCCTTCCCACACATGCACTTATGAAACTGAATTTTCTTTACGTTTGTTTCTTTTGAACTTATTGCGTGCTCTGATGCTGTAGGACTAGATTCGAGGACGAATCTTTTCGAGGAAAGAGGGAATGATGAGAATCAAGATGCACCAAACTTAGGTGATCAAGATCCATTGAAGATGTCCACTAGTCCAATAACAAATGAGTTTTTCAAGGCTATATTATGTACAAGATGGATCAACAATCATTAATTTACTACAAGCAAGCTGTCCAACTACGTTGGAGTCCATTGGGCTACCAAATTGATGTTCAAGATAGCAAATTGATGGGCTCAAAAATTCAGCCTAAGGCTTGGACGAAATTTCCTGAATTTTAGGAGTCTTTTAATTAGTTTTTAAGTTTACTTGGGCTAAGAACTTTTATTTATTGAAGCCCAAATCAATTTTTGTATTTTAGTCCTTAGATGGATTTAATTAGCTGCAAATCCAAGCCCATTAAGGTCTTATGTTTCAGCCACCAACTCTAAATCCAAAATCAATTAGGTTAGGGTTTTGAGATGTCTATTTATATAGGATTTTTTTTATATCTTGGGGAGGAATATGATGTCAATAATATTTTTGTGAGAATACATTCTCTCTTTGGTTCTTGAAAGAACTTCTTGAACTTATCAAGTTATTCAACTTGTGGTTCATTCATTTGAATTATACCTTACATTCTTATCTTTGTTGATAATAGGTTTAGGATTTTTGTTTATACCTTTGTTTCTTGGGTCATATATCCAACGGGTTAAGGGTTCTTGAAGCCTTTTTCACACATCCTTGGGCATTTGTGGAAGTTTGTTGTTGGGTTCTAGATTTTATACCTAGGGTTCACATCAGGAGAGGCTTTGCTAACTCCTTTCTTGATTACCAAATGCTTCACTCTTCCTTGGCTGAAGGATATGGTTGAAGGTGAGCCGATGTTTGCTTTTTCAATTTGACTTCCTCCTTCTTGGGGCTCACTTCTTTCTTCTTGTTCCCTTGCCACATTCTCTTCATTGCCTCCTTGATTATAATCCCCATCATCACTGTCATTATCTTCATCTTCTTTCTTTCCTTCCTTATCTCCATCATCCTCATCTCTATCTTGATGCCTAGAGGGTCCTTCACCGCTTTGTGTATTCCTCATCAGAATTTCTTCAATATGCCTCACTCTACTGTCTAAGCTTTCCAAGAACCATTGGAGCAAAGAATTCGAAAAACTTATACATTTTCTCTATTTCCTTGATATGATTATTTAAGGTTTCTTGGAATGCCTTAGCTACTATGGTGTCACCACTAGTTATTCCCTTACTTCCCCTCACTTGAAGTATCATGTTTCCTCTTAGTTTTCATCTCTCTTGCAAGAGTTTCTTCTTCATCCTCTTCTTCCTCAGTTCTTCACTTTCTTTACTCTCCTCTCTTCTTGGAGGGGTTTCTCTTTTGGTTCTCCATATGCCATCATCATCAAGAACTAGCTGCATTCTCTTAAGAGTTTCATTAGTATAAATCTCCCCACTCTTAAATACTCAATATTTTTAGGTTCAATGTGAGATAAAAGAGCAAAGTTATCAATAAAGTACCGCCTTGTTTTAACTCCTTGGGAGACATCACCAATGATTTGCTCCTTAGGATGGCATCTTGCATATGTTATATCCTTTGGAAACTCTTGATCATTACTTGGTTGACCATCTTGTTCTTGCTCCATTATTTCTTCTTCCTTGGCATGTTCTTCCAATGTGTGTACTTGATGATGAGTTTGATTTTCAATCATTGCGGAACCTGCATCATCTTCATTTCTTCTTTAAAGATAAATGTTAGATTCATCAAAAGTTACATGTATGGTTTCTTCAACACATAATATTCTTTTGTTATAAACTCTATATGTCTTTTTATTTGATGAATAGCCAAGAAATACTCATTCATTTGATTTTCTATCAAATTTTTCCAGATTATCACTGGTATTTAAAATAAAACATTTACAACCAAATATTTTAAAATAAACAACTGAAGGAGTTCTATTAAATAGAAGTTCAAAGGGTGTTTTTATTATAAAAGGTCTTAATAAAACTCTATTCATTATATAGCAAGCAGTATTTACAGCTTCAGCCCAAAAGTATTTTGGCAAGGAATTTTCACAAAGCATTGATCTAGCCATCTCTTGTAAAGTTCAATTTTTCCTTTCAACAACACCATTTTGTTGAGGTGTTTTAGCAGCTTAGAAACTGTGAGTAATACCATATTCATCACAAAATTTTTTAAACTCTTGATTGCAAAATTTTCTTCCATTGTCACTTCTAATATAAATCAGTTTATATTCAAGGGACGTTTGAACCTTTTTGAAAAGTTTTGCAAATTCATGAAATGTTTCATCCTTTTGAACTAAGAAGAGCACCCAAGTAAATATTGAAAAATCATCTACAATCACATAAGCATATCTTTTACCACCAAGACTAGTGGTCCTCATTGGTCCAAATAAGTCCATGTGAACTAGTTCAAGAGGTTTTGAAGTAGAGACCATTTTCTTTGGTTTAAAACGTGTTTTATCAAAATACATTTTGGGTAATCCTCTAACTAGCTGTTGTGTAGAAATTTGATTCAATAAATCCATGCTTACATGTCCTAATCTTCTATGCCACAAAAATCCATCATTATCATGAATTGTAAGACATTTGATATCATTTGTGATCAGTTCATCAAGATATAACACATATACATTTCCAACTCTTTTAGCAACAAAGATGGTTTTGCTACTTGCACTATTAAGAATAATACAAGTATCACATTTGAATTCTACTTTACATTCATTGTCACATAATTGACTAATGCTAAGTAAATTATACTTTAGACCATCAATGAGCTATACTTGTTTAATAAGAGGGAAGGAACCTTTACCACTGTTACCTATTCCAAGTATTTTTCCTTTCTTCTTATCACCAAATGTGACAAAGCCTTCACTTGTTGCTTGAAACTCACTAACAAGTGAGGCATTTCCTGTCATATGTCTTGAACAACCACTGTCAAGAAACCATTTTGTGGCACTTGATCTTGAAACAAAGCGAACCTACACCAAATTAGAAAGAGTGATTTTTGGTATCCATATTTTCTTGGGTCCAAGGGGGTTAGTGAAAGTTCCTTTGACTTTCCAAATGATCTTAACACCATTTTCAATCTTTCTTTTTACAAAAAATTTTGATACCTTGTGTCCATGCTTACCACAATATGTACAACAAATATGAGGTCTAGAATTAAAAGTTTCTTTAGCAAAAGAGTTTTTATATTTTGGAGCATAGCTATCATGAGTATAACCAAGACCATGTTTTGCAAATGAAGTTCTTTGATAGCCAAGTAATTTATTTAAATTTTGTCTTCCATTTGTAAACTTTTCAATGCATGATGTAAGATCATTAACTTTTCTTTTTAAAATCTCATGATCATTAAGCATTGTTTCAAGAGAAACAACTTTTATGCAAAGCTCTTTATTTTCAAAAGATATGTTTTGTATGGTTGCATTGAAAACTTCTTTTTTCAATGTTTAGACAATTAATGGTCTCAAGAAGTTTCCCATTTTCAACACATAATTTTGAATTCTGATTTGATAAATCACTAGTTTTGAATTTCATTTCTTTATTTCTTTTAGAAGTAATTCACTAGGATCAACATCATCATCATAGATATTAGAAATGGAAGGAGAAGATTGTACCTCATCATCAATTGCCATAAAACATATGTTGGCCTTTTCTTCAATATCATCTTCACTTTTTTGTTGATCCCATGTTCCAGCCAAATTTTCCTTTCTTGTCAGATTTCTTTTTGTTCTTGTTGTCTCTTTCGCTTTCCAAAACTTTGGGACAATCAGCAACAAGATGTTCTGCACTCTTGCATTCAAAACATTGAGGTTTGAAGGATGAAGATTGTCCACTCTTCTTGGTTGGCTTTCTTCCTTTCTTGAGAAACTCCTTGTAGAATCCTTTGAATTTCCTAACAGCCATGGCAATCTCCTCTTCTCCACTCTTTCCATCTCTTCTTCACTTGATGATTTTTCTTGTTCACTCAAGTGATTTGACGTTTGAGCACAACTCCTTTTCTTCTTTTTTCTTCATCTTCTTTGTCATTTAATCTCTTCATCTTCATCTCATGCGTGAGGAGTGATCCAATGAGCTCTTCAAGTGGAAGAGTTTTCAAATCTTTTGCTTCCTCAATTGCAAGTGTCTTTGGTTGCCAAGATTTTGATAAAGCATCCAAGATTTTTCTGTTTTGCTCTCCAATTGTATAGTTCTTCCCATAAGCTTTCAGACCATTAAAAATGTTAGTAAATCTAGTAAATATATCACTAATATTCTCACCTTGCTTCATGGTAAATAGCTCATAGTCCCTAACTAACATAGCAAGCTTTGACTCTTTAACTTGGTTTGTACCTTCATGTGTTATTTGGAGTAATCTCCACATATCATGAGCAGTATTACAACCACTAACTCTATTATATTCATTTACATCTAATGCACAACTTAAGATATTCATTGCCTTATAATTTAATGTCATTTTCTTTGAATCATGTTCATCAAATTCGTCAATAGACTTTGGTTCTAAGGTTACTCCATCAGCTCTAATTTTCATAGGAATATAAGGACCTTTTCAATAATATTCCACAAATCAAAATTGATAGAACAAATATATATCTTAACTCTAGATTTCCAAAAGGTATAGTTTGTTCCATCAAACAAAGGTGGTCTATTTGTGGAAGACCCTTCTAGGTAAGGTAATTTTGAAATATTAGCCATAAGATCTTTAACTTCTAGGTTGTAAAACCACACAAGAAGTCCTTGCTCTGATACCAATTGAAATACCTAAGGGGGGTGAATTAGGTATTTGGCTAATTTTTGCAAACAAAGTCCTTTTATAATTCTAAGAAAAAACAGATTGTGTGAGCTTGGTTCAATAAGAGAATTAAACAATTAATAGCAAAGCTGTTAAACAATATAAGAGCAATGAGCACAAACAATTTATAGTGATTCGATCTCTTCAAGATCTACGTCCATTACCTTAAGCCTACACTTAAGGATTTCAAACAATCTACTATATGCTCAAGTTCACAAATTACATAAGAGGCTCACCACACAATGGTTTTACACTCACAACCTCTTTAGCTATTCTATAAACAAGGTTCACCCTACCAAAGGATTTTATATCTACAAACAACCTTGAATCACAATTTCAAGGATCACCCTTATCTAAAGGATTTTATGTTATCAAGATAACCTTGCAATGAGCTAGTAGAAAACACAACTTAATAAAGATAGGAGAATGTGTAGATGTTACCACTTGTTGGTAGGTGATTACAATGTTTCACCTTCACACTTTGTCGTCTTTAGAATCTTGAATCATCAATTAAAAGCACAAGACAAAAGAGAGCTTAAAATGTTTGCTAAAGGCTTTGGAATGTTTAGAGTTCTCAAATATTCAAAACTTACAAAAGATCTGAAGTGTATAGCTTTTATAGAATTTGAAAATCAGTTTTAACAGTCATAAAATGGCTAGTTTCAGAAAATTCGGACGACCGAATTTTTCTTGTGCATCCAAATTTATCGTTCGAATTTTACTATTGCACATTTCTGAAAAAATTCAGACGATCGAATTTTTCTTCGTGCGTCTGAACTTGCGTCTGAATTTCTCTAGAAAAACAGTAACTATTTTTTTCTATAAAAATCGGACGACCGAATTTTTTGGAAGCACAATAACCATTTTAAAATTTGGTTTTTAAACTTTGTAAAATGATTTGAGATTTAAATTCAATAAGTTTTAAAACATTTTGTATGTATAGATAAGTTATTTAGACATATGTAAACTTAAGAACCATAATCAAATCTCTTTGATCATGCAAAGTTTACTCAAAATCTTTTAAGATACGAAAACACATTTATTAACAAAAAGTTCACTCAAAGCCATTCAAGATTAAGAAAAATGATTTTATGCTCTCTTATGCATTCAATAGATTCCAAGACATACAAGTGTAGAATTTACAGAAAAATTATACCTATTTAGTATATGTACCATACACTTCAAGTCTTCAATACCTTTAGATTATCTTTGAACAACCTTCTTCAAACTTCAATCACTTTGGCTTATTGAAGTTGTTCTTGCACTTTGGCTTGAAGGCAATGAGACTTCATACTTCTTAGTTCACCAATCCTATCACACAATATATAAGCATATTAGTTCTCATCAATATTTGTCATTAATAAAAAACTACATGATTTGCCCTTAGAGCTAACATATATCATAATAAAATAATTACCTATTATTAGTATACTAATAAACTAATAATAATAATAATAATAAAATAATACAAATATCATAGGATTTTATTTATGCATATGAATTATACTAACTATTATTAGTGTAATAATAAAATAATAATAATAATAATAAAATAATACAAATATCATAGGATTTTATTTATGTATATAAATTATACCAAAATAATTATTTATTATGATAAATTAACAGAATAGTATTTATTTATTTTATTTACTCTATCTTCAAATATATGGTGTAGGTAATAAAAATGTCATAAACACTATAAATATCAACTCTATTTGAATAGTTATATATTTAATAAAATTTCCAAAAGTTCATAGATATCATATTATTTTTTTCAATCATCAAATATAACAGTTCCACAAATATCGAATCTATTTCAAATTTTAAAATGAATATATATTTATATTATAACAATAAATAATTTCTATTAAATGAACAAGTTATAATATAAGGTTAAAGAAATTATAAACAACAAGAAAATCAAACAAAGAAAACAATCAGAGTTAGTACCTTAATGATAGAGTGAATTCGAGCCAACCAGAGAAGAAAGAAAATGGTCTGTCCGAGAGCAAAGAAGAAAGTAGAAATTGGAGATGAAATTGAGGAAAACAAATGGCAAAGAAATAGCAAGCAAATCATTTTATACGAGGAAGGCGGTCATTGTCTTCATTTCTCGTGAGTCAGCCATTTAAGTGGCCACGTGCCACTTGATGGTCTTTCACCCCTTTTTCTTTTTTTTAAGAAAAATCTAAAATATCTCAAACCTAATTTACTATTTCCAAAGTTATATATTCTATCGCACAATAATCACACATAAAAATTTGGGATGTTACATTCCCTTCTCCTTAAAAGAATTCCATCCTCGAAATCAAATGCACATACCTAATAATTCAGGATGTTTTTCTTTGTATATACTCTTCGGTTTCCCAGGTTCGTTCTTCAATCCCATGATGTTTCCAAATTACTTTACACATTGGGATCTGCTTTCCTCTCAACACTTTTATGCTACATTCCACAATTCGTGCCGGTTTCTCTTCATATGTCAAATCCACTTTCAATTCCAATGTTTCATGATCAGGTGATGAATAATGCTTCCCATGATCAGATGATGAATGATACTTTTTTAGTTGTGACACATGAAACACATCATGTAAACCAATTAGCTCTTCCAGTAATATTAGCCGATATGCTACTTTACCAATTTTACTTGAAATTTCAAATGGCTCTAAGTATCTGAGACACAATTTTCCTTTTTGTGGATGTCTAAATTTTCCCCGATAAGGGGTTAATTTTAAAAATACTTTATCTCCAACCTCAAACTCTAATTCTCTTCTTCAGAGGTCAGCATAACTCTTCTGCCTACTAATTGGTGGATGTTCGAGTAGTCATATGCCTAACTATTTAAATGCATAGAGCTTTTCACCCCTATCTGAATTAATTTGTCATTGTTGACATCGATGATAACCTTGGGTATTCACCAAATCTTGAGACACAGAAGCAACATTTCAGAACCATATGGTAGACTCTTTGGGTATGTAACTTGTCTGCTAAATTAAGTGAAACTGTGATATCCCCAACTCCTCTGCTAGGTTCTACTGCGGCTGAGTAAGGTACCAGCATGCCTCTCGGCACTAATGTGTGCAACTACGAATCTTGTTCTTAGAAAAAATGAAGGAGAAAAAGTATACATGTAATACAATACGATACAATTATAGAAAACATCAGCGGAAATATATAAATATATAGGTAGATCCTATATCTTATATTATCTAAATTTAACATTCATTTACAAAGAGTTGTAAATGGACTTCTCTCATTCTCTAGGGAAAGGTGATAGAAAAGGGTACAAACTGGTTGAGCACATATGTGAGCCCTTCAACGAGCAAACTCCGAAGCAAATCCAATAATCACTGTTCTGAACCATGATTTATGGCATCTAAAAATAAACATTAAACAAAAACACATGTGAGGTAGAAAGCTCAGTCAGTTCACGTGTGTGCTGGTACGTTTCCAAAATATGAGGTTTCCAGAATATGAGGGTAGATGCATGTGCATAGTAGTTCAAAAGTGTTCTATATTCAATTAAGTTTTCTTGTTGCAAAATAATACACAAATCTCATGATCAGGTTTGGGCTTAGTTGGAAAGTTTGAGCGAATCAAGACACATCAGCATTGCTCATCAACCAAGATTTCTAAAACATGACAAACAGTCAAATGATGGCTCAGCAGTAACTCTACCAGAACCAATAACGGGGTCATCAGGAAACAAATCCCAGCATCCCGAAGTCAATACTAGCCATACACTAGTACGTATATTCGATTTACAGACTACCTTATGCCTTCCCAAACAAACCCCAGGCTAAGGATCTGGGGCATCTACCAGTCCAATCTTGGTGATCACCTAAACATTGATCCCCTCCTGATTCACTGTTAACTGAACGCAGACAGAAATCCATAGTCCCAGTTGGGCCACGCCCTCCCTGACATACTACGTCCTTATCAAGTGGATCCATAATACACAGTTTGCGCGTTCCACACCAGCGGAAGAGGCCCTAGTACGGGGGACTAGCCACGTACAATGCAATCCATTGACGCTTCAGGATCAGATCATATCATATAAAGGATACTCAAGTAGTCATCCAAATGATTCCAAATTCATAACCAAATCCAGTTTCAACATAACTTTAAAACAACAACCGCCCGCCATTCCAAATATGTAAATGCAAGTTTTTCAATATGTCATAAAAATACACGTGACTTTCTAAAAATACACAATAAAATATTTCTCAAAGATTACTTGCATTTATATATCATATTCAAATATTATAAGATTTTAAATCAAATACTACCTATTTAGAGCATAGTTCTGAGATATTTTTAATGAACAAATAAAAACATATTGTGGAGAACCTCTCCAATTTAAAACAAGTAATTAAAGTAATTCTCGTGGAATAAAATATATGATCATACTTGCGAATAATAAATATTAATAGCACTAAAAATATAGTGAGTTTTGGTTTGTAAACTCACCTGATAGACCAATTTGTGCCTTTTTTTGTTACCTTTCGCAAGAGAGTGAGAGAAGTCTGTTTTACAGCTATTTGTAAATGAAGGTTGAATTTATATAATATAAGATATAGGATCTACCTATATATTTATATACTTCTGCTGATGTTTTGTATAATTGTATTGTATTGTATTATATGTATACTTTTCTCCTTCATTTTATATACTTCTGAGATTCGTAGTTTCACACATTAGTGTCGAGAGGCACGCTGGTACCTTACTCAGCCGCAGTGGAACCTAGCGGAGGAGTTGGGGGTATCACAGTTGGTATCGGAGCCAAGTTTCGATCCTGGGACCTTTGGGTTATGGGCCCACCACACTTCCGCTGCGCCACTCTGATCACTATATATAACTATATGAGTCCTTCAATGAGCTAACTCTGAAGCGAATTAAAGAATCGATGTTCTGATCCATGATTTATGACATCTAAAAATAAACATTAAACAAAAGCACGTGTGAGCTAGAAAGCTCAGTCAGTTCACGTGTGTGCTGGTATGTTTCCAAAATATGAGGTTTCCAGAATATGAGGGTAGATGCATATGCACAGTAGTTCAAAAGTGTTTTATATTCAATTAAGTTTTCCTGTTGTAAAATAATGCACAAATCTCATGATCAGGTTTGTGCTTAGCTGGAAAGTCTGAGCAAATCAAGAACATCAACATAGCTCATCAACCAAAATTTCTCAAACATGACAAATAGTCAAATGATGGCTCAACGGTAACTATACCGGAACCAATTACGGGGTCATTAGGAACCTAGTACGGGGGACTAGCCACGTCTTAAGGCTCAGATCATATCCAAATCATATATGGTAAGGATACCGTCTTAAGGCTCAACGGTAACTATACCGGAACCAATTACGGGGTCATTAGGAACCAAGTACGGGGGACTAGCCACGTCTTAAGGCTCAGATCATATCCAAATCATATATGGTAAGGACATAGTTTTGTATGCACCTTTTCAAATATAAAGGCCACTCAAGTAGCCATCCAAATGATTCCAAATTCACAACCAAATCAAATTGCCACTCAAAATAATAACCGTCCGCCAGTCCAAACATGTAAATGCAAGTTTTTCAAATATTCCATGAAAATGCACTTGTCTTCCTAAAAATATACAATAAAATATTTTTTAAAGATTACTTGCATTTATAGTTAATGTACAAATATTATAATACTATAGCACTACTCCGAAATATTTCTAAGGCAATAGTAAAAATATATGGTAGAGAACCTCTCCGATTTAAAACAAATAATTAAAGTAATTATCGTGGAAAACCTCTCCAATTTAAAACAGGTAGTAAAAGAAATTCTCAAAATGAAATAATATAATTTCACTTCTGAGTAGTAAATTTTGACAACAATAAAAATATAGTGAGTTTGGAATTTGTAAACTCACCTGATTGCTATATATACATAAATAGATAGGCTACTCGTTGTCTACAGAATTGTGCGAATTTCTTACAAATTTAAATTACTAAACCTTAGTCAAAATCTCTAAAAAAAATGATAAATTCTAATTTATCAGGTGCACCTTGCTAGACTATTATAGGCATAAATCTAAGCCTAAATAAAACATATACTTATCGGATAGTCTATAGATATATATATCTATACCTAGAGTCAAAATATAATCAAATATATTATGATTTTATTTTATTATATAAATAATAATAAAATAATACAAAATACAAATATATCATGATCTTCTTTTTATATATTTATAAAGTATACTAAAATAATAATTTTTATTATAATAAACTAATAAAATAGTACTTTTAACATATCTTCAAGTATATTATATATTTAATAAAATTTCACAAAAATCACAAATATTAAATTTCTTAAATGTTCCCAAATATCAAATATCCAAAAGTTTACAAATATCAAATCTATTCTAATATTTATATATTTAATAAAATCTCATAAATATTACGAATATCAAATGTCACAATATTCAATCTATTTCAAATTTCAAAACATATAGATGTTTATACTATAACAAAAAAAATATAAAATAAACAACTTTTAATAAATAAACAATTTATACTATAAATCTAAAGAAATTATAAAACAAACAAGGAAACTTTCAAATCGAGGAAAATGAAAGGAATTCGTACCTTAATTGCAAAGTGAATTCAAACTAAGAAGAAAAGCAAAGTGAGCAAGCCGAGAGCAATGAAGAAAAAAAAGAAAAGAAAGAAAAGTTGAGAGCAAAGAATAAGAGAAAAGAAAGAAAGGATAGAGAGAATAGAGAAATGGTCAGTAAACAAGCTAAATGGAATTGTCAGCAAACAAAACAACCAATATATATATATTGGGTCGGTCACCGATTGAAGAATGTTGATTCACCAATTCAAGTGGCCAAGTGTCACTTGACAGTGATTTCTCTATTTTATTTTTTTCTTTCTTCTTTTTTTTGAAAAAATCGAAAATATCTCAAACTTAATTTACAAATTATTTTATCACACAATGAACACACATAAAATGTTTAAAAGACGAGATGTTACATTCCTTCCCCCTTACAAGAATTTTGTCCTCGAAATTCAAATTCACATATCTAACAATGCAGGATGTTTTCTTCGTATATACTCTTCAGTTTTCCAGGTTGGTTCTTCAATCTCATGACCAAATTACTTTACACATTGGGATTTGCTTTCCTCTAAACTCTTTTACACTATGTTCCACAATCCGTGGCGGTTTTCTTCACATGTCAAATCCACATTCAATTCCAATGTTTCATCATTCAATACATGGTTAGGTGATGTGTTAGCCCTAAAGGAAAATCATGTAGTTTTGATTAATGACAAATATTGATAAGGACTACTATGTTTATATATTGTGTGATAGGATTTGTGAACTAAGAAGTATGGAGTCTCATTGCTTTCAAGCCAAAGTGCAAGAACAACCTCAATAAGCCATAGTAATTGAAGTCTTATGAAGGTTATTCAAAGATGAACTCAAGACATTGAAGACTTGAAGTGTAGAGTATATATGCTAATAGGCAAATCTCTATGTAAACTCTACACTTGTATGTCTTGGAATCTATTGAATGAATAAGAGAGCATAAAATAAGTTTCTCAATTTTAAAAAAAAGGCTTGGAATGAACTTTTTGATGAATGTGGTTTAAAGATTTTGAGTCAACTTTGCATGATCAAAGAAATTTGATTATGGTTTTAAGCTTATATATGTCTAAATAATTTATATATATATATAAAATATTTTCAAACTTATTGAAGTTAAGTCTCAAATAATTTTACAAAGTTTAAAAGTGCTTCCAAAAAATTCGGTCGTTCGATTATTGTAACAAAAAATGGTTACTATTTTTCCAGAGAAATTTGGATGAATATTCGGACGCATGAAGAAAAATTCGGTCGTCCAAATTTTCTATCTTTAGCATGGCTACTATTTTTCCAGAGAAATTCGGACGAAGATTCGGACGCAGGGAAAAAATTTGGTCATCTGAATTTTTCCAGAATGTGTAACAGCAACGTCCGAAAAATTCAGATGCAAAATTCGGTCATCCGAATTTTTTGAAACTAGCCGTTACTAGCCATTTTATGGCTGTTAAAACTGATTTTCAAATTTTATAAAAGCTAGAAACTTGAAATCTTTTGTAAGTTTTGAATCTAAGTGAACTCTAAGCATTCCAAAGCCTTTATCAAACATTTCTTGAGCTCTCTTGTGTCTTGTGCATTTAATTGATCAATCCAAAGACATCAAAGTGTGAAGATGCAATTTTGTGTAAAACATCTACCAACAAGTGGTAACATCTACACACTCTTCTCTACTTATCAAATTGTGTTTTTCTACCTGCTCTTGCAAGGTTATCTTGATAACATAAAACCCTTTAGGTAAGACTGATCCTTGAAGTTGTGATTTAAGGTTGTTTGTAGATATAAAACCATTGTGTGATGAGCCTTGTTTGTTGTGAACTTGAGCATATAGTAGATTGATTGAAATCCTTAAGTGTAGATTTAATGTAGTGGACGTAGATCTTGGCGATCGAACCACTATAAATTTTTTTTGGGACTCAAAATTTTTTTTTCTTTTTTCGTGAATGTTCAAATTTTATCCAATGAGGAGTCAATTTCAGAAATACTTTATCTCCAACCTCAAACTCTAATTTTCTTCTTCGAAGATCAGCATAACTTTTCTGCCTACTTTTGGCTGCTATGAGTCTGCTATGTATAATCTTTACTTGTTTATGCATTTCTTCCATTTCTGGCATCCAATTCTTTTGCTTCCAATGAGCTCGAACTCCAACTTCATCCCAGTATAACGGTGTTCTACATTTCCTACCATATAATGCTTCAAAAGGTGCCATTCCAATTGATGAATGATAAATATTGTTGTAAGCAAATTCCGCACAAACAAAATTATCAATCCATTTATTTCCAACATCTAAAGTGCATGCTCACAAAATATCATCCAATGTCTGAATTGTTCTCTTTGTTTGTGGATGCTGTGAGGTACTATAGTTCAAGTTGGTCCCTAGACCAGCCTAAAATTTAGGTCAGAATTGACATGTAAATCTTTGGTCTCAATCTGAAACGTTATCAACATGTATTATGTGCAACCTTCCTATTTTATTTGCATACAACTTAGTTAACTTATCCAATGATATGTCATATTAATAGCAGGAAAATATACTGGTTCAATCACTCAATCAATAATTGTCCAAATGACATTTTTTTGTCCTTTTGTTCGAGGTAATCTCAAAACAAAATTCATGAGAACATGTCCTCACTTCTATTCAGGCAACGATAAAGGTTGCAACAGTCCTGCTAACTTCTGATGTTTAGCCTTCACCCTTTGATAGGTAAAACAAGTTGATACATATTCAGTTATGTACTTTCTCATTCTATTCCACCATAATTTTTACTCCAAATCCTTGTACATCTGGTTTTCACCTAGATACATGGTGTAATTACTCTTACGTACTTCTTCTAGAAGAATATTCTGCTTACGTTCATTATTATTAGGAATGCAAAATCGCCGTTGAAAATAAAAGCTCCCATCATATTGTCATAACTGAAAGTCTGCCTGTTTCTGGGTTTATATTCGTTGCTTGAATTCTTGAAACTCGTTTGTTCTTTTGGGCATCTCAAATGTCTTGCAGTAAAATAGTCAAACTTGTAATCTTCACCTTTCTACTTAGAGCATCTACTACAACATTGGCCTTTCCAGGATGGTAAAGAATGGGACACCTATAGTTGTTTAATAACTCTATCTAATACTATTGTCGCATATTCAAATCCTTCTGCAAAATTAACTACTTTAAACTCTTGTGATCAATGTGAATCTCATGCTTGGCCTATACCAATAATATTTCTCTGTCTGCAAGGCAGAACCTATCCTTGTAAGTTGTAAATCCTGAGTTGAGTAATTCTGCACACTCTCCTTTAATTTTTTAGAACTATAAGCAACTATTTTTCCTTTCTGCATCAATGCAACCACAAACATTCATTTAAGTTATCTGTGTACAAGAAATATTCATTGCTCGAATCTAGCAAGATTAAAATTTGTTCTAAAATGAGTTCTCATAATAGTTCCTAAATACTTTTCACACAACTATCAATCCACTTGAATTTAGTTGCTTTTTATGTAAACTGTATCAGAGGTGCAGAGATCCTTATGACAAATAGTCATTCCCAAGAAGCTACGTATTCTTGTTAGTGTTTTGGATTGTTCCCAAACTGTCAGTGCTTCTACTTTAGCAAAATCCAATGATATACCTTCACAAGTAATCATATGACCTGAGAAAGTTGCTTTTTCCATCCAAAAATCACATTCACTAAATTTAGCATACAAGTTACATATCCGAAGAGTCTACCATATGGTTCTGAAATGTTGCTCGTATGTCTCAAGATTTGGTGAATACCCAAGGTTATCATCGATGTCAACAATGACAAATTGATTAAGATAAGGGTGAAAAGTTCTATGCATCAGATTCATGAAAATAGCTAGTGTATTCTTTAGTCCAAAGGGCATGACCATAAAATCCGAATGCCATACTGAATATTAAAGCAGTGTTTAAAACATCTTGTGCTTTCACTCGTACTAGATAATATTCCTGTCTTAAATCAATTTAGAGTAGCACTCAAACTCCTCAAGCTGATCAAGCGACTCATCAGTGAATGACAGTGGATATTTGTTCTTGTTGGCTCAGACAATATTCAATCTCTAATAGTATATATACATTCCCAACGTTTTCTCTTTCTTTTTAACACATAAGGCAGGTGCTTACTGTGGAGATGTACTTGGGTGGATAACCCTTGCTGCAATAGACCTTACTTTTCCTTGAACTCTTTTAATTCTTCTTGTATCATTCAGTACAACATTTTGGCCATGGTTTCAACTCAATACTGAGCTCTACTTCTCGCCTGGAGATAAAGTTCTCAATTTCTTTGGACAGAGTCCTTAAATTCCTTAATCACAAATATCGAATCCAACTTCAGCTTCTCTCCATGCTTATTCAATAAATATATTATATATTCCTAACTTCAATTCCAAAAATTAAACAAGTCTCTACTTTTATTTTCTTTGCCTTTGAACTCAAGAATTGACTGACCTGGTCGACTAAATATGATTATTTTCTGTCGACACTCCATTTATGCATACTATTTAAATAATCAGTCCATTAATAATATTACATCATATTTTGTTTAAAGATAAAGCAACCAAAGTCCCAAGCAATCCTATGTCCTCAACATAAATACGACATTCAGGATATGTCTTTTCTCAGATACTCTAAAGCCTCCCATCAGTGTGCGAACCATTATCTAATAATCTATCACGTAGAAAGATGTAGGGATATATAGTACAAAAGGTATTCTTACAAACAAACGTAAGAATCCATGATGTATAAATACTCTAGTTTGATGAGAAAAATGTTTAATAGAGTAATAATGAACATAGTGATGAAGGACAGCGGGAAACCTAAGTCCTGTTTATAGAGTCGGAGAGCTAGTAAAGTTTATAGGTTTCTACTGTGACTAACTTAGTGTGTGTGTGTGTGTATAAAGATTTGTAATTTACTCTCTGCACAAAAGCACAGCTCAATATAAATATATCTAATATCATACTTGAAATACCTAAGAGGGGGGGTGAATTAGGTATTTGGCTAATTTTCTCAAATTCAAACTTTATAGATGAGGAGACCTATTGCAGATTAAGTGAATGAGAATAAACCTCAGTTTATGACAAAGCAGTATAAGAAATGTAAACAAATAAACACAAACAATTTATAGTGGTTCGATCCTCAAGATCTACCTCCACTACCTTAAGCATACACTTAAGGATTTAAATAACTCTACTATGTGCTCAAGTTCACATATTACAGGAGAGGTTCACCACACTTTGGTTTTACACATACAACCTCTACTTGTAATTTTTACAAACAAGGCTCACCAACCTATGGTTTTATATCTCAAACAACCTTGAATCACAACTTCAAGGATCACCCTTATCTAAAGGGTTTTATGTTATCAAGATAACCTTGCTAGAGCTTAGTAGAACAATACAATTGATTAAGTAAAGAAGAGTGTGTAGATGTTACCACTGGTTGGTAGAATTTACACAAAATTGCACCTTCACACTTTGATGTCTTTGGATGGATCAATTGAATGCACAAGATGTAAGAGAGCTTGAGAAATGTTTGTAATAGACTTTTGTAAGCTTAGAATATTCAAATTGTAAGTTCATATAAAAGATTGCACGTTTATAGCTTTTATAGAATTTGAAAATCGGTTGAAACTGACTATAAAACGGCTAGTTAACTAGCTACTTTTCGAGAAATTGGACGACCGAGTGCTAGCGTCCGAATTTTTTCGGACGACCGAATTCTTCCTGCTGCGTCCCGAATCTTCTTCCGAATTTCTCCGGAAGAACAATAACCATGCTTTGAAGACCAAAATTCGGACGACCGAATTTTTCTTCATGCGTCCGAATCTTCTTCCGAATTTCTCTGGAAGAACAGTAGCAAACTTTTGCTACCCAATTCGGACGACCGAATTTTATGGAATTGTGTTCAAACTTTGTAAAATCATTTGAAATCAATCTTCCAAGTATTTGAAATACATTTGATATATATAGATAACTTATTTAGACAAACATAAGTTTGAAAACCAAAATCAAACTCATTTGATCATATAAAGTTAACTTAAAAACTTTTAGGACACAAAACCACATTTACTAAGAATTCATTCAAAAAACTTTTAAACTTAAGAAACCAATTTTATGCTCTCTTATGCATTCAATTGACTCCAAGACATACAAGTGTAGAGTTTACATAGATATTACCTATCATCATACCTACTCTACACTTCAAGTCTTCAATGCCTTGAGTTCATCTTTGAATAAACCTCAAAAGACTCATAGCTTACTGAGGTTGTTCTTGCTCTGTGTCTTGAAGGCAATGAGACTTCAAACTTCTTTCTTCATAAATCCTATCACACAATATAAACATATTAGTTCTCATCAATATTTGTCATGAATCAAAATTACATGATTTGCCCTTAGGGCTTACAATACTCATAATTAACTCAGTTCTTGCTAAACATAGGCCTGCTTGGAGATTTAGGTATACTTTGCGTCATATTCTCTCACTCACCAAAGGCAAGAATTTTTCCTTTTCACATGTTTATCGAGAAGCAAATGTGGTTGCAGATGCCTTGGCCAATCAAGGGTATATCGACGCTAGTACTTCCTATATATATGCTTTGGATCAACTGCCGCAAGCTGCCCGAGGATCTCTCATCCTAGACAAGCAAGGAGTTCCAAATCTACGGAGTTAATTAGGATCTTGCTATTTATACTATTTGCTTATCTTTCTGTTTTGCCTACTTTTTGGTGTTTTCTTTTAGTTTCTCTTACATTGTAAATTTATTATCATTGTTAATAAACAGGTAGGGGTCTATGCCAAACCCCCCACCATTGCAGGTGGTTTAAAAAAAAATAATAATAATAATCTCAAAGAAAGTAGATATCATGTCTAGAAAAAGTTTTGTATATCCATATATTCATAGATCAACCATAGCGTTAGAGGCAGAAGATATATGACCTACCAGGTAATCTTATTCAAAACATACAAACAAAATACTAAACAACGGCTCACTATACCAGGAAATTCGAGATCCTATAGATCACAAGCCCTAATGGACTATGTTCAAGATTCAAATAATCCTACACATACATAGACACATAACAAAAGAAAAAGTATACAGATAATCACATAAAGGTCTTCACCTAAGGGTCACGACTTCATGAGAATTCTGCTCGAACCCTTAAATACTCTAGAATCCCTTGAGACTAAGCTTTGGCAGACGTCAAGGTCTTATCTTACCACATAATCAAACTATCATGATCCTGACTTACTTCGTCAATTTCACGTAGATGAGCATCATAAACTTCAACCATCATATCTAATAGCTCATCTAACATATCAGCTTTAATGGCCCCATGTTTTCTATTGCGGCATAAAGTGCTCAGTGGACAATCTAATCATCGTAACTCTTTTTTTAACCTCTCAAAACGCTCTTCCATTGCTTAGATATGATGCTTATATAGCACATATTGAAGACAGAAATATGGACTAGCCAACTCAGGCAATGGTAACAAAAATCAGGAATGAAAAGACTGTTCGAACAAATACAGAGAATGCTTCAAAAATAGTAGTAAGTAGGGTCAATAAGATTTGGTGAATTGAGTAACCCCTTTCCAATGACAATCTCTCCGTCGAATGTATTTCGGCTAACTTGATAAGTTCAGGCTCACCGGATACTTCACTAAGGTCATCCTCAATGTATCCACCAATTATGAGGGCTCACACAGTAGGCCAATCTACCGACTTACCATCAAACACATCTACCAGCCGCGACACATGTCCCTTTGGAACTATCTCCCATAGCACTAGAAATGACAAACCATCTCCGAATAGCTAAAACTTATGTAACACTCCTATGACTTATTCAGGATCTACCAATTCAAACATAGTAATGAACCTCAAGCTCTGATACCAACTGTGATCCCCCCAACTCCTTTTCTAGGTTCCACTGCAGCTGTGTAAAGTACCAGTGTGTGTGCAACTACGAATCTCGTTCGAAGAAAAATGAAGGAGAAAAGTATACATATAATACAATATGATACAATTATACAATACATAAGCTGAAGTATATAAATATATAGGTAGATCCCTTATCTTATATGATCTAAATTCAACCTTCATTTACAAATAGCTGTAAAATAGGCTTCTCTCGCTCTCTAGCGAAAGGTAACAGAAAAGGGCACAAACTGGTTGAACACATATAAGAGCCCTTCCACGAGCTAACTCCGAAGCGAATCAAAGAATCGCTGTTTTGATTCATGATTTATGACATCTAAACATAAACAATAAACAAAAACACGTGTGAGATAGAAAGCTCAGGGAGTTCCCGTGTATGCTAGTGTGTTTCTAGAATATGAGGGTAGATGCATATGCACAGTAGTTCAAAAGTGTTTTATATTAAATTAAGTTTTCTTGTTCCAAAATAATACACAAATCTCATGATCAGGTTTGGGCTTAGCTGGAAAGTCTGAGTGAATCAAGACACATCAACATAGCTCATCAACCAAAATTTCTCAAACATAACAAATATGCAGATTCTAGCTCAACGGTAGAATTACCGGACTTGTTTCTGAGAAAGATTGGACTCGGGGAACTTTTGTAACTCTTTGAAAATATGATTTCCAAGAGTGTATGTACCTGTAGAGAAATGCATTCCTAGGAAAGTAATTTCCTGTGTAGCCAAGATCATTTTTTTTCAGAAAGTATTACGCCATAATCTTTAACAATTTGAGCAAATTAGCATAAAAGGTTTATATGATCATCCTTAGTAGAATTGAAAAGTAGGATATCATCAATATAAACCAGTGCAGTGTGTAAGAGTGGTTCAAAAATCTTGACCATGGCTTTTTGAAACAAGGATGGTGTGGGTTTTAATCCAAAAGGCATTACTTTCCACTGAAAATGCTGGTTAGGAATACAAAAACCTATTTTAGGACGTTCATCAGGATAATGCCTAATTGCCAAAAATCAGATTTCAAATCAAATTTGGAAAACCATTTTGCACCAGAAATTTGTGACAACAGTGTGTGTCTGTGTGGTAAGGAAACTTATCATCTTGCAAAAAGTGATTAAGAGACTGATAATTAATTACCAGTCTCATTTTTCCAGGGACTTGTTCAGCCCGTTTGTCAACAAGAAGTTTCTGAATCTCAGTAATAGGATTGGGAGTGATTTGGTAAAGTCTTGGAATAGTACCATATTCTCTAAACTATTTTCTAAAACGAATACCATTGGGAAGGATTTGAAATTTGTGAAGTTTACTGTAAATGTCAAAACCAACAAGAAGATCTTTGTCAGTTTCTGCACAGCCAACAAGATGTAAACGAACTTCACATTTGTGAAAGAATTGGATGGTAATGGGTTTCTTAGAAATCATAAAAGTGTAGAATGTTTTACTATCAGCAGTGATGAATTCTTTCTGATGTTCTGTCCAATGTTCAGGAGGTAGAGCATATGGATTCATCATGGATACTGCAGCACCTGTGTCAAAGAAGGCTATAGAGGAATGGGTTTATTATATTTGGAGGTTCGGATTTGAACATGGGCTTGAGGGTGTGTTTTACAGGTCTGAATAGTAAGGATTGGAACAAAAGGTTTTTCTGGTGATTTTTCTGAAGGTGTTGGGTCTGGTTCCAGGAGAACTAATTCTGAGGGAACTGGTTCTAAGATATGGTAAGACAAAGGGATTTCGTCTTTTTCAATGGCAAAGAGGGTGTCTTCGTTCAGTTCATCTTGCTCAGAGAAAAGGGACTCAAGGTCATCGTCATCATAGATAGGGCTAACCTGTTCGATCTGCTAGATGAGGTTTTGCCTTTTCTTCTTTTGAAGACATTGCTGGGCATAGTGACCCTTCTGTTTGCAAACATAGTAGTAGTCTGACTTGCTTCGGGGACTTCTGGGGGACTTGTGTTTCCTTCTGAAGTATCTCTATTTTTTGTTTGAAGATCGTCTGTCTGTTGTATGGATTCTGGAGAATTTCTTTCTTCTGGATAATTTCTTGCAAGGGAATTTGTTGCAGCATGATTTGATGATCAAAGTCTAAACGTTTACAGACTTGGTCAACCTTTTATCTCCTTTGAGATATTGCTTGATTACTTGCTGTTTGTGGCAAAGGTCTTCAAGGCTTTATAGGATGGCTTGTCTGATTTGTCCTGGAGTCATACCAAGGATGGATTGGTATTTTTGTCTGATGTATACATCGGTTCCTTGAGCTAAAGCTTGAGGGATTGAGCTGAGGAAAGCTTGCTTTAGACTAACATCTTCACCAAGAAGATAAAACAATTGAGTCATACATTGCAAATGTTTATCTAAATCAGATCTTTGAAAAGTGTAACATTTTATTTGGAAAAACTCTTTTCTTTTTAATTCTAAATCAGATTCAGGTTCACCAAGAAAACAGTAATAAAGTAATGAAGCAGCTTGATCTAATGAAGAGTTTAGGAATTGAGTTCTCTCAACATAATTGAGAGTAGTAAACCAGTGCTTTAGTGTGCCAGTGAATCTGGAGGTGAACTCAGTAAGGATGTTTTCTACTGTAATGCCATCTAAGCATGGAATTCTTGAAGTCTGACTGCCCATCTTGTTGGAGGGATATCAATGAGTTGAAATGTGAATGTGCCTGAAATAGTCAATTTCTTGGAAGTTGGAGTGGACTCAGGCTCATTGATGATAGGTGTGGCTTCAGATGTATCTCCTGTATCTTCTTCTTCACGAGTCATGTTGATTTGTGGAATTGCTGGGTCAAATTCATTTGAAAAAGACTGTGTAGAAGAGTCTGAGACTGAAGAGGAGTCTATATCTAAATCAGAGACTGGGTCTGACTCTGTTGGAGAATAGTACTGGGTCTCGGATGGAGTTTGTTCTTGAACAACAACAATATGAGGGACGGTCTGAGCGATAGCCGCTTCTTGAAGAATAGAAGCCAGGGGATTCTAAATCATAGCTTGCTTTTGAACTTCCAGAGGAGGAGGAGCAGGATTTTGTTGTTGTTTTTGGGCTTGTTTTGCTTTCAACCATTGAGCAGGGTTGAAAGTGCTTGGAGAAGGTTTAGACATTTCATATCCCATGGTTCCAAAAGCAGAGTATTGGGTTTTGGACGGCAACTAGAAAGGATTTGTGAAAGGTGGAAAGAAGCTGGAAGAAACTAGAGGGGCAGTAGTAACAGGCGTAGGAGGAGAGTAAGGAGTAAACTCAACCTGTGCTTTGAGATAAGCAATAAAACCTTCAAGGTCTGCTACTTCTTTCTGCTTTTGTCGAATGACTTTAGTAGGATTAACTCCAGGCATGGGTAGATCATAAGGGATTTGCTTCAATCTTTTCTCCATATTGATAATCAACTTTTTTGTGGCTTCCAGGTCTTGTACTTGAGAATCAACGTTAGTTTCAACAGTAACAAGACGGAAATTTACTTGGGTAACTTTTTGATCAATCTGGGTCAGAAGCTTGTTCTGAGCAAAAACGTTCTCAGATTGCCAGTTTAGGACAGTTTCAACAGGATTAGTGGATGCAGTCTGTCCACTAGGAAGTATGGTTGATGAAGAATTTTGGATTTTATGAGAACGTCGAGCATTATCCTTGGTAAAGGGTGTGATTTGAGGAAAGATAGGGTTAAGCGGAGAGAATTCTACTGGTTGGAACATGCAGATGGCTAGAATATGAGTTTGTGGTGCATGTGGCTTGTAAAATGGATTGATGGGTTGACAAGTAGGAGGTACCGGTTTTTCTTTGGCAAGGATTTTGAGGCATTTTTGGTAATAAGGGTGAAGTGGTGGTTTTGATGTAGGAGGCAACCATGTGGATGGGATTTCTACAATAGAGGAATCATACATGCTGCGAGTCTGAATGACTTGAGCTCCTTGTTGATATTCCGGATCTATGTCAGGTGTTTTAGTGGAAAACGGAGAAGGAATTTGTTTCTTCTTCCTTCTTCTTCGACTGGAATATCCACAAGTACAGTATTCTGGATCAAGTCTACATTCAAAGCAGCTATTCTGACAAGATTCACAGGAAGTGCAACCACCTCAATAACAATGATTGGAGAATGGATCTGTCTCAAAGACGACTTGTTTTGCATCCGGTGTGTACCACTTTATGATGTCTGGGAAAGTGTCTCTGTGAGAGACCAGGGGATGATCTGGTCTAGGTTTGGTAATCCGGTCAAGATTTGCTTGATAGACTGGATAGTTTTGCAATTCGTGGATAGTTTTGCTTGATAGACTGGAGATGCTTATGATCAAATCTGATGGAAACAGAGCCATCAGAATTCTGAGAGATTTGAGAGGAGGAAGATTCTAGAGGCTGATTTGCAGCTTCATGGACCTTTTCATATTTTGTGACCCAAGCGTCTGGAAGGAGACTGAGAAGTTCAGATTTGGGAATCTGTCTTGGGATATGAGTGCAAACAGCTGACTATTTGTCATCTACCTTGATAAGAAGAGCATCTCCTCTACCAGGAAGGGAGAGATCTATAGCATGATTTTGGACTCGGTAGATCATTTGATAGTGTAAAGTTGCAGTGAGAGCATCATGTACCTGAGAGGCTCCTGCAATCTGGACTTGTACCTTGAGAGCATTAAGCAGATGTAGATCTGCCAGAGACATATTAAAATTGGGATACAAGGTGATGAATATCGTGCCAGCATTTAGTGTTGCTTCAATTGTGGCGATACAAGCATGCTGATATGCTAAAAAGCGAGTATCCAAGAGGCCAACTCAGGCAGCCATAGGTAAACCCTTTCTACCATGGAGGGTGAGAGCTGTACGAACAGCTCCAAAGTGAAGATGAGTGTAACCATGTTGCTTCCATTGACGGGGAAAGTCTTCTGGAATGTAAAGAGTAACGAATTGCTCTTTACCAGTGGCTATAATAGGATGTTGGTCCATCTTTGAGCATTGGAAATACTCTCGGATAGAAGAAGGTGTCTGACGGATAAGAGACAAAAGATTTCCAAGGGGAAACTATGGACTTAGCATAATTAGTATAAGGGTTCATGAAAGGATGACTCTCAGGAGAAAACTGAGAAGATGAATCTACAGTGACTTCATATAAGTAATCTAGTTTTTTAGATGCAGTTTGACGGAAAGAAGGAGCAGTATCTATGGAAATAGATTAATGGGAAGTTTCTGGATACATGAGTAAGGCTTCTTCAACTCTAGCTTAATTTCTGATGCACCAATGGCTCTGATACCAATATTAGTGATGACCTAGAAATTGGAAGTATTCGAAAGAGAATAATTTCAGAAACTCAAACCTGGACTATACTTATCGGATAGTTTACAAATATATATATCTATACCTAGAGTCAAAATATAATCAAATATATTATGATTTTATTTTTATATATAAATCATAATAAAATAATACAAAATACAAATATATCATGATCTTCTTTTTATATATTTATAAAGTATACTAAAATAATAATTTTTTGTATTATAATAAACTAATAAAATAGTACTTTTAACATATCTTCAAGTATATTATACATTTAATAAAATTTCACAAAATATTACGAATATCAAATGTCACAAATATTCAATCTATTTCAAATTTCAAAACATATAGATGTTTATACTCTAACAAAAAAATATAAAATAAACAACTTTTACTAAATAAAAAATTCGTACTATAAATCTAAAGAAATTATAAAACAAACAAGGAAACTTTCAAATCGAGGAAAATGAAAGCAATTCGTACCTTAATTGCAAAGTGAATTCAAACTAAGAAGAAAAGCAAAGTAAGCAAGCCGAGAGCAATGAAGAAAAAAAAAAGAAAAGAAAGAAAAGCCGAGAGCAAAGAATAAGCGAAAAGAAAGAAAGGATAGAGAGAATAGAGAAATGGTCAGCAAACAAGCCTAATGGAATGGTCAGCAAACAAGACAACCAAATATATATATGCATGGATTGGTCGGTCATCGATTGAAGAATGTTGATTCACCAATTCAAGTGGCCAAGTGTCACTTGATGGTGAGTCACTTGATCGTGATCCTGACATACTTCGTCAATTTCACGTAGATGAGCATCATAAACTTCAACCATCATATCTAATAGCTCCTCTAACATGTCTGCTTTAATAGCCCCATGTTTTCTATAGCGGCATAAAGTGTTCAGTGGACAATCTAATCATCGTAACTCTTTGGAACACATCTAACTCTTATAGATTCTAAGGCTTAAGAGTGTATGGTTTACAAAGTTTACTTATTAAGCGCATGTAACCTACACTTCATGTCTTCAAAGCCTTCAATCATCTTAAACAAATTCTTCAATCTTCAATCACTTTGACATATTGAAGTTGTTCTTGCATTGTGGCTTCAAGGCAATGAGATTTCATACTTCTTAATCCAACAATCCTATCACACAACATACAAGCATGTTAGTCCTTATAAATGTTTATCATTAATCAAAACTAATCATAACCTCATGATTTGCCCTAAGGGCTAACAATCTCTCCCTTTTTGATGATGACAAACTTTGATGCAAAATGTGATAGATTTAAACAATGTAGTACAAAGAAGTATTGATGCCAATGATAGATAATAACCTGATTCACAGCCTTTGCTCTGATACCAAGATGATGCGAACCCTAGGTATAAAAACCTAGAACCCAACAAAAAACTTCCACAAATACCCAAGGATGTGTGAAAAAGGCTTCAAGAACCCTTAACCCGTTGGATATATGACCCAAGAACCAAAGGTATAAACAAAAACCCTAAACCCATTATCAACAAAGATAAGAACGTAAGGTATAATTCAAATGAATGAACCACAAGTTGAATAACTTGATAAGTTCAAGAAGTTCTTTCAAGACCTTAATGGGCTGAAACACAAGACCTGAATGGGCTTGGATTTGCAGCTAATTAAATCCATCTAAGGACTAAAATACAAAAATTGATTTGGGCTTCAATAAATAAAAGTTCTTAGCCCAAACAAACTTAAAAACTAATTAAAAGACTCCTAAAATTCAGGAAATTTCGTCCAAGCCTTAGGCTGAATTTTTGAGCCCATCAATTTGCTATCTTGGACATCAATTTGGTAGTCCAATGGACTCCAACGTAGTTGGACAACTTGCTTGTAGTAAATTAATGATTGTTGATCCATCTTGTACATAATATAGCCTTGAAAAACTCATTTGTTATTGGATTAGTGGACATCTTCAATGGATCTTGATCACCTAAGTTTGGTGCATCTTGATTCGCATCATTCCCTCTTTTCTCGAAAAGATTCGTCCTCGAATCTAGTCCTACAGCATCAGAGCACGCAATAAGTTCAAAAGAAACAAACGTAAAGAAAATTCGGTTTCATAAGTGCATGTGTGGGAAGGGACGTACATAATTGGATCTAAGCAATATGCAACCTTTTGAGCAAAGAATCTCATATAAAAATGAAACATTTTAACACATATCAAAGGAATAGTTTGCATGCTTTTCAACCAAGGCTCTTCACAGAATTGCATCAAAAGTAACTTATACAAAAGTTTTGTTCCCTTCATCGCATAAGCCATCTCATTAAAATAGAAGGAACAAATTTATTCAAGAAATGGGTCTATAAATGGTAAATGAAAACAAAAACTTCCTTCAAGCACATGCATAAATTTAAATTCATGAAGTATGCAAATAGCAAATCTCAACATATCAATCCCATGACAAACTTCATATGTTCTTAGCATTTTAAACACCTCTTTGAAGGGTAAATGGTATTTCCAAAGCCTTCCATAACAAAAATCTCCATTATCAAGCAAGGAATAAGTATTAGTTAGACCATGCAAAATGTAGTTCTTCAACATTCCAGCCACATTTTTCCCAAAATCACACAAAGTTATTTGTTCACAAATATGCAATGATTCTAAATTACAAGATATCTCAAGATATGAAATAGGTGCGTGACCATTCTGAAGCAACATAAGCTCTTTATATGAGTTGTTTAAAAAGAAATCATGCATATTTGCTAGAATTCTCTTAATATAAAAAACTACACATATTTATCACATGATCGTCTTCAACTAATAAGGCATATGTAGAGCTATTAGAATCATGAGAACTTCTATGATCAATCAAGCACTTTTGCGAATGATTCCTATAAACAAAAGAAAAACCATTTAAGCAAGTAAAATCAAGATTCAAAAGACAAGTCACACGATAATAGCAAGCAGATAAGAACAATTTATCTTCTTTAAAGAAAAATTCAAAGCATGGACTACAAAAATAAGGAAAGAAGCTTATTGGTTGTTTTATGATTTCATGCCAAGCTTCCCTTCTATCATCTTACTTGAAGCTCCAAAATCTTGCACAAATGAATAAATACTAGGCAGAAAGTGAGTTAGTTTGTTAGAAAATAAGCTCAACTCCTCACTTGAAAGTGAGTTCATAAGTGGCTTTAGAATGAATGCACTATCACACTCTTTCTTTTTCAAATTCACTCATGCTCTTTTCATCTCTCTTCTCTAGAATCTTCAAGCTCAACTTTTCTCTTGTGCACTTTTTTCTTTCAAGCTCATAGTCCCTCTTTTCTTTTGTTCTCTCCACATCCTCACTTTTTGTAACCAAAGTAGGACTAACTTCTTGTTTGCAATTATCCACTTCACTAGCTTCACATTCAGCTTCTTCATCCTTCTTTGGTGGTTCTTCAATAACTTCATTGTCCTTTTGAGGTTCAATAGTTTCCACCTTGCTTTCTTTTCCAAGTGTTTTAGAATCTTCACCCTCACTCTTGTTCTTCTTTCTTTGCTCTATTCTCTTTAAACATTCAAAATACTTGACTCCAAAATCCAACCTCATCACTTCCTTTAACTCACCCCATGACTTAATGGATTTTTCCCCCTTCTTCTTTCTAGATTCCGTATGCATATCCCACCATGCAATGGCCAAGTGAGTAAAAGATCCCACAACTAACCTTAGCTTTTCCTCCTCCGTCAAGTTGTAACATGTAAAGACTATATCCACACTCCTTTCCCATTCCAAGTAGAGTTTTGGTTCAAATTTCCCTTCAAAACAAGGTAAGTGCAACTTGAAATAGGTAGCATTACTCTTTTCCTTTCCATAAACCTCATAACCCTTCCATTCTTCTCTACCATTTTTATTCTTTCCTTCATGATGAGTTTTCCTTCTGCCTCCACCATCATAAATCCCACTATACTTAATATTCCTCATTCTTTTATCGTACCTTGAACCCTCATAACACTTCTCCTCATGTTCAACCCGTGCAGCTCTCCCTGCAACTCGTGGTGCATTAGGAGCTACAATGGGATTTCTTCTTGGTTGGCCTCTCGACATGCTCGCTAAGATTTGCTCGTGGCCATTCAATTGATTTTTAATGTCCTCCATTGCTGTGTGTAGCCTTTGAAATTCTTGTTGCATGGCCTGTATGAAAAAGACTCTTGTGCACTAGAAGAACTTTCCAAGTGTTCTTGGGAAGCCATCATGTATGCAGCAACATTAAAGATTAGTAGAAAATAGTCCTCACTTTCTCTCGTGTATCTCTCTATTTTAGCCTTTTTCTTGTAATGATCTAACACTCAGCCTTTTACCACTCAACAAACTCTCTTTTAGTTCTTTGAGAACTAATCAATCAAATCAAGTAGTCAAGTTTGTAGCAATTCAACAACCGAATAGCGTAGATCAAATTATAGAAGTCAAAGAAAGTAAAAGGAACTAAATTATTAGAAAGAAATCAGAATTTAGTCAATTAGAGCTCATACTTACTGAAAAAGAATGAAAAAAGTCAGAATAGAAACAACCTTTTTTTTTTGTTTTCCTAAAAGGAATTAAGAAGAAATCAGAATAGGAAACAACAATTTTTTTTTGCTTTAAAAAAAAACAGTTAGGAAGAAATTAGAATAGAAAACAACCTTTTTTTGGCTTTCCTAAAAGAAATTAGGAATGAATCAAAATAGGTAACAACCTTTTTTTGCTTTCCTAAAAGGAATTAAGAAGAAATCAGAATAGGAAACTACCTTTTTTTTTTTGCTTTCCTAAAAGGAATTAGGAAGAAATCAGAATAGGAAACTACCTTTTTTTTTCTTTCATAAAGGAATTAGGAAACTCTAGGAGAATCTTTTGGAGTGGTGCCCAATCTTTATGACTCTAGGAATCTTCCTTCCTTTTCTTCTCCAACTGACCTTCTTTCTGTGGTCTTCTTTTTCTTTTTCTTTTTTGACGATTTTTTTTCTTCTTTTTTTTGGACGATTTTTTTCTTTTTTTTTGGACTTTTTTTTTCTTTTTTTTTTGGACGATTTTTTTTGTAACTCACAAAAGGTACAACTTTGACAAGGTAGGCTGACTAGAGAGAGACACGGATAACAACAAGATCAATAACGAAAATCAAAGAAAGGAAAACGAAAGATAGTAAAAACCTGATTCACAGCCTTTGCTCTGATACCAAGATGATGCGAACCCTAGGTATAAAAACCTAGAACCCAACAAAAACTTCCACAAATACCCAAGGATGTGTGAAAAAGGCTTCAAGAACCCTTAACCCGTTGGATATATGACCCAAGAACCAAAGGTATAAACAAAAACCCTAAACCCATTATCAACAAAGATAAGAACGTAAGGTATAATTCAAATGAATGAACCACAAGTTGAATAACTTGATAAGTTCAAGAAGTTCTTTCAAGACCTTAATGGGCTGAAACACAAGACCTTAATGGGCTTGGATTTGCAGCTAATTAAATCCATCTAAAGACTAAAATACAAAAATTGATTTGGGCTTCAATAAATAAAAGTTCTTAGCCCAAACAAACTTAAAAACTAATTAAAAGACTCCTAAAATTCAAGAAATTTCGTCCAAGCCTTAGGCTGAATTTTTGAGCCCATCAATTTGCTATCGTGGACATCAATTTGGTAGCCCAATGGATTCCAACGTAGTTGGACGGCTTGCTTGTAGTAAATTAATGATTGTTGATCCATCTTGTATATAATATAGCCTTGAAAAACTGATTTGTTATTGGACTAGTGGACATCTTCAATGGATCTTGATCACCTAAGTTTGGTGCATCTTGATTCTTATCATCTCCATCAACATCACAAGACTAAGCATTCCTTCATCTTATCTTTTTACTATTTTTTTAAATTGCTTATTTGTATTAAGTTTTTTATTATGTGTTATGTGTTATGAACTTGTTAAGTATTTTGTTACATTTTATGTAATAATGAAGCTCAATGATGAAATCTCAGTGATGAGAGTTTCCTTTTTTTAACTATTATATGTGCTAAATTGTTAGTCTCATTTTCATTGATCCCATTTTTAAGTGATGACAAAAGGCGGAGAAAAATGATGACTGTGCAAAATGCATTGTGCTACTGTGCAAAATGATGATGATGACTGTGCAAAATGTTATCTATGCAAAATGCATTATGCTACTGTGATTTGCTAAATATATTATGTGATGACTATAATTTGCAAAATGTATTATGTTATAACTGTATTTTGTGCTTTAAAGTCTGAAACTTAAAAATCTTGTTTGTTTTCTAAAATCCAATTAAGTGGTTCATTCTTGACTTGTCTTTCTAAAATCCAAAATTTGGCAAAAGGATGTATGAGATTTGTGAGTAATTTTATATTTTGAATATAAATGAAGGGGTCTTAATTGTATTCTCTTGTGTTATTTGCATAGAGATTCATAAAGGTTTGTAAAGAACATTTTATCAATATTCTTGTGACCCAAATTGTGGTATTCTTATAAAATGATATAAAATGTTGCTCATTATTCATACTTGTCACATTTAAGATGATTATCTGTTTGTTACAATACATTGATATAAAGGTAAAATCCAAGGATGCTATGATGGTATCAGAAACATACAATTTGGCATATTGTTCGTCAATTTTGCTTGTAGCCAAATTTATAGTTTTTTTGTCAGTTTAAAGCAAATGGCTATTGAGTTTATAGTTATAGAGTTGAAATTATAGTTTGCCAGCTAATTTGTTATTCAAACTCTTGTAACTCAAGGTATTGCTATACTGACATTATTTATCTAGATATTTGAGTAATTTTGCCCACGTGATTGTGCACATAGAGTTAATATCTAAAGTTGTGATATTAGATCCGTAAGGTTAGACTCTAAATGACTTATATTAAGCTCATTTATAAAGTTGTGGGGTTTGATTATGAGATATTTTACATTATAATACATGAAAAGAAGTGTTTAACGGAAGAATATAACCACTATAGTTCTTGTATTCTATTTTCTTGTTAAGTAACCGTTACATAACCATATTACAATAGAGTGATTGTAAAGTTTCCTTGGCCACACTTTAGGTTTTTTCAATCACTCGTAAAGGAATTTACTTGATTATAAATGATTTTTTTGAAAACAAATTAAGAAAAATTTACATAGAACTTTTCATGCACAAAAAAGCTACTGAAAGATGGCATTGTATTTTCTTGTAATCTACTTGGCAATTTATAGAATTGAAGTACGACCATTGTTTTGAGCGTGGAGAAAAATGTTAGCCAACATGTTTGGAGGGAATTAAACAGAGCTATGTACAAGGGCAATGATATTATATTATTACATATATTACATGTATAGTAGTGGAAGATATTTACAAGATATTGAAGAAAGAATTTAAAATGTGATTTGAAGCTTTTGGTCTCTCTTTCAAAATGATAATGATGGCTTCAGGGTTGTCCTAGTTCTCAGTCAACCACTTACGCATATTAATGGTATTTTGGAAATCTAAAGTTTTATCATACTAACATATAAACTTTTTACAATATGAATGTGTGATTGGATAGTGTTTGGTTTTAAAATTTTTGTCTTGAATTTCGTAAAAGTAAAATTATTTTTGAAAGGAAATATGATCCTACACAATTTGAATTTGAGATTGGATTGGATCCAATCACACCCAATAAGGTTTATTTTTAAATTTGTTTAGACAATGAAAGAATTATAATTTTAATAAATTTTAGAGATTTATTTATTTATTAGACAAACAGCAAAGAAAATAAAAGTAATCTTAAATAAAAATAAAAAAATTGTTATAAATATTCTTCAACTATTTTCAAAGTCACAAGCTACCCACCACTGCAGCTGATTTCGATATGTAAAAGTACGTGATACTCATGTGTTAATACTTTCGGGGGTAAACTTGTCAAAAACCCTCAATTTCCTCTAAAGAAAAGATACCCTAACCCAAATGATCCACCATATAGACATGAATTAGGTTATTCTCGACCCAAATCCCCTAATTCCCATATTCACCTTCCCCCATTTCCTTCCAAAATACCCGAGAAATCACCTCAATCCCTTATCCCCAAATCAGTGGAAGGAAATGTTCTTATCTAATTAAACCTGCACAGCTCTCATTTCCCAGCCTCTCAAGAAGTGATAAAAGTGCCCTAAATCGTCCAGTCTTCGAATCGAAAATTAAAGTTGCACTATTCCAAATGGCGCGATTTAAAGCGCCCGGACCTGATGGCCTCCCTCCCTATTTTTTCCAAAAGAATTGGGATGTGGTTAAAGACTCAATAGTGGAATTTGTCAAATCTGCCTTCTAGACAACTGAGTTCCCTACCAGTATGAATGAGTTATTAATTGCTCTTATACCCAAGCAAGAGATACCCGAATCCATTGGCCAATTCAGGCCAATTGTGCTATGCAATGTGAAATTCCATTGATAGCTAACCTTGGTAGCTATCTCGGAATGCCTATCCTCCATGGGAGAACTTCAGGCAAAACCTATGAGTTCCTTGTCTCAAAAGTCCAGAAGAGACTTGGGGGAGTGGAAGGAAAAGGCACTCTCAAAAGTAGCTAGACTTATACTGATACAATCAGTTATTTCTGCGGTGGCATATTATGCTATGCAAACTGTGAAGCTGCCAAATATAGTACTGGAGACCATTGACAAATTGAACCGTAAATTCTTTTGAGGAGAGGGAGACGGTCAATGGAAAGTTCACATTATCGCTTGGGACACCATATGTAAAGGAAAATCTCAAGGAGGCTTAAACATTAGAAACTTGAAGCAGATGAACAAAGTATCGATGGCCAAACTTGCTTGGCGTATGATATTCAATTCGGAACAACTCTGGGCCAAGGTGCTATGGGCGAAATATGGTTCCCCACTACAGGAGAAGAAATGGAAAAACAGTACATCATATATTTGGAAAAGTATTCTGATGGAGGCCAACATTCTCAAGCAATCAGTAAGCTTAGCGGATAATAATGGGCAAGTATCTCGAGAGCTGAAGCTGGAGGTCAATAAAATCTACAAGAAGATCCAAAATGAAGAAAATGAGGGGATTGATGCTGCCAACTGGGAACTAGTTTGGAAACTCAAGGGTCCATTGAGATTAAATCTCACACTTTGGTTCTTAAAGCATGGGAAGCTACCCTCGGCTAAATCCTATCTGTTAGAAGGATAGTAAGCAGCCCCTTGTGCAATATTTGTCACAGAAAGATAGATTCCAATCTGCATGCAATACGTGATTGCAAATGATGCTTAGGAATTTGGAAAGGCATTGTAAAATAGTATAAATGGAAATTCTTCATATGTAGTGGAGATACGTCGAACTAGGTAGACAGAATCTAACTGAGAATTTTGGCCACTCTGAAAGGCTTAACTAGAATTTACTCTTTAGAGAGGCAGTACAGTGAATATGAAGTTGGAGGAATCTCCAGTTGTACAATACTGATTGGTGCTATCCACCTACTTTTGTCATAATCAATGATATTTTGTGTAGAGTTAAGAAATTACTCTCAAGTATATATAAGAATGATAGAATAGAATAAGTGCTAGGTAGGAGTGGAAGTTGATTCTGACATTCACTTGCCTTCACTGTAAACATTTGAACGATTTATATTAATCTAAAAGATCCCATTTCAAAAAAAAAAAAATTAGCTCCTTCAACGTAGAATTCTAGCTCCTCAAGCACTTTAAACTCTCAATTCCACAATCAAATTCCCATTGAATAATAGTTAGGAAAATTTCAATAATGTTATAACGGTAAACAAATTAGACGCAACACATATTAAGAAATTCCTAGAATTTCCTTCAAACACATCCGAGATACTCCTACCAAGCTTCAAGATGACGATTTGCACCGTCCAAATCTTCTCTCATGTGTGAAAGACCTAGAGGGGGGGGGGGGGTGAATTAAGTCTTTGGCTAATTTTTGCAAATAAATTCCTTTTACAATTCTAAGTTAGACTAGATTCTCTGTGCTTGTTTTAATAAGAGAATAAGTCAATTAATAGCAAAGCAGTAAAGCAATGTAAAATCAATAAACACAAGTAATTTATAGTGGTTCGATCTCTTCAAGAACTACGTCCACTACCTTAAGCCTACACTTAAGGATTTCAAACAATCTACTATATGCTCAATTTCAACAATTACATAAGAGGCTCACCACACAATGGTTTTAGACTCACAACCTCTTTTGCAATTTTGCAAACAAGGCTCACCCTTCCACAAGGATTTTATATCTAAAGACAACCTAAAGACCAATCTAATCCAAGGCTCACACACGCACGGGTTTTACACCACAACCTTGATTAATCTAGTCTATGGCTCACCCTTACCAAAAGGATTTTATGTCACAAGATAACCTTGCAATGAGCTAGTAGAAAAACACAATTTAATAGAGAAGGAAGAATGTGTAGATGTTACCACTTGTTGGTAGATGTTTACACAATGTTGCACCTTCACACTTGTTGTCTTTGGAATCTTGAATGATCAATTGAAAGCACAAGACAAGAGAGAGCTTGAAATGTTTGCTAAAGTCTTTGGAAAGTTTAGAGTTTTCAAAAATTCAAAACTTACAAAAAATTTGAAGTTTATAGCTTTTAAAGATGTGAAAATTCAAATGCAACAGCTATAAAACGGCTAGTAACGGCTAGTTTCAGAGAAGTTTGTACGTCCGAACTTCAAGCCATGGGTCCGAACTCTCGTCCGAACTTTACTGTGCCAAACTGTCTGGAAAAGTTCGGACGTCATAACTTTTCCTCATGCGTCCGAACTTCTTTGGAAAAGCAGTGACCATGATATCAGAGAAAGTTTGGATGTCCGAACTTTACTCCATGCGTCCGAACTTACGTCCGAACTTCTCTGGATGCACAGTAACCATTTCAAAAGTTTGGACGACCAAATTTGCATCCAAACTTATCAAATTTAGTCGAATCTTTTGAAAATCATTGTTAATAACATTGAAAACATTTTGGATGTCTGGACACATCATTTAGGCACATTTAAGCACAAAAAACATTTTGATCACACAAAATTTTCTTAAGATCATTTGAGATTTCAAAAACCTACTTGTTCTCACAAAGTTTATTGAAAACCATTTTGCAAAACCACAAGATTCATGCATTCAATTGTTTTCATGAATCAATTCCAAAATCATAGGTCAAGTCAAGAACCAAGTTCAAGATTTCAATCTCAACTTAACCATATTCCAAAATCTCAAAAAATAACCAAAACCTCACATATTATAACATATTCAATTTAAATTTCAAATGCAGCCAAATATTTTCACAGTACATATTCATTTTACATTTTTACCTATAACACATTAGCACATAGCAGATTTACAGCAAGCACATTCATATTACAGCAAGCACATAGCACATTTTGTAGTCATTCTTTCTCTCCCTCGACATATGCATGGATTTTCAAAAAATTCACACATTTTCTCTTCATGCATGAGGAATTCTATTGCTATTTCACATTTTCACACATTTTGTCATCACATTTCTTCTCACATTTTCTCTTCATGCATGAGGAATTCCATAGCTATTTCACATTTTCACACATTTTATCATCACATTTCTTCTCACATTTTCTCTTCATGGATGAGGAATTCCATTGCTATTTCACATTTTCACACATTTTGTCATCACATTTCTTCTCCCCCTTTTGTCATCAATCAAAGGTGGGGTAAGAGCACTTGGACAACAAAAGTGAAACAGAAGAAGCTCTTATCACAAGGATTTCATATATTAAGGTTCAAAACATTATAATGACTAGAAAGGCACAAGTAAATTTCAATGTTAAAGCATAACATGTGCATCAAGGCATAAACTAAAATAAGCAACAAAATAGAGTTTAGGGATAGAAAGGCTTAGTCTTGGATGTACTTCATGGTCTTCACTTCCAAATCTGTTTGGTGTGATGGCCATGGTTCCCTTGATCTCTTGGCTGAAGTAAATTGTTGATGGATTTGTGATTTGACTTTGTTAAACTTCCTTCACCTCCTTTTTCTTGCTTGTTCTCTTGTGCTTTATTCTTCATTCTCATGCTCTTCTTCATCTTGGGGTGCTTCACTGCTTTTTCCTTCATCTTTGTCTTCTTCTTTAGCAACAAATTGATAGCCATCTCAACTTTCACTGTCATTACTATCATCCTTATTGCTGCCATCTTTACCCATATTATCTTCTTGATCGTCTTCATTTGACTTTATATGAACTTGCACCATTTAAAACCACTTGAGAAATCTTTCTCAAGTCTTCTTCTATATTCTTAACTCTAGCTTCTAAACCATCAAATTTACCAAGAATCATTGGAGCAAAGGACTCAAAGAATTTGTCCATCTTCTTCATTTCCTTTACATGGTTGTTTAATGTCTCTTGAAACACCTTGGCAACTATGGTGTCACTTCTAGTGAGATTATTACCTTCAAATTCTTTTCCTTCAATAGAAGGTACCTCTTCAACTAGTTTTCTTTTGTGGAAGGTTGCTCCCCCTCACTAGATAACTCATGCCGCATTTTGGTTTTCCTTTCTTCAGCAAGGATTTCCTCTTCATCCTCTTCTTCTTCATTTTCTTCTTCCTCAACCGCCTCACTTTCTTGTTAATAGTCTCCCACACTGATGTGCAATCCGCGGAAGAAGCAATGGAGTTGATGGAAATTTCAGCTTTGAACAACAATTACTCTACTTTCACACAACTTACAATTCTTATACACAAAAGATAATTAAATTCCTACGACACCTCTTACAAACTTGTTCTAAGCAATCCCGATAATAATAATTTAACCAAGTAAGAACAACACTTACACGCCACAATTGGAAGTCTCAATTGATAAGTGAAAATTAGGTTCTTGGAGTAACAAGAGTAAGAGGAATGAAACCTCTCAAGTGGTGGCGGCAGCCCCTCATAAAATGACACTCAAATCTGCCCTAATTTTTCCTCCAAGAAGACTACTTATAGCTAGGGTTTGAAAGAAAGGGTTGGGCTTAATGATACATATAAGCCCAACATAAAAACAAGATACATATGAGCCCAAAATAAAACAATTCCAACAAGGTTGACAGCCCAAGATACATATGCATATTCATTTTTATTGTTCTCACAAATTATTCTCTCACTACAAATTATGATTGCCTTCACAAATTAATGTCTTAATACTTGTCTAACAATGACTTTCAACTAATTTACATATATTATTAAACAATATCTCTAGAAACTAAGCAAACGTCTATCTGAAAATCAACAAAAACAAACTACCATAGCAAAATAAAGTATTGTAGCAATATCTCAACCACATTAAATTCCAACCAAGACAAATCAACAAAAGTGGAGCACCAAACTACCAGAGTCTAAGAATTTATTGATCAAGAACCCTTCAAATGAATATTTAAACAGAGATATATAATGCATTAAAATCTAATAATCTGGTATGTCGTGCTTCAATATGAAGTAACCGAAAAAGAGGAAGAATGATCCTATAGGCTATAACTCCAGAAATCAGTAAATTTCTAACGATGAAACTAGGCACCAAAGCACTAAAACACACCGCCACTGTGTTTGCTGTATAGAGAATCAACCAAATTTGCAGCATACACCACTGAGTTTGCTGTATAGTAAGCAGTTTAATATTTTGAATGCATATTAAGTTATTAAAACACAAAAAATAATCTTCTAATGTGCCCTAATAATAAATATTGATTTTTAAAAAAGATATTGGGCTAATACTAAAGTTTACTAATCACTTTACTAATCACCTTATAAGTTATATAATATAAGTATTAACCATTAAGTAATTGATAATTTTTTCTCTTCTCTTTCTAAATTTATGTTGAGAAGTGAAAAAAATTATATTTTGTGAAATTAGTTAAATATATTAATTACGAAAGTGAATATGTAGAATATATTATTTTATAAAACTAAATATTTACTTTGGAATATTCTAAATTACAAGTGCAAAAATCAATTGGAAGACTATGCTAAGATCTTATCTTCTTCTTTCATATGATTTATATTTCTCGTGTTAGTAAAGGTAATAATATTCATACCTACGCATTTACTGTGTTAATACTTAATATCCTTAGAATTATGATAAGCTCAATAAGTAGTTCAATCTCATAAATAGACTCTATGATTGAATAACATGCATATTGTTGCCAAATCTGCTAAGAATTAAAACTATTAAACCACATTGCTTTTCTAAAATATAATTTAAAGTGTTGGAAGTGAAAACTTTACACACTAAATTTTTTTGAAAGTGAAATATAAACAAATTTATTTATATCAAAACACATAAAATTTTAATCTATATAGTTATGATGACATTAATATAGTATTATACACAAAAATTTTCTATTATATCAAGAAATTATAATATATAATTATAAATTATTATTAGATATATGATCGGGCCGAGCTTAATCCTAGCCCGAAAAAAGCTCAGCCCTCAAAAAAGGGCCGAGCCGGGCCGAGCTCGGGCTAACCCGACCCAATTGACAGTCCTACACATTACATAGCCTTCAAGTCCGGCCCAAGTATTTGAGACAAATGGACCAAGTTGGGCTGTGGTCCAACTAAATCTCCTCCAACAAGTTTGGTCTTCAAATGTCGATCCACATAGGCAAACAAGGCCTCTTGATGCGTCTTAGCCCTAGCTCTAGTTATTGGCCCGACCGGTATGATTAGCTCTTTATTTGACACGTCTAAGCCATCATAGCAATCCGTAGGCTTGCTCACATCAGTCCCTCCCTCCTCACGAAGATTCGTCCTCGAATCTGAATCCATATCAAAAGGAGAAAGGTCAGCAACATTAAAGGTCGCGGAAACACCATACTCACCTGGCAGATCAAGCTTGTAGGCATTGTTGTTGATTCTTTCTATCACTTGAAATGGACCATCTCCCCTAGGAGCTAATTTGGACTTCCGCTGGGCAGGAAAACGTTCCTTCCTTAAGTGCACCCAAACCCAATCACCGGGTTCAAAAGTCACCAATTTTCGTCCTTTATTGGCTTGTTTGGCGTAGACCTTATTTTTCTGCTCAATATGCTGTCTCGCCTTCTCGTGTAGGGCTCGTACCAGCTCAGCTTTGCTCTTACCATCTGTACTAGACAACTCATGCAAAGGTAAAGGCGCAAAATCCAAAATAGTTAAAGGATTAAAGCCATATACAAGTTCAAATGGTGAATAACCTGTGGTTGAGTGCACACTCCGGTTATATGCAAACTCGATAAATGGTAAACATTCACTACACGTTTTAAGATTCTTACCAACGACAGCACGTAGTAAGGTACCTAAGGTCCTATTGACAACCTCGGTTTGACCATCAGTCTGTGGGTGACATGTAGTAGAATAAAGAAGTTTGGTACCCAATTTGCCCCACAACACACGCCAAAAATGACTTAGAAATTTAGCATCTCTATCTGAAACAATAGACCTAGGAATGCCATGCAATCTAACAACATTTTTGAAAAATAAATCAGCCACTTGCACAGCATCATCAGTTTTATGGCATGCAATGAAATGCGCCATCTTACTAAACCTATCAACAACAACGAAGATGCTATCATATCCCTTTTTAGTCTTAGGCAAACCCAAAACAAAGTCCATAGAGATATCAGTCCATGGTTCAGCAGGTACAGGTAAAGGGGTATACAAACCATGAGGTTTAACAGTAGATTTGGCCTGTCTACATGCAATACACTTGGCACACACACGTTCCACATCTTTACGCATTCCGGGCCAAAAGAAATGTTCTTGCAAAATATCCAAAGTTTTAGCAACCCCAAAATGTCCCATCAATCCTCCACTATGAGCCTCAAGCACAAATAAAGTGCGCATAGAACAGTTAGGCACACATAATTGATTACCCCGAAAGAGATACCCATCATGCTTATAGAATTTTCGGAATGCATTATGTTCACAAACAGAATATACAGTAGCAAAATCATCATCCGAAACATATAATTCCTTAAGCTGCTCAAATCCTAATAATTTAGAATGTAGAGTAGTAATCAAGGAATACCTCCTAGATAAAGCATCAGCTACTACATTCTCCTTCCCTTGCTTGTATTGCAGCACATAGGGAAAGGTTTCTAGAAACTCCACCCAGGTGGCATGTCGCTTGCTCAGCTTGCCCTGTCCCTTCAAATGCTTTAAAGACTCATGGTCGCTCCTAATGACAAACTCTCTAGGTTGGAGATAATGCTGCCACACTTCCAATGCTCTCACAACTGCATACAACTCCTTATCATATGTGGGATAATTGAGTTGTGCACCACTAAGCTTCTCATTGAAATATGCAACTGGTTTGTTCTCCTGCAAAAGCACAGCACCTATACCAATCCCAGAAGCATCACATTCAACCTCAAAAGATTTCTGAAAATCAGGTAAACATAAAATATGAGCATAACATAATTTTTCTTTCAACAATGTAAATGCATGTTCTTGTTCCCGACCCCAAGTAAACCCTTTTTCTTTTTTAATTACCTCAGTTAAAGGAGCAGCAATGGTAGAAAAATCCTTCACAAATCTCCTATAGAAACTAGCAAGTCCATGAAAACTCCTCACGTCACTCACACTCTTCGGAGTTGGCCAATCCTAGATAGCCCTCACCTTCTCACTATCAACCTCAACCCCATGGGAACTGATTACAAACCCCAAAAATACTAACCGTTCAATGCAAAATGTACACTTCTTGAGGTTTGCATATAGTTTTTCATGTCTTAATACATCTAAGACACACTTCACATGCATGACATGCATATCTAAATTAGTGCTATATATCAAAATGTCATCAAAGTATACAACCACAAATTTTCCAAGAAATGCACGCAAAACATGATTCATCAATCTCATAAAGGTGCTGGGTGCATTAGTTAAACCAAATGGCATGACTAACCACTCATACAATCCATACTTAGTTTTGAAAGCAGTTTTCCATTCATCTCCTGGTTTCATTCTAATTTGGTGGTATCCACTTTTCAAATCAATTTTTGTAAAGATACATGCACCATGCAGTTCATCAAGCATGTCATCTAACCTAGGAATAGGATGGCTATACTTTACAGTGATTTTGTTCACAGCTCTACAATCCACACACATCCTCCACGTTCCATCCTTCTTCGGCACCAATAGTACAGGTACAACACAAGGACTCAAGCTCTCTCTCACGTGTCCTTTCTCTAATAGCTCATCAATTTGTTTCTGAAGCTCTTTTGTTTTCTCAGGATTACTCCGGTAAGCTGGACGGTTAGGTATTTGAGCTCCAGGCACAAAGTCTATTTGGTGCTCTATGCCTCTCAATGGTGGTAATCCCGGGGGCATTTCTTCAGGAAAAACATCCACATAATCCTGCAAAAGAGATGAAAACACGCTAGGCAAAGAATCAAGAGGGTTAGTGTCAGAAACCAAACACTCTCTATATCTTACTATGGCTAGTGCTCTCCTCTCTCCCATCGCTCTTCTCATGTCTTTTTCTCTCGCATACAAGTTGACTTTTCTCTCTTTTTGTTCAATGCATCTTTCACTCACTGTGTAGTCACTCACATTTGGGCCACTCCCAATTTTTTTTTGGGCCTCTTTTCCCTCTTTAATTTTGTCACGCTCTCTACCCGAACCCTCCTCTCCTTTACTTACCTTTGGCTGGTCCAAGTATAGCTCACGAGGTGATAGAGGTATAAGAATGAAATTTCTGCCCTTAAATTTGAAGGAGTACCTATTGGTATACCCATCATGTGATACTCTCCTATCAAAGCTGCCAAGGTCTTCCAAGGAGTATATGACCAGACCTCATGGGAACCACATCACACAACACCTCATCCACATATCTACCAATTGAGAAGGTCACCAATACTGTTTAGTTACCTTCACATCCGCACTATCATTAAACCATTGTAACTTATAAGGTTACGGATGTTTCATGCAAGTCAGCCCCAATTTTTCTACCATGGTGGTACTAGTCGTATTGGTACAACTTCCCCCATCAATGATCAAATTGCACACTTTTCCTCCCACTAAACACCTTGAATGAAAAAAGATTTTCTCTTTGATCTACAATCTCTTACTGCAGCTCGAAAGTGCTAAATACTCTCCTAACTACAAGTGCTTCCCGTATGTGACCCTCTAAAAGCGGTCATCATCATCAAAGGCATTTTCATGAACAAATTCAGTTTCACTACTGCTATCCTCAGAATCAATCTCTCCATTGTCTCTCATAATCATAATCTTCTTATTAGGACATTGAGATGCAAAATGACCAGTTCCGAAGCATTTAAAACATTTCATGGAAGAATGCTTACTAGAGGTAGCTTGGGTGTTTGAGGTACCTTTCATTTCAGATCCCCCGATTGGTTTCTTAGGTGCTTCCTTGAATTCCACTCTAGGTGCTTCCTTGAATTCCACTCTAGGTGTTTCCTTGAATTCCACTCCCTTATCCTTAGGCTTGTCCTCCTTTTTAGGCCATCTAGAGTTCCATCCATAGTTAGAATTTGCTCCGCTCTCGTTGCCGCGTCTAGTCTTTAGTCTGTCTCTCCACTTTCATGGCCATGTTCACCATGTCCTCAATCTCTAGGTAGTGTTGCAGCTCCACAACGTTAGCTATCTCCCTATTGAGCCCACTCAAAAATTTGGCCATTGTCGCCTCCGGATCTTCCTCAATGTTGGCTCGGATCATAGCCACTTCCATCTCCTTGTGATATTCTTCAACTGATTTAGGCCCTTGAGTGAGTCGTTGAAGTTTTTGGTGCATCTCCCTATAGTAGTAAGAAGGCACAAAAAGCTTCCTCATGCACGCCTTCATTGCTCCCCACGTAGCAATCGGCATCTCTCCATTTCTCCTCCTAGATGTCACCAGTTGATCCCACCATATTAGTGCATAATCAGTAAATTCAACGGCTGTAATTTTTACCTTCTTATCCTCAGAAAAGTTGTGACACTCAAAAATCAAATCCACCTTCCTTTCCCACTCTAAGTAAGCGTCGACATCATTCCTTCCTTTGAAAGCGGGAATCTGCATTTTAATGGATTTGAGGTCTCCGTCTCTTCTATTAAATGGCAAGTCCCTTTGAAATCTCCTAGGTCGGCGTGCCTCAATCTCATCCTCCTCCGATTCATACCGAGGTAGAGGTCGACGAGGTGGTGGTTGTTGTTGGCGCACTCCCGCACGTCTCCCTTGAGGTTCCGCACGCCTCTCTTGTCTGATTTCATCAATTTGTTCTCTTATCTCATCAAAGGCTTGGTTGAACCTCTCAAATTGTTGCTTTGCATAGCTTTCAAAGTGAAAGCAATATTTGCATCTCCCCTTGGTGCTCCTCGATTACTCTCCTTGTGACATTGCGAAGTGATATTGTACCTGCAAAACAACGTTAGAAATAAACAACCTCACACACTCCCTCACGTGTTTCACTCAAATGTTATCACTCCCCTCGTATTTATGTCACGGCAATGATACCCTCAAATGAGCTCACACACTCTTGCCTTTTACCACTCAATTCCTCTTAAACTCAAGCTACACTTAAGAACCAAACTCAACAAACCAACGAGTCTAGTTGGAGCCCAAATAACATGCAACAACCAGTCCAAGAACACTAGGTTACAAAAGCATCAAGCAATGACCAGCCCAAGAACACTAGGTTACAAGTGTTTACAAATATCAAACAATGACCAGCCCAAGAACACTAGGTTACAAGTGTTTACAAATATCAAACAATGACCAGCCCAAGAACACTAGGTTACAAGTGTTTACAAATATCAAACAATGACCAGCCCAAGAACACTAGGTTACAGCCTTCCAAGTACCAAACAGCCCAAAGACAATAGGTTACAATTGTCTAAGTAGCAAACAATAACCAATACACTAGCAATTGTTTACAACACAACCAATACACTAGCAATTGTTTACAACACAACCAATACACTAACAAGTGCTTACAATCTTTGAAACTTCAATAGTCCAGCAACGAATTGCCAACAACAGTTCAGTTTACAACAATATCCAACCCAAGAACAGTAAATAGCATACAATCTTGGAAGCTCAAAACAAGAACTATAACAAGTTAACAATTGGAACAAACAAAATTTTAAAATTGCCTATCACAAGTAACTCAAAATGGTCCAACAAGAAGTATGAATATACTAGAAAGAAAATTTTTTTTTGCACAGACTTTGTACTCTTTTTTTTTTTTTTGCACTGACTTTTTTTTTCGGATCGACTTTTTTTTCTGTTTTTTTTTCTTTTCTTTTCTTGTCCGAAAATATATCTGTATATGTATTTGATTGTACTGTTTTTTTATAACAATTTATCCCAAGCAAATATTACAAAATGCTTAATACAAAGAATTGGAAACCTAGGCTGAAAATTTCACACCTTTTGAAGCTTCTCGGTTAGTCTTTGAAGAAGCCGTTTGAAGTGGCTGTTCGGGCAGTCTTTGAGCTTCAACGGAGCAGAATGAAAATCCTCTCCACACCTCGGCTCTGATACCAAATGATGTGCAATCCGCGGAAGAAGCAATGGAGTTGATGGAAATTTCAGCTTTGAACAACAATTACTCTACTTTCACACAACTTACAATTCTTATACACAAAAGATAATTAAATTCCTACGACACCTCTTAGAAACTTGTTCTAAGCAATCCCGATAATAAGAATTTAACCAAGTAAGAACAACACTTACACGCCACAATTGGAAGTCTCAATTGATAAGTGAAAATGATGTTCTTGGAGTAACAAGTGGTGGCGGCAGCCCCTCATAAAATGACACTCAAATCTGCCCTAATTTTCCTCCAAGAAGACTACTTATAGCTAGGGTTTGAAAGAAAGGGTTGGGCTTAATGATACATATAAGCCCAACATAAAAACAAGATACATATGAGCCCAAAATAAAATAATTCCAACAAGGTTGACAGCCCAAGATACATATGCATATTCATTTTTATTGTTCTCACAAATTATTCTCTCACTACAAATTATGATTGCCCATATTGATGAATTTATCCAAGTTTACTTTGTTTTCAAGAATAATTTTTTTGTTCATCTTGCTCAATTATATTCTTTAGCACTATATATCCAAAATTCATTTTTCTTTTCTTATGCATGGCTAGCCTAATTATAGCATATATATTATCAATAGAAGATTTATGCCCAAAGTATGCTATAATCAAGGTAGTAAGCATGTGATGCAAAATTCTTTCACTAGCATCAAAAGCTTTTATCTCTATCTCCTTTATATTCTTGAGGCTTCTACTATTTGTACAGACATTCTCAATCCTTTCATGTGAGTATAATTTACTTATAAAACAATGTCACTCGGAAGAATAATGCCTAAACCCAACATCCTCAACATCACAAATTCTATTGAGCAATGCATTATCAATATAAAAAAAAAACTTGTGATATTCTTGAAGAATACCACTGAATAGTCTTATTACCTATTTGCTCAACTCTCTTTTTTTTAAATATAAGCATCACAAACTAAGAAATGTAATAGCATTCATCAAACACAAGCAAACTAGTTCAGCTCACATAATTAAAAAAAATGAGAGTATATTATCCATTTTGGATAGTTTGATGACATCCATCTTGTGGCTTGGATTTATCTTATGGTTCCTTTTTGTCCAATCATCAAGTTCAGTAGCAACCTCTACTGTAACAAATCTATCCAGCCATTACATGCTTTGAGGAACATAAACTTTCCTTGGTTCATTGATTACTGGTCCTCCTTCTCTTTCTTTGGCTTTTCCCTTTCCTTTTCTCATGCTCGTCTTCTTTGTCCTTACCTAGAGCTACACACTTGAATATACTCATTAGTTATTGAATTTTGAAATTCCTAAACTTCTTCTAAGATTGGTCAAACCTTTCTTCGGCCAATGGCTTAGTAACGATATTATTAATTTGTTCATGAATGCAAACATGCTTCAAATAAGTATTACCCTTAGTAGAATGATCTCTAATGAGATGAAGTTTGATCTCTATATGCTTTATCCTAGTTTGTTGAATAGTATGATGGTCAAATTTATTGCATTAGTGCTATCACATAACATAGACACACAGTTGAAATATATACCATAATTACTTAGAGTATCAATAAGGTAATAGAGAATGTGTTAATCAGAAATTAAATGAGACTCTTTAGGACAAGATGAAATCTACCACACAAGCACATGACAGACATAATATTGGCTCTACTTGCTGTCAAATATAGTTTACTACTCCTATGAAACCTTTTTATTCTCTTCAAGCATAGTTGATAAACTTATGGAAGTGCTTGTACCTTAACTTGATTCATGAAAGTGCCATCATTGGTTTGCTTGATTTGTAGACCAAGAAAGAAATTGAGTTTTCCTATCATGCTCATTTCAAATTTACTTTGCATTAACTTGGAAAACATATCACAAAGTGAAGTATTAGAAGCACCAAAAATTGTATCATATATTTGGACAAGTTACAGATCATTGTTACAAGAGGTTTTAATGAAAAGATTTATGTCAAGTTTTCTTTAAAAAAACTTTTGAAAGAGGAAAACTATTGAATATTTCATACCAAGCTCTAGTTACTTGTTTCAATCCATATAAGGCTTTTGAGAGTTTGAAAACATAATTAGGAAATTTTTCAGGATCAAAATAGGGTGATTGTTTCACATAAATCTCTTCTTCAATAGAACCATTTAGAAAAGCTCTTTTGCCATTCATTTGAAATAACTTAAAACCTTTAAGTCAAGTAAAATTCAAAAGCATTCTTATGGATTTAAGTCTAGCATTCGAAGCAAAAGGTTTCATCATAATCAATTCTCTCTTTTTGATTGAATCCTTGGGTGACAAATCTAGATTTATTTCTTACACCTTCCCCGAATTCATTAAGTTTATTTCTAAAAACCATTTAGTTCCAATAATGGAATGATCATGAGATTTAAGAATTTTCAAGTTTTGTATCTTTCAAATTTACTTAATTCCTCTTGCATAGCAATAATCCAAAAATCATCACACAATGCATCATCAATACTTTTAGGCTCATATGAGATAAAAGAATAAAGTTATCGATAAAGTTCCGTCTTATGTTTACTCCTTGGGAGATATCACCAATGATTTGCTCCTTAGGGTGGCCTATTTGGATATCCTAAGTTCTTTGGGAGCTCTTGGTCACCACTAGATCGGTCATCTTGATTTTGTTCAATCATTTCTACCTCATTGGTATGATCCTCCAAAGTTGGTGCTTGAAGATGGGTTAGATTGTCATTCATAGATGTACGGACATCATCTTCATCTTTTCTTTCCAAGTAAATGTAAGATTCATCAAAACTAAAATGAATGGTTTCCTCATCATATAAAGTTCTTTTCATTATAAACTCTATAGGCCTTTTGTTATAGTTCAAATCAGCACTAAGCAACACTTGTTTAAAAAGAAGAGAGAAACCTTTACCAACATTGATTACTCCAAGAATTCCTCCTTTCTTCTTGCCTCAAAAACAAATCCTTCTTTGGTTGCTTTGACCTTGATTATAAATGGGGTGTTTTCAGTTATTCTTTAAGCCAACATCATCAATATACCTCTTAGTGGTGCTTGAGTTTGAATTGAAGTGTACCTGCAATAAAGGAGAGGAAGTATCCTTTGGTACCCATGCTTTCTTGGGTCCGTGGGGGTTAGTAATAGTTCCCTTAACTCTTCAAATGGTTTTTACACCATTCTCTATTTTTCTTTTAACATAATATTTGGTGACTTTATGTCCATGTTTTCCACAATAAGTACAACAAGTATGATGCATGGAAGTAGAAGTATCTCTAACAAAGAAGTTGATATATTTAGGCACATTATTTATATAATTATAACCAAGAGCATTTTTGACAAGAGGAGATTTTTGAGCTCCAAGAATTTTATTGAGATTGTCCCTTCTTTTTGTAAATTTTTCTATATACATGATGAAAGGTCATCAACCTTCTTTTTCAAAGTCTTATGATCAACAACCATTCTTTCAAGAGACAAAATCTTTTCACAAAGAATCTTATTTTCAAGGGACATGTTTTGTAAAGAGACATTTAAAATTTCTTTTTCAATATTTAAACAATCAATAGATTCAAGAAGTTTTTTGTTCTCACAAAATAATTTTGAATTTTCATTCAATAACTCATTAATTTTGAGTTTTATTTCCTTATTCTTTTTCGATGCCTTTTTTAATTCTCCATACATCTCAACAAGTAATTCACTAGGATCATCAATATCATCATCATAAGAAGTAGAGGTAGATTGAATAGGTTGTACCTCATCTTCCATTGCCATGAAGCACACATTTGCTCTTTCTTCTTCATGAGTGACTTGAAGTAGCTTCCACATTTCATGAGCGAAATCACATTCCATCACTCTATTGTATTCATTGACAACCAACGCACAACAAAAAATGTTCATTGCTTGGTAGTTTAATGTCATCTTCCTTGAATCGCTCTCATCATACTCTGTCATGGGCTTTGGTTCCCTTGTAACTCCATCGGCTTTAAATCTCAATGGCACATAGGGACCTTTCTCAATAATATTCCATAATTCATAGTTAATAGAACAAATGTAAATCTCAATCCTAGACTTCCAAAAAATATAATTAGAACCATCAAACAATGGAGGTCTATCAGTGGAGGAAACTTCCGTATGAGGCAAATTTGATAAACTAGCCATATAATCTTTACTTCTAGGTTGTTAGACCTTAAAAAGAAGACCTTGCTCTGATACCTATTAAAAGACCTAAGAGGGGGGTGAATTAGGTCTTTGGCTAATTTTCGCAAATAAATTCCTTTTACAATTCTAAGTTAGACCAGATTGTATGTGCTTGTTTTAATGAGAGAATACGTCAATTAATAGCAAAGCAGTAAAGCAATGTAAAATCAATAAACACAAGTAATTTATAGTGGTTCCATCTCTTCAAGATCTACGTCCACTATCTTAACCCATGGCTCACCCTTCCACAAGGATTTTACATCTAAAGACAACCTAAAGACCAATCTAACCCAAGGCTCATCCACGCACGGGTTTTACACCACAACCTTGATTAATCTAGTCTATGGCTCACCCTTACCAAAAGGATTTTATGTCACAAGATAACCTTGCAATGAGCTAGTAGAAAAACACGGTTTAATAGAGAAGGAAGAATGTGTAGATGTTGCACTTTCACACTTGTTGTCTTTGGAATCTTGAATGATCAATTGAAAGCACAAGACAAGAGAGAGCATGAAATTTTTGCTAAAGGCTTTGGAATGTTTAGAGTTTTCAAGAATTCAAAACTTACAAAAAATCTGAAGTTTATAGCTTTTACAGATGTGAAAATTCAAATGCAACAGCTATAAAACGGCTAGTAACAGCTAGTTTCAGAGAAATTCGTACGTTTGAACTTCAAGCCATGGGTCTGAACTCTCGTCCAAACTTTACTGTGCCAAGCTGTCTGGAAAAGTTCGGACGTCCTAACTTTTCCTAATGCGTCCGAACTTCTCTGGAAAAACTGTGATCATGCTATCAGAGAAAGTTTGGAAGTCCGAACTTTACTCCATGCGTCCGAACTTCTCTGGATGCACAGTAACCATTTCCAAAGTTTGGACGACCAAACTTGCATTCAAACTTATTAAATTTAGTCAAATCTTTTGAAAATCATTGTTAATAACATTGAAAACATTTTGGATGACTGGACACATCATTTAGGCACATTTAAGCACAAAAAATATTTCGATCATACAAAATTTTCTTAAGATCATTTGAGATTTCAAAATCCTACTTGTTATCACAAAGTTTATTGAAAACCATTTTAAAAATAAGTTTTGTGCTCTCTCATGCATTCAACTGACTCCAAGACATACAAGTGTAGAGTTTACAGAAAAATATCTATTTAGTATAAGAACTCTACACTCTAAGACTTCAATGCCTTCAATCACCTTGAACTACTCTTCAATCTTCAATCACCTTTGGTATGGTTGAGCTAAGGCTTGAGGGATTGAACTGAGGAAAGCTTGCTTTAGACTAACATCTGCACCAAGAAGATAAAACAATTGAGTCATACGTTGCAAATGTTTATCTAGATTAGTTCTTTGAAAAGAGTAACATTTCATTTGAAAAATCCACAAAGATGTCGGGTGCCTTCAGTTTCTTCTAGCAGCACTGCACTCCAATATTTGTCACTTGCATCAGTCTGGAGTATCTTTTGGTCATTTGTAGGGAGATGCAATTTCTGAATTTTGGACACTTGCTTTTTTAGTACAGCTACAGCTCAAAGGATCCTATCCTCTTATCTTTTAATAATCCAAGAAAGAATGAAATCAACCATTCTGAAAGGAATACTCACAATTTCTATCATCACCTTGTACCCCAATTTCAACATGTCTCTGGCAGATCCACATCTGCTAAATGCTCTCAAGGTACAAGTCCAAATTGCAGGAGCCTCTCAGGTACATGACGCTCTCACTGCAACTTTTTGGGGAATGAACTCATATCTGTTTCCACCAAAAACTTGGATCCGATGAGATACAAACTGAACTTCTTTATTCCATTTTTGACGGCGAGGATTTTCTTGAAAGTGGAGTGGTAATGAATTTTTGATGTCTTGAATCTTCCACTTGCAAATCCACAAAGATGTCGGGTGCCTTCAGTTTCTTCTAGCAGCACTGCACTCCAATATTTGTCACTTGCATCAGTCTGGAGTATCTTTTGGCCATTTGTAGGGAGATGCAATACAAAAACCTGTTTTAGGACGTTCATCAGGATGAATGCCAAATTACCAAAAACCATTTTGCACCAGAAAGTTGTGACAACAGTGTGTGTCTGTGAGGTAATGGAAACTTATCATCTTGCAAAAAGTGGTTGAGAGGCTGATAATTAATTACCAGTCTCATTTTTCCACGGACTTGTTCAGCCCGTTTGTCAACATAGAATGCTTCGCAAGACCATTGAGAATCTGTAGTTTCAATAAGATCAGAATGAAGAAGGTCAAGACATTCTTTTGTGGGTAACTGGAGATGATCAGGGTTCATACCAGAATGACTGGCTTTGGTAGGGTTGATATCCTCATTTTTCTTAAAAAGGAGTTTGATGAAGAATTGAGGATTCTGCCAAAGTGGATGGGAACATTTAGTAAGAAACTCTGTGTGAGATTTAGCGCAAGATTGGGAGACAAGAAGTTTTTGAATCTCAGCAACGAGATTGGGAGTGATTTGGTAAAGTCTTGGAATGGTACCGTATTCTCTAAACTGTTTTCCAAAACGAATACCATTAGGAATGATCTGAAACTTGTGAAGTTTACTGTAAATGTCAAAACCAACAAGTAAATCTTTGTAAGTTTCAGAACAGCCAACAAGATGTAAACGAACTTCACATTTAGGGAAGAACTGGATGGTAATGGGTGTCTTAGTAATCAGAGAAGTGTAGAATGTTTTACCAGCAGCAGTAATAAATTCCTTCTTATGTTCTGTCCAATGTTCAGGAGATAGGACAGATGGATTCATCATGGATACTGCAGCACCTGTGTCAAAGAAGGCTATAGCAGGAATAGGTTTATCATATTTGGAGGTTCGGATTTAAACAGGGGCTTGAGGATGTATTTTACGGGTTTGAATAGTAAGGATTGGAACAGAAGGTTTTTCTGGTAGTGTTGGATCTGGTTCCAGGGGAACTGGTTATGAGGGAACTGGTTCTGCTATATGGTAAGACCAAGGGATTTCGTCTTCTTCAATAGCAAAAAGGGTATCTTCGTCCAGTTCATCTTGTTCAGAAAAAAGGGATTCAATGTCGTAATCATAAATAGGGCTAACCTGTTCGATTTGGGAGATAAGGATTTGCCTTTTCTTCTTTTGAGGACATTGCTTGGCATAGTGACCTTTCTGTTTGCAGACATAGCAGTAGTCTGACTTGCTTCTGGGACTTCAGGAGGACTTTTGTTTCCTTCTGAAGTATCTCCATTTTTTCTTTGATGATCGTCTGTCTGTGGTATGAATTCTGGAGAACTTCTTTCTCCTGGATGATTTCTTGTAGGAGGATTTGTTGCAGCATGATTTGATGATTAAATCTGAACGCTTGCATAGTTGGTCAAATTCTTTATCTCCCTTGAGACATTGCTCTATTACTTGCCGTTTGTGGCAAAGATCTTCAAGGCTTTGCAAGATGGCTTGTCTGATTTGACCAGGAGTCATACAAAGGATGGATTGATATTTTTGTCTGATGAATACATCGGCTCCTTGAGCTAAGGCTTGAGGGATTGAGCTGAGGAAAGCTTGCTTTAAACTAACATCTGCACCAAGAAGATAAAATAACTGAGTCATACGTTGTAAATGTTTATCTAGATCAGATCGTTGAAAAGAGTTTGAAAAAACTCTTTTCTTTTTAATTCTAAATCAGAATCAGGTTCACCAAGAAAACAGTAATAAAGTAATGAAGCAGCTTGATCTAATAAAAAGTTTAGGAATTGAGTTCTCTCAACATAATTGAGAGTCGTAAACCAGTGCTTCAATGTGCCAGTGGATCTGGAGGTGAACTCGGTGAGGATGTTTTCTGCTGTGATGCCGGCTAATTCTCTGGTTGTCATCTAGGAATGGAATTCTTGTAGTCTGACTGCCCATTTTGCTGGAGGGATAGCATCAAGCTGGAATGTGAATGTGCCTGAAGTAGTCAGTTTCTTGGAAGTTTGAGTGGACTCAGGCTCATCGATAATAGGTGTGGCTTCAGATGTATCTCTTGTATCTTCTTCTTCACGAGTCATGTTGATTTGTGGAATGTCTGGTTCAAATTCATCAGAGAGGAACTGTGTAGAAGAGTCTGAGACTGAAGAGGAGTCTGTGTCAGAATCAGAAAAGGGGTCTGACTCTGTTGGAGAAGAGTATTGGGTCTCAGATGGAGTTTGTTCTTGAACAACAGCAATATGAGGAACGGGCTGAACTGTATCCGCTTCTTGAAGCATAGGAGTAAGAGGATTCTGAATCATAGCTTACTTTTGAACTTCCGGAGGAGGAGGGTCAGGCTTCTGTTGTTGTTTCTGGGCTTGCTTTACTTTCAACCATTGAGCAGCATTGAAAATGCTTGGAGAGGGTTTAGACATTTCATATTCCATGGTTCCAAATGCAGAGTATTGTGTTTTGGATGGTGGATGGAAGGGATTTGTGAAGGGTGGAAAGAAGCTGGAAGAGACTGGAGGGGCAATAGTAACTGGTGGAGGAGAAGAGTAAGGAGTGGACTCAACCTGTGCTTTGAGATAAGCAATATATCCTTCAAGGTCTGCTACTTCTTTCTGCTTTTGTCGAATGACTTCGGCAGGATTAACACCAGGCATGGGTAGATCGTAAGGGATCTGCTTCAATCTTTTCTCCATATTAACGATCAACCTTTTGGTAGCTTCCAGGTCTTGTACTTGAGAGTCAACTTTATTTTCAACAGTAACAAGACGGGAGTTTACCTGGGTAACTTTTTGATCAATCTGGGTCAGAAGCTTGTTCTGAGCAACAACGTTTTTTCGATACGTAAATAAGTAGTTGCGCAGCAGCTACAAAATAGGAACTCAATAGAATATAAAATAAGGATATACAAACAAGAACCAATCCTAACAAAAAGGCAGAATAAATTGGATTGGGAAGTAATATCACTCCTAGATTTCCTAAGATCAGACCCGATCCCAGAAAGACTAAAAGAAAATCATGTATTGGCCCACAAGTAATGGAGAACACACGAAAGCTTTGGAATATTATTTTCGAGCACTCGAACGAAATCCATTCTTACCACAAGCTTTTAATAATATGGTCGTGATCTGTCATTACGTGCGACTATCTTCACTATAGAAAGAAAAAAAAGAAAGAAAAAGGAAATCTACCAGTAAATACTAGAAAAACTAGGCTTTCTACATATGCATCGTCTAAAACAACGAATTTTATCAGCTGTAGCAAAGTATTTCTAATCTATTTCTAAAAAGAATAGAATAGGGCGAATGTATAAGGACACTAACGAAAGGGGGAATAGAATGGATAAATAGTTGGGGAGGCAAATAGGCTTTTTGGGGATAGAGGGACTTGAACCCTCACGATTTTTTAAGTCGACGGATTTTCCTCTTACTATAAATTTCATTGTTGCCAGCATTGACATGTAGAACGGGACTCTATCTTTATTCTCGTCCGATTAATCAGTTCTTGAAAAGATCTACAGACTATGGAGTGAATCATTTGATCAATGAATATTCGATTCTTTCTTCAATGTGGAATCGAATCACACCAATTCTTACATTTTTTATAGAAAAAATACAGATTCATTCGGGTCGGCATTAATCATTTGATATAGTAGTCAATATTGCCAGTTCAGGACGGTTTCAACTGGATTAGTTTGTGCAGTCTGTCCACTAGGAAGTATGGTTGAGGAAGAGTTCTGGATTTTATGAGAGTGTCGGGCATTGTCTTTGGTAAAAGGTGCGGTTTTAGGAAAGATAGGGTTGAGAGGGGGAAACTCAGCTGGTTGAAACATACAAATAGCTGGGATAGGAGTTGGTGGTGTAGGTGGCCATCTTGCAAAGTCTTGAAGACACTTGCCACAAACGGCAAGTAATCAAGTAATAGCTCAAAGGAGATAAAGAAGTTGACCAAGTATGCAAACGTTCAGACTTAATCATCAAATCATGCTGCAATAAATCCTCCTGCAAGAAATCATCCAGGAGAAAGAAGTTCTCCAGAATTCATACAACAGACAGACGCTCCTCAAAGAAAAATAGAGATACTTCAGATGGAAACAAAAGTCCTCCAGAAACTCCAGAAGCAAGTCAGACTACTGCTATGTCTACAAACAGAAAGGTCACTATGCCAAGCAATGTCCTCAAAAGAAGAAAAGGCAAAATCTCATCTCACAAAAATCGAACAGGTTAGCCCTATCTATGATAATGATGACCTTGAGTCCTTTTTTTCTGAACAAGATGAACTGGACGAAGATACCCTCTTTGCCATTGAAGAAGACGAAATCCCTTTGTCTTATCATATTTCAGAACCAGTTCCCTCAGAACCACTTCCCCCGGAACCAGACCCAACACCTCCAGCAAAATCACCAGAAAAACCTTATGTTCCAATCCTCACTATTCAGACCCGTAAAACACACCCTCAAGCCCCTGTTCAAATCCGAACCTCCAAAAATGATAAACACATTCCTGCTATAGCCTTCTTTGACATAGGTGCTGCAGTATCCATGATGAATCCATCTGTCCTACCTCCTGAACATTGGACAGAACATCATAAAGATTTCATCACTGCTGATGGTAAAACATTCTACACTTCTCTAATTACTAAGAAACTCATTACCATCCAATTCTTCCCCAAATGTGAAGTCTGTTTACATCTTGTTGGCTGTATTGAAACTGACAAAGATCTTCTTGTTGGTTTTGACATTTACAGTAAATTTCACAAATTCCAAATCCTTCCCAATGGTATTCGTTTTGGAAAACAGTTTAGAGAATATGGTACCTTTCCAAGACTTTACCACATCACTCCCAATCCCGTTGCTGAGATTCAAAAACTTCTTGTCTCCCAATCTTATGCTAAATCTCACACAAAGTTTCTTACTAAATGTTCCCATTCACTTTGACAGAATCCTCAATTCTTCATCAAACTCCCTTTCAAGAAAAATGAGGATATCAACCCTACCAAAGCCAGTCATTCTGGCATGAACCCTGATCATCTCCAGTTAGCCACAAAAGAATGTCTTGACCTTCTTCATTCTGATCTCATTGAACCTACAGATTCTCAATGGTCTTGCGAAGCATTCTATGTTGACAAACGAGCTGAACAAGTCCGTGGAAAAATGAGACTGGTAAATAATTATCAACCTCTCAACCATTTTTTACAAGATGATAAGTTTTCATTACCTCACAGACACACACTGTTGTCACAACTTTCTGGTGCAAAATGGTTTTCCAAATTTGATTTGAAATCTGGTTTTTGGCAATTAGGCATTCATCCTGATGAACGTCCTAAAACAGGTTTTTGTATTCCTAACCAGCATTTCCAGTGGAAAGTAATGCCTTTTGGATTAAAACCCGCACCATCCTTGTTTCAAAAAGCCATGGTCTAGATTTTTGAACCACTTTTACACACTGCACTGGTTTATATTGATGACATCCTACTTTTTGGTTCTACTAAGGATGATCATATAAAACTTTTACGCCAGTTTCCTCAAATTGTTAAAGATTATGGCGTAATGCTTTCCGAAAAGAAAATGATCTTGGCTACACAGGAAATTACTTTCCTAGGAATGCATTTCACTGCAAGTACATACACTCCTAAAAATCATATTTCTGACGAGTTACAAAAGTTCCCTGAGTCCAAACTTTTTCAGAAACAAGTCCAACAGTTCCTTGGCGTTGTCTACTATGTCCGAGATTTCCTGCCAAGAGCTTCTGAGCATATCCATCCACTCTCCAAGATGCTCAAGAAGAATCTGACATGCAATCCGAGGAAGGAAAGATGGAGACGATGGAATTTTCGGCTTGAACAAACAAAGACTCAACTTTCGAACAAACAAACAATTCTTATACACAAGATAATTAAATTCCTACGACATCTCTTAGAAACTTGTTCTAAGCAATCCCAATAATAAGAATTTAACCAAGTAAGAAGAACACTTACAAGCCACAATAGGAAATGAAACTCAAAATATGACCTAATTGCCTCAAAGAAGGCTACTTATAGCTAGGTTAAGATATGAAAGGGTTGGGCATAATGATACATGTAAGCCCAACAAAAAACAAGGCATAAAACAAATCCAACAAGATTGGCCCAAGTTTTAGAAACATAACTTCCTCTTGGACTTGTGCCCATTTCATAGCCTTCAAGTAGTAAAATCATCCGACCTAAATATTTGAGACAAATGGACCAAGTTGGGCTGCGACCCAACTAATTCTCCTCAACAGGTTTGGTTAACTCTATCCTCTTCAAATGTTGGTCCACATAGGAAAATAAGGCCTCTTGAAGCGCCTTAGCCCTAGCTCTAGTCATTGGCCCAACTGGTATAATTAGCTCTTTATTGGACACGCCCAAGCCATCATAGTAATCCGTAGTCTTGCTCGCATCAGTCCCTCCCTCCTCACGAAGATTCATCCTCGAATCTGATCCATATCAAAAGGAGAAAGGTCAATAACATTAAAGGTCGCGAAAACACAATACTCACCTGGCATATCAAGCTTGTAGGCATTATTATTGATTCTTTCTATCACTTGAAATGGACCATCTCCTCTAGGAGCTAATTTGGACTTTCGCTGGACAGGAAACCGTTCCTTTCTTAGGTGTACCCAAACCCAATCACCGGGTTCAATAGTCACCAATTTCAGCCTTTATTGGCTTGTTTGGCATAGACCTTATTCTTCTGCTCAATATGCTGTCTTGCCTTCTCGTGTAGGGTCCGTACCAATTCAGCTTTGCTCTTACCATCTGTACTAGACAACTCATGCAAAGGTAAAGGCACCAAATCCAAAACAGTTAAAGGATTAAAGCCATATACAAGTTCAAATGGTGAATAACCTGTGGTTGAGTGCACACTCCGGTTATATGCAAACTCGATAAATGGTAAACTTTCACTCCAAGTTTTAAGATTCTTACCAACGATAGCACGTAGTAAGGTACCTAAGGTCCTATTGAAAACCTCGGTTTGACCGTCAGTTTGTGGGTGACATGTAGTATAATAAAGCAGTTTGGTACCCAATTTGCCCCACAACACACGTCAAAAATAACTTAGAAATTTAGCATCTCTATCAGAAACAATAGACCTAGGAAGGCCATGCAATTTTTCAGATTGTTTAAATTGAAATAAAGATTCTCTAAGGTTGAGATTAAAACAGGTTTGGTTCAATTTGAACAACAAATGAGCACTTTTTGACAACAAAATATGGATGCATCTGAATTTTAGAACCATGCATCTGAATTTTTTGTCCTGTAAATTTGGTCAATCGGATTTCAGTCTTACATTCGAATTTCAGGTCTGAACTTTAGGCAAAATTGTCAAAGGAGAGATTTTGCAATATAAGTGATTATAACTATAGAACACACTCATAATCTTGACCATTCAATGCATAAAACAAATCATCATTATCCTTAAAATGCCATAAGCAACTTCATCTCTCCTTTTGATGAACACACATCAATAAGCTAAGCAACAGAGATTCATCATCATCATTTCATATGCTAAGTAACACAGATTTATCACATCATCAGTTCATAAGCTAAGCAACACACATTCATAATCATCATTTCAAAATGAAAATTTTGCATAATCACACAAGATCTCCCCCTTTTGTCATCAATCAAATGTGAGGTGAGTTGAGTAAAGCAAATATGAACACATAAGCTAAGTAAATACTCTTGATATCATCATTGAGCTTCAAATATCACAAGAGCTAGTAAGACATATTGAAGATAAAAGCTTTAAAATACATGAGATAGTTAAATACATTATCCAAGTATGAAATAAAAGTACATAAACTAGCTAAGTACATAAGTAAAATGAGAGAGAAGGATAGAAAGTGCTTAGTATTGAATTTTTGCCATTGTCTTCACTCCATATTTGTTGGTAGTGATAGCCATGTCTCCCTTGAGCTTGATATGAAGTGGCCCCTCGCTTACTTTCTCCTTGCTAGTGTAGTTTGGCTTTGGAGTGGTAGCCAATCGGGAAGATCTCCTTGTGCCCTTTTTCTTGGGCAAATGCTTAACCATTCCTTGGCCAAAGGGTGTGGTGGATGGTATAGTGATCTCGGCTTTTCCAATGAGGCTATTCCTTCTTCTTGTGGTTCTTCTTTAGCACCCTCATTTCTTTCACTTTCTCTCGCCACAAATTCAAAGTTACCTCCTTGATCATCACTTCCATCACTATCATCATCCTCTTTCTTGTCCTTTTCCTTATCATCTCCTTCATCATCCTTGTCATCTGTATCTTGAGGCATCGATGGTCCCTCACTACTTTGATTAGATTTCCTCAAGATTTCTTTAATGCTTCTCACTCTGCATCCAAGCCATCCAATTTTCCTAACACCAAGGGGAAAATGATTCAAAGATTTTATACATATTCTCCATTTCTTTAATATGGTTGTTCAAGGCCTCTTAGAACACCTTGGCTACTATCGTGTCACCTCTAGTCACTTCTTCTTCACTAGGCATGCTACCAAGACCTTCTTGTGCTTGAGGATTTGGTTCTTCTTCAAAGAGTCTTCTTTTAGTGTGAGGTTGCTCCCCCTCACTTGGTAGTTTGTCCACTCTATGGTCAGGGATGATCTTTCGACTTCTCTTGCTCAAGCTTCGAATTCCATGGCAACTCTTGTGGAGATGAATCGATCCACTCCAAGACTTGCTTGTGGAATGTGAATCCACCTTGGCTCATTTATAATGAGTCCTTCACCCTCCCCTCTTTGGCTTTTCCTTTGTCTTTTGTTACATTAGCCTTCTTTGATCGAACCATGATGTTTTGTTTTCTTTTGTAGAGAAGATTAGATTTTAGAGATAATGAAGGATGAGGAAACAAAAATCAAGAGATTTTAGAAGAAAATGGTGAAATCTTGGATGATTTTGTGTTTGGACTTGAGAGCGTTGTGTGGATTTTGAAAAGAGAGAGAATTTGGATGGTTTAAAATGAGAGTCTTGGACGGTTGAACAGTTTAATAACCTCTGAAATCACAAAATTTGGTCAACCAAATTTTTAGGTATGTGTCCGAATTTCTTTGTCTCTCTATCTTAAAAAATTCGGATGACCAAACTTTGGGTCATGCGTTCGATCTTGCTTCTGAATTTGTTCTATTTTTGCCACACTTCAAGACACATATTAGTTATTGACTTTTGCAATACCCAAGCTTCTTCTTAGATAACAAAACCTTTCCTCAGTCAAAGGCTGGTAAATATATCCACAATTTGATCATTTGTGTTCACATTGCCCAAACAAATATCTTCTTTGGTTACATGATCTCAAATGAAGTGATGTTTGATCTCTATATGCTTAGTTCTAGAATATTGAATGGGATTTATGCTTAAATTTATGGCACTAAAATTGTCCCTTAGAATAGGCACACATTTGAAATCTAAACCATAGCACTTGAGTACAAAAAATACCTGTGGCGATATATTCAGCCTTGGCGGTAGATAATGACACACATGCTTGTTTCTTATTATACTATGATACAAGGTAACTACCAAGAAATAAAGCCAAAAGAGGAGGATTTTGAAAACCAAAGACCATAATCGTTTGTATTAGCTAAATATCTAAAAATGCATTTTACAGCAATAAAATGTGACTCTTTAGAACATTATTGAAATCTAGCATATAGGCATACGACAGACATAATATCCGGTCTACTTGCAGTAAGATAGAGTAAGCTACCAATTATTTCTCTATATATCTTTTCATCAAAACTTTTACCTTTCTCATCTTTGTCGAGTTTGGTAGATGAACTCATTGGTGTGCTTATACTTTTTGCTTGATCCATACCAAACCTTTTCAAGAGCTCCTTGGTGTACCTGGATTGATTTATGAAGGTACCATTCTTGGTTTGATTGATTTGTAGCCCAAGGAAACAATTAAGGTCTCTTATCATGCTCATTTGGAACTCACTTTGCATTAACTTGGAAAATTCCTCACAAAGTGAAACATTAGTGGCTCCAAAAATGATGTCATCAACATATATTAGTACAAGCAAAAGATCATTCTTGCAAGAGGCCTTTATGAAAAGAGTTGTGCCTCTTGAAAATCCTTTTGAAAGAAGAAAACCACTCAATCTTTCATATCAAGCTCTAGGAGCTTGTTTTAGGCCATAAAAAGCTTTTGAAAGTTTGAAGACATGGTTATAAAACTTCTCATGAACAAAACCGAGAAGTTGTTCTACATAAACATCTTCTTCAATGAAACCATTTAGAAAGGCACTTTTGACATCCATTGGAAATAATTTAAACCCTTTGAAGCAAGCAAATGCCAAGAGCATTCTTATAGACTCAAGTCTAGCTACCGGAGCAAAAGTTTCATCATAATCAATGCCATCTTCTTGATTGAGTCCTTAGGCAACAAGTCTAGCTTTGTTTCTAACAACTTCTCCGGATTTACTAAGTTTATTTTTAAAAACCCATTTTGTACCAATAACGGGATGATCATGGGGTCTAAGGACAAGAATTCAAACTTTGTTTCTTTCAAATTGGTTCAATTCCTCTTGCATGGAAACAATCCAAAAATTATCACATAATGCTTTTGGCTTAATGTGAGATAAAAGTTGCAAAATTATCAATTAAATACCTTCTTGTTCTTACACCTTGAGAAACATTACCAATGATTTGCTCCTTAGGGTGACTTTTTGCATATCTTAGATCCTTAGGTAGCTCTTGATCACCACAAGGTTGATTGTCTTGTTCTTGTTCAATCATTTCTTCTTCATTGGCATGATCTTCTAAGGTTTGAGCTTGATTATTACTCATGGATGTACCTATGTCGTCATCATCTTTTCTATCCAAGTAAATGTCACATTCATCAAAATTCACATGTATGATTTCCTCAACACATAATGTTCTTTTATTGTAAACTCTATATGCTTTCTTGTTTGAGGAATAACCAAGAAATATGCAGTCATTCGATTTTCTATCAAACTTTCCCAAGTTGTCATGCATATTCAATATGAAGCACTTACACCCAAACAATTTGAAATAAGCAATAGATGGTTTTCTACCAAATAAGAGTTCAAAAGGTGTTTTTCTCAAAAATAGTCTCAAAAGGACTCTATTCAACTTTCGAACAAACAAACAATTCTTATACAAACAAGATAATTAAATTCCTACGACACCTCTTAGAAACTTGTTCTAAGCAATCCCGATAATAAGAATTTAACCAAGTAAGAAAAACACTTACACGCCACAATCAGAAATCTCAATTGATAAGTGAAACTGTAGTTCTTGGAGTAACAAGACTAAGAGGAATCAATCCTCTCAAATGACACTCAAAATCTAACCTAATTGCCTCAAAGAAGGCTACTTATAGCTAGGGTAAGATATGAAAGGGTTGAGCTTAATGATACATGTAAGCCTAACATAAAACAAGACATAAAACAAATCCAAATAGATTGGCAGCCCAAGTTTTAGAAACATAACTTCCTCTTGGGCTTGAGCCCATTACATAGCCTTCAGGTAGTAAAATTATCCGACCTAAATATTTGAGACAAATGTGTGACCAAGTTGGGCTGCGGCCCAACTAATTCTCCTCCAACAAGTTTGGTTAACTCTATCCTTTTTAAATGTTGCTCCACATAGGCAAATAAGGCCTCTTGAAGCGCCTTAGCCCTTGTTCTGGTCATTGGCCCAACCGGTGTAATTAGCTCTTTATTGGACATGTCCAAGCCATCATAGTAATCTGTAGTCTTGCTCGCATCAGTAAACTTGGTAAAAGTATTTGTAAGATAGATCATTTTTGATTTAAAACAAAGTTTAAAACTCTCTTGAAAAACTTTTAGATTCCAATGACAAAAGAGTGAAAGGTTTACAAAGCCTAGTAAACCTACACTATAGTCTTCAAAGCCTTCAACAATCTTGAATCAACTCTAACCATTTTGATAAACTTGATTTGTTCATGACCTTTTGGCTTCAAGGTAATGAGACTTGCTTTCTTCTCAATCCAAAAATCCTATCACATAACATACATGCATATTAGTCCTTATCAAGATTGATCAATATGATTTCCATAGGACATTGCATTTATCAATGTTTGTCACTAATCCAAATAACATGATTTGCCCTTAGGGCTTTCAATATAGACTCATAATCAACTCAAAGCCATATAAACCACCACAAAATCATATCAACATTTGATCAATTCATCATCAAACCTCAACATATATCAATACAAAGTAGATTCATCAATCACATTCATTAATGATACCAACATTTTGAAATCCCTTCTTCTCCCCCCTTTTGTCGTCAATCAAATATGGGGTGATGAAAGTATACAAACAAAAGAAACAAGTTGTCAACACAATGTATCATCATTGAGCTTCAAAACATCACATAAGCTAGAAAGGCACATGGAAAGATGAAACATGAGAATACATAGACTATGCTAGATGCATGAATTAGGCATAACACATAATAGTCATAAAGTACATAAACTATACTAAGCACATAAGTAAAGTAAGATAAAGTTAAGGAGTGCTTAGTCTTGAATTCTCTTCATTGTCTTCACTCCATATTTTTGGGTTTTTATTGTCATATTCCTTTTTAGCTCAATGTGTAAAGGCTCTTCACTAGCTTGCTCCTTGATGGTGTAATTTAGTCATGGAGTTGTGGCCAACCAAGATGATCTCCTTGATCCCTTCTTTTAAGCCACATGCTTGACTCTACCGTGGATAAAGGTCATGGTGGATGGTGAGGTGATTTTGGCCTTTTCAATCAAGCTTCCCTCTTGTTTTCCTCCTTGCAGCTTCTCTTGAAGTCCTTCGTTGTTGTGAGTGTTCAACCCTTTCTTCATTCTTCTCACTCTCGCTTGCCACAAACACAATGTCACCTCTATGATCATCATTATCGTTGTCATCGCCATCGTCATCATTGTCATCATCCTCATTCTTTTCTTCTTCATTTTCTTTCTCATATTCTTCATCATCCTTTTCATCTATTGCTTGATGTTTAGAGGATCCTTCACCACTTTTGGTGTTCTTTAATAGTAGCTCATCTATGTTCTTCATTCTTGTGTCCAATCCATCTAATTTTCGAAGAACCATGGAGACAAATTATTCAAAAAATTTATACATCTTCTCCATTTCTTTGATGTGATTGTTTAAGGCTTCTTGAAACACCTTGGCAACTATGGTGTCTCCTCTAGTAACTCCTTTCTCACTTGGTACCTCTCCAACATTTTGATGAGATTGAGGATTGGTCCCTTCTTTAAGTAATCTTCTCTTTGAATGAGTTTTCTCCCCCTCACTTGACATATCATGTCTTTTCTTTGCCTTTCTTTCTCTTGCTAAGGCCTCTTCTTCAATCTCCTCTTCCTCTTCTCCATCTTTTCATTCCTTTGAGGAGTTTCTGTCCTTGTCCTCCATACACCATCTCCACTCTTCAAAGCATTTTCCCTTCTGGGAAGTTGAACTTCGAAATGCTTGAAAATTTTGGTTAGCAATGTTCCATAGGGTAATGTTTTGTTTGCAGTCCTCCTTGCACCAATCATGTGTTTCATTTTACCAATGGAAGACTTATGTCCAAAATTGGTAATAATCATAGTGGTAATCATATGATGCAACACACCCCTCTAGTATCAAAATCTTTGATTTCTCTTTCTCTTATTGATCTAAATCTCCTACCATTGGTGAAAGCTTCTTGAAACTTTTCATTTGTAAGCAATTCATGAATGTGACAATGTTGCATAATGAATAATATCTTGTACCATTATCAGCCACTCCACAAATTCTATTGACTGGTGCATCATTAAATTCAAAATCAATTTGAGATACTCTAGATGAATACGATTGAACTACACTATCCCTAACATGCTCAACCCTTTCCTCCTTAAACACAAGAGTAGGGTAATATTCTTCATTAACAAGCAGCTACAAAATCCAATTTCACCAAAAAATGGTAGTACATACCCATATTAGAGAACTTGTCCAAATCAACCTTATGCCCGGGGATGATTTTCCTACTTCTTTTGCTCCATTCTTCAAATTGTATAGCTCTTGTTGATGTGAGCAAGACTACGGATTACTATGATGGCTTGGACATGTCCAATAAATAGCTAATTATACCAATTGGGCCAATGACCAGAGCTAGGGTTAAGGCGCTTCAAGAGGCCTTATTTGCCTATGTGGACCAATATTTAAAGACGATAGAGTTAACCAAACCTGTTGGAGGAGAATTAGTTGGGCCGCAGCCCAACTTGGTCCATTTGTCTCAAATATTTAGGTCGGATGATTTTACTACTTGAAGGTTATGTAATGGGCTCAAGTCCAAGAGGAAGTTATGTTTCTAAAACTTGGGCTGCCAATCTTGTTGGATTTGTTTTATGTCTTGTTTTATGTTGGGCTTACATGTATCATTAAGTTCAACCCTTTCATATCTTATCCTAGCTATAAGTAGCCTTCTTTGAGGCAATTAGGTCAGATTTTGAGTGTCATTTGAGAGGGGCTGCCGCCACGCCACCACTTTGAGAGGATTGATTCCTCTTACTCTTGTTACTCCAAGAACTACACTTTCACTTATCAATTGAGGTTTCCGATTGTGACGTGTAAGTGTTCTTCTTATTTGGTTAAATTCTTATTATCGGGATTGCTTAGAACAAGTTTCTAAGAGGTGTCGTATGAATTTAATTATCTAGTGTGTATAAGAATTGTTTTGTTTGTTCGAAAGTTTGTTCAAGCCGAAAATTCCATCGTCTCCATCTTTTCTTCCTCGGATTGCATGTCATTTGGTATCAGAGCCGTGGTGTGGAGAAGGATTTCCATTCTGCTCCATCAAAGTTCAAAGACTGTCCTAACAGCCTCTTCAATCGACTTCTTCAAAGATTAACAGACGCAACTTCAAAAGGTGTGAAATTTCGGCCTAGGATTTTAATTCTTTGTATTAAGCATTTTGTAATATTTGCTTGTGTTAGATTGTTATAAAAAACAGTACATTCAAATACATATACACATATATTTCGGACAAGAAAAGAAGAAAAAAAAAGAGCGGTCCAAAAAAATTTTTTTTTTGAGTTACTTGTGATAGCAGTTAAAAAAAAAATTGGGTTGTTCCAATTGTTAGCTTGTTATAATTCTTGTTTGGGGCTTCCAAGATTATTGTTATTGGACTGTTTATTGTATGTAAATTGGACTGTTGTAAGCAATTTGTTGCTGGACTATTGGAGTTTCAAAGGTTGTAAGCAATTATTAGTGTATTGGTTGTTACTTGCTACTTGGACGATTGTAACCTATTGTCATTGGGCTAGTAGTTGTTTTTGATACTTGGAAGATTGTAAGCAACTATTATTGTACTGGTTGATTTGTTGAGTTCGGTTCTGAAGTGTAGCTTGAGTTTAAGAGGAATTTGAGTGTAAAAAGGCAAGAGTGTGTGAGCTCATTTGAGGGTGTCATTGCCGTGACATAAACACAAGGGGAGTGACAACATTTGAGTGAAACTCGTGAGGGAGTGTGTGAGGTTGTTTATCACTAACGCTGTTTTGCAGGTATAATATCACTTCGCAATGCACAAGGAGGTAGCACCGAGGAGGACCAAGGGGGAGATGCAAATATTGCTTTCACTTTGAAAGATATGCAGCAACAATTTGAGAGGTTCAACCAAGCCTTTGTTGAGATAAGAGAACAATTGATGAGATCAGACAAGACAGGCGTGCGGAACTTCAAGGAAGACGTGCAGGAATGCGCCAACAACAACCACAACCTCATTGACATCTACCTCGGTATGAACCAGAGGAGGAAGAATTTGAGGAAGAGGAGGAGTTTGAGGCACGTAAACCTAGGAGACTTCAAAGAGACTTGCCATTTAATAGAAGAGAAGGAGACCTCAAATCCATTAAAATGCAGATTCCCGCATTCAAAGGGAGGAACGACGCAGAAGCCTACTTGGAGTGGGAAAGGAATGTGGACATGATTTTTGAGTGCCACAACTTTTCTGAGGATAAGATGGTAAAACTTGCAGCCGTTGAGTTTACAGATTATGCACTAATATGGTGGGATCAAATGGTGACATCTAGGAGGAGAAATGGAGAGATGCCGATTGCTACGTGGGGGGCAATGAAGGCATGCGTGAGGAAGCTTTTTGTACCATCTTACTACTGTAGGGAGATGCACCAAAAACTTCAACGACTCACTCAAGGGTCTAAATCAGTTGAAGACTATCACAAGGAGATGGAAGTGGCTATCATCCGAGCCAACATCAAGGAAGATCTGGAGGCTACAATGGCTAGATTTTTGAGTGGTCTCAATAGGGAAATAGCCAATGTTGTGGAGCTACAACACTATCTAGAGATTGAGAACATGGTGAACATGGCCATGAAGGTGGAGAGACAGCTAAAGGCTAGGCTGGCAGCGAGGAGTGGAGAAAATTCTAGCTATGCATGGAACTCTAGATGGCCTAAAAAGGAGGATAAATCTAAGGATAAGGGAGTGGACTTCAAGGAAGCACCAAAGAAACCAATCGGAGGATCTAAAATGAAAGGTACCTCCAACACCCAAGCTACCTCTAGTAAGCATTCTTCTATGAAATGTTTTAAATGCTTCAGAACTGGTCATATTGCATCTCAATGTCCTAATAAAAAGATTATGATTATGAGAGACAATGGAGTGATTGATTCCGAGGATAGCAGTAGTGAATCTGAATTTGTTCTTGAAAATAACTTTGATGATGATGATTGCTTCGAGAGGGCTGTTACAGGGGAAGCACTTGTAGTCAAGAGAGTATTGAGTATAGGGCTGCAGATGAGATTGTAGATCAAAGAGAAAATCTTTTTCATTCAAGGTGTTTAGTGGGAGGAAAAGTGTGCTATTTGATCATTGATGGGGGAAGTTGTACCAATGCAGCTAGTACCACCATAGTAGAGAAATTAGGGCTGACTTGCATGAGGCATCCAGAACCTTATAAGCTACAATGATTTAATGATAGTGCGGATGTGAAGGTAACTAAACAAGTATTGGTGACTTTTTCAATTGGTAGATATGAGGATGATGTGTTGTGTGATGTGGTGCCCATGGAGGCTGGTCATATACTCCTTGGGAGGCCTTGGCAGTTTGATAGGAAGGTATCACATGATGGTTATACCAATAGATACTCCTTCAAATTTAAGGGTAGAAATTTCATTCTTATACCTCTATCACCTCGTGAGCTATACTTGGACCAATCAAATGTAACTAAAGGTGAGGAGGGATCGGGAAAAGAGCGTAACAAAATTAAAGATGGAAAAGAGGCCCAAAAGAAAATTGGGAGTGGCCCAAATGTGAGTGATTGCATTGAAAAGAAAGAAAGAAAAGTGAACTTGTATGCGAGGGGAAAAGATATAAGAAGAGCAATTGGGGAGAAAAGAGCACTAGTCATAGTAAGGTATAGAGAGTATTTAGTTTCTGACGCTAACCCTCTTGATTCTTTGCCTAGCATGTTTTCATCTCTTTTGTAAGATTATGCGGATGTCTTTTCTGAGGAGATGCCCCCGGGATTGCCACCCTTGAGAGGCATAGAGCACCAGATAGACTTCGTTCCTGGAGCTCAGATACTTGCCCAGCGTACCGGAGTAATCCTGAGGAAACAAAGGAGCTTCAAAAGCAAGTGGATGAGCTATTGGAGAAAGGGTATGTGAGAGAAAGCTTGAGTCCTTATGCCGTACCTGTGTTGTTGGTGCCAAAGAAGGATGGAACGTGGAGGATATGTGTGGATTGTAGAGCCGTGAATAAAATCACTGTAAAGTATCGCCATCCTATCCTTAGGCTAGATGATATGCTTGATGAACTGCATGGTACATGTATTTTTACAAAAATTGATTTGAAAAGTGGATACTACCAAATTAGAATGAAACCAGGGGATGAATGGAAAACTGCTTTCAAAACTAAGTACAGGTTGTATGAGTGGTTAGTTATGCCATTTGGGTTAACAAATGCACCCAGTACTTTTATGAGATTGATGAATCATGCCTTGCGTGCATTTCTTGGCAAGTTTGTTGTTGTTTACTTTGATGACATCTTGGTATATAACACTAATTTGGATATGCATGTCAAGCATGTGAGGTGTGTCTTAGATGTACTTAGACAGGAAAAACTGTATGCAAACCTTAAGAAGTGTACATTTTGCATTGATCGGTTAGTATTTTTGGGGTTTATAATCAGTTCTCAGGGAGTTGAGGTTGATAGTGAAAAGGTGAAGGCTATCCAAGATTGGCCTACTCCTAAGAGTGTGAGTGAGGTGAGGAGCTTTCATGGACTTGCTAGTTTCTATAGGAGGTTTGTGAAGGACTTTTCTACTGTTGCTGCTCCTTTAACTGAGGTAATTAAGAAAGAAAAAGGGTTTACTTGGGGTCGGGAACAAAAACATATATTTACATTGTTGAAAAAAAATTATGTTCTGCTCCTATTTTATGTTTACCTGATTTTGAGAAAGCTTTTGAGGTTGAATGTGATGCTTCTGGGATTGGTATAGGTGCTGTGCTTTTGCAGGAGAACAGACCAGTTCCATATTTTAGTGAGAAGCTTAGTGGTGCACAACTCAATTATCCCACATATGACAAGGAGTTGTATGCAGTTGTGAGAGCATTGGAAGTGTGGTAACATTATCTCCAACCTCGAGAGTTTGTCATTAGGACCGATCATGAGTCTTTAAAGCACTTGAAGGGACAGGGCAAGCTGAGCAAGCGATATGCCACCTGGGTGGAGTTTCTAGAAACCTTTCCCTATGTTCTGCAATACAAGCAAGGCAAGGAGAACGTGGTAGCAGATGCTTTATCTAGGAGGTATTCTTTGATTACTACTCTACATTCTAAATTATTAGGATTTGAGCAGCTTAAGGAATTATATGTTTCTGATGACGATTTTGCTACTGTATATTCTGCTTGCTGCATTCCAGAAATTCTATAAGCATGATGGCTATCTCTTTCGGGGTAATCAATTGTGTGTGCCTAACTGTTCTATGCGTACTTTATTTGTGCTTGAGGCTCATAGTAGAGGATTGATGGGACATTTTGGGTTGCTAAGACTTTGGATATTTTGCAAGAATATTTTTTTTGGCCCGGTATGCGTAAGGATGCGGAACGTGTGTGTACAAAGTGTATTGCATGTAGGCAGGCAAAATCCACTGTTAAACCTCATGATTTGTATACCCCTTTACCTGTACCTGCTGAACCATGGACTGATATCTCTATGGACTTTGTTTTGGATTTGCCTAAGACCAAAAAGAGATACGATAGCATCTTTGCTGTTGTTGATAGGTTTAGTAATATGGCACATTTCATTGCATGCAATAAGACTGATGATGTTGTGCAAGTGGCTGATTTATTTTTCAAAAATGTTGTTAGATTGCATGGCCTTCTTAGGTCTATTGTTTCTGATAGAGATGCTAAATTTCTAAGTCATTTTTGGCGTGTGTTGTGGGGCAAATTAGGTACCAAACTGCTTTATTCTACTACATGTCACCCACAGACTGACGGTCAAACCGAGGTTGTCAATACGACCTTAGGTACCTTATTACGTGCTGTTATTGGTAAGAGTGCACAAGAGAAAAGTTGAGCTTGAAGATTCTTGAGAAGAGAGATGAAAAGAGCATGATTGAATTTGAAAAAGAAAGAGAGTGTGATAGTGCTTTCATTCTAAAGCCACTTATGAATTCACTTTCAAGTGAAGAGTTGATCTTATTTTCTAACAAACAAACTCATTTTTTGCCTAGTGTTTATTCATTTGTGCAGGATTTTGGAGCTTCAAGTAAGAAGATAGAAGGAAAGCTTGGCATGAAAATCATAAAACAACCAATAAGCTTCTATCCTTATTTTCTTAGTCCATGCTTTGAATTTTTCTTTAAGGAAGATAAATTGTTCTTACCTGCTTGCTATTATCTTATGACTTGTCTTATGAATCTTGATTTTACTTGTTTAAATGGTGCTTCTTTTGTTTATAGGAATCATTTGCAAAAGTGCTTGAATGATCATAGATGTTGTCTTGATTTTAATAGCTCTACATATGCCTTATTAGTTGAAGATAATCATGTGATCAATATGTGTAGAAATTTTGATATTGAGAGAATTCTAAGAAATATGCATGATTTCTTGTTGAACAACTCATGTAAAGAGCTTATGTTGCTTCAGAACGGTCACGTACCTATTTCATATCTTGAGATATCTTGTAGTTTAGAATCATTGCAAATTTTTGGACAAATAAGTTTGTGTGATTTTGGGAAAAATGTGGCAAGAATGTTGAAGAACTACATTTTGCATGGTCTAACTAATACTTATTCCTTGCTTGATAATGCAGATTTTTGTTGTGGAATGATTTGGAAATACCATTTACCCTTCAAAGAGGTGTTTAAAATGCTAAGAACTTATGAAGTTTGTCATGGGATTGATATGTTGGGATTTGCTACTTGCATACTTCATGAATTTAAATTTATGCATGTGCTTGAAGGAAGTTTTTGTTTTCATTTACCATTTATAGACTCATTTCTTGATTCAATTCGTTCCTTCTATTTTAATGAGATGGCTTATGCGATGAAGGGAACAGGACTTTTGTATAAGTTACTTTTGATGCAATTATGTGAAGAGCCTTGGTTGAAAATCATGCAAACTATTCCTTTGATATGTGTTAAAATGTTTCATTTTTATATGAGATTCTTTGCATTATGTACGTCCATTCCCACACATGCAGTTATGAAACTGAATTTTCTTAACGTTTGTTTCTTTTGAACTTATTACGTGCTTTGATAATGTAGGACTAGATTCGAGGACGAATCTTTTCAAGGAAAGAGGGAATGATGAGAATCAAGATGCGCCAAACTTAGGTGATCAAGATTCATCGAAGATGTCCACTAGTCCAATAACAAATGAGTTTTTCAAGGCTATATTATGTACAATATGAATCAACAATCATTAATTTACTACAAGCAAGCTGTCCACCTACTTTGGAGTCCATTGGGCTGCCAAATTGATGTCCAAGATAGCAAATTGATGGGCTAAAAAATTCAGCCTAAGGCTTGGACGAAATTTTCTAAAATTTAGGAGTCTTTTAATTAGTTTTTAAGTTTGTTTGGCTAAGAACTTTTAATTATTGAAGCCCATATCCATTGTTGTATTTTAGTCCTTAGTTGGATTTAATTAGCTGCAAATCCAAGCCCATTAAGGACTTGTGTTTTAGCCACCAACTCTAAATCCAAAACCAATTAGAGTAGGGTTTTGAGATGTCTATTTTTATAGGGTCTTTTTAGAAATTAAAGGGGATGAACATGATATCATTAATATTTTTTGTGAGAATACATTTTCTCTTTGGTTCTTGAAAGAACTTCTTGAATTTATCAAGTTATTCAACTTGTGGGTTCATTTATTTGAATTATACCTTAAGTTCTTATCTTTATTGATAACGGGTTTAGGGTTTCTGTTTATACCTTTGGTTCTTGGGTCATATATCCAACGGGTTAAGGGTTCTTGAAGCTTTTTTCACACATCCTTGGGCATTTGTGGAAGTTTGTTGTTGGGTTCTAGGTTTCTATACCTAGGGTTCGTATCAGAAAGTTTGTTCAAGCCGAAAATTCCATCGTCTCCATCTTTTCTTCCTCGGATTGCATGTCACTTGTTGATACGAATCTATCCACTCCTAGGGTGGTTAAAGGAATACGAACCCAGAGGATCTAAGGTACTATGGTATTCTTGTGGAAAACATTCCTTTTTACAGAGACATGATCCAGCTCCACTATCAATATAAGCAGCAAAATATTCTGACGCTGTTGTTGAGCAGGTCACACCGGGCTGTGAGGTTACTGGTCTACTGTTGCCAAGAATCCCACATGGGATGCTCAGCAAGAACTGATAGCATTCATAAGTGTGAGGGTTCTCCTACCTTGACAGGTGCCTTTTGAGGTACGGCTCTCCCGAGCCTTGTGAGTTCTTGGCCAACTGTGGTATCAGAGCCCGCGGATTCGTGGTGGACGCTGTTGTTGAGCAGGTCACACCGGGCTGTGAGGTTACTGGTCTACTGTTGCCAAGAATCCCACATGGGATGCTCAGCAAGAACTGATAGCATTCATAAGTGTGAGGGTTCTCCTACCTTAACAGGTGCCTTTTGAGGTACGGCTCTCCCGAGCCTTGTGAGTTCTTGGCCAACTGTTCTCTTCAGATATGAATAAATAAATCCTTTGAAGTATTCTCAGACGAATTACCTTTTCTTATTCAAGCAAACGTTTTATAATCATCAGAACGCCTTCAATCCCCTTCCAGACTAAATCTCGTACACCTAGAGGTAGGAAACGAAACTAGGTTGTGCTAAGTTACTCTGAAGGAACGTGAGAGAAGTTACCAGTGTTGCTGGTTGAGGCTGGGATGCCTGTTAAAAGTCTCCACGGATACCGGGAGTAATGTTGGTCAAAAAGAGATAAGGTATGGAAGCGTGTTGGACCCTTTCTGATTATTATTTTGCATCTTGTTTGAATAAGTAAAGTTTATTGTCTGAGAAACTTCACTTTGAATATAAAATGTTAGAGCTAACATCTTTCTGTCGAAGATATCTATCCCGATTGTATAAGAAGCAAAAAGAGTTAAGACAAAGATTAGCTGAAGCTACATCACCAAGAGATAAAGAGGAGATAGTTGCATGGATGCAACATAATGATGAAGCTATAAAGATGACTCGAAAGAGTTTACAAGATTTTGTATTTTAAAGATATGTTTGGATATTTTAGCCTGTACAAACGATACTTAGCTGGATTGTATAAGCAAAAAAGTTTGCTAGAACAACTAATTATCCTAGAATCATCTATCGAAGAAAGAAAAGAATATGAAGATATGTTAAAAGAAGTAAAAAGTGCTATTAAAATAATTCATAGATATATACAAGAGTATGCTTATTAGACCTTCTGTATTCTTCATCAGAGGTAGATGTCACATCTATTTTGTCTTTATTTTTTAATGGCTGACATGCTGGGCATACTCCTTTTGTATGTTTGCGGTATTGGCATATTCTGGACTGTGCTTCTGGACTTGATTTGATAATTCCACTATCCAGCATCCTTATCTTTGTCTGTAAATATCTCTCGGCAGAAGGTGGTGTCCTTTTTGCTGGACTGATCATTACTGAGGAATGCATTTTCTGTCCTCCATATGTGCGAAATCCTTTCTTGAAACTATTTTTCATCTGTTGTAGGATTATTCTGATGCCAATCGCTCTTCTGCAGTGCACATCTTTGTCATTGAATTTATGAAACTCTTTTGTCTCTTTAGACACCATTATTGATAAAGCTTCTGCTTTCCCAATCTGCATAAAATGAAAGGAAGGATATCTTTCCTCCAGATAAAAATCTGGTCCTACAGAGAATAATTTTAAAACTAAAATATCTTTAGGAGAGACCGTAGGATTATTTAAGTAATAGTCCTTGATGCCATCCTGTACCCAGTGAGGTAGCAAACGTACTTCTGGGAAATCTGGAGAAGATAAATATATGGAATTTACAGCTCCAAAATCATACCATTTTCTTATCTCCTCTGGAGAGGTATCTTGTAAGAAATTAATTCTGGGATAAACACCCGAAAAATCAACATATCTGTTTTCTGTATTAGAGAGACTGTATAATTCTCTCATTATCAGATTGTGAGCTTCTGCAGCTGGTGATAAGATATCTGTATATCTCTTTCTTTCAGTGATCTGAATTCCTCTTTGAGGTCTGAGAGAAAGAGATGGAGGAGCAGTTTTTTGACCGTCTTGCTTAGGACGTTGATCTTTATCTTCTGCTTCAATAGTTCCACTTGAACTTTCATCACTAATTTTTTCTAACTCAATTTTATTAAACAAACCTTTTACTATCTTATTGGTCATTTCATATCGGCTTATCTTTGAATTAATCATTTGACACTCAATAATAATTCTGAGACTTCATGAGCTGTCCCTGGCAGATTAGCAATATCCATAATATCTGACAGATTATCTTTAATTCCAGATATTTCTTTTTCCATGTCCTCAAAGTATTTAAGTATCTTTTCTAACATCTCTGCCATCCCTGGTCAAAAAATCAGCCAAGACATTTTTGTCAGATTTAACAATCTCAATGTCAAATATATATTCTGCTAATAATATTTGCCATCTAATTAATCTTTTATATTCAGGTCTCGATGGTAAATGATTTTTCACAAAAGCTTTAACTTGTGTATTATCAGTGCGTAATAGAAATCGTTTGGGTAAAAGAAAATAATAAAACTTTTGACAACTTTTTAGTACTGCTAATAATTCTTTTTCATTTATATGATATCTTGTTTCTGTATCACTAAAAGTTCCAGATGTATATTTACACACAGATTCTCCTATTTTATTATTATGGTCATCATGATCTACCTTTTTTAAGACTCCACTCCAATTTGTTTCAGATGCATCAGTTTCTAAAATTAAGCCATCAGTATCTGCTGGGAGTTGTAGTCGGGGCAAGTTTTTACATTTTTCTTTTATTAATTTTACTTGATTTTCAAGAGTCTTATCAAAACTAAAAATCTTATCTTTTCTCAATAATGACTGTAATGGTTGTTTTAACATAGATAAATTTTCTATAAAGTCTGATGCATAGTTCACAATTCCTAAAAAACTTTGTAATTGTTTTCTATCCATTATTTTATCAGGAGATCCAGAGATTTTTTCTAAAATATAATTTTGTAATTCTATCCCTTTACCATCAATATGCATTCCTAAGAATTCTATTTTATTTTGTATTATCTTTGCTTTCTTTTCTGATAAGGCTAATCCATTATCTATACATAGTTTACAAAATTGTATTATCTCTAACATCGCTATTCAATTATGATTTGGTTACAATTTATCAAGATAATAATATACAAAATTTAATAATATTACCGCGCAATTTTGGGACCCACGGATTTGGTATCAGAGCCATGATTGAGATAGAAAACTTAGAAATTAGCATACAAGAAACCGTTGAATTCATTGATATAGATATAAACATTAGTAATTCTTCTGAGAATCTTAGTAATCAGTTTATAGACTTTGAAGAAAATTATAATCAAGAATGGAATGATTATTTAAATGAAACCATACCTGTAATATTTTATGATAATCAGGAACAGATTAATTATGGAGACCATATAATAGATGATACTGACTGGGGTTATAATACAGACTAATGGATTGTGAAACATGTGATAGTTTATTTAATGAAATAAGACAAATAGATAATCTTGTCAGTCAATTAGAGCAAGATAAAAATTATTATTCAAATAGGTTAGATTATATACGGATAGCTGGTGTACATAGAACAACAATAAGAATGATACAAGAACAGTATGAAAATATCTTTATGGCTTGGACTACAGCCAAAGTAAATCAACGAAAGATACACAAAGAATTAACTAAACATTATAGACAAGATCATTTAGATAATGACAGATAAAAACTATAGACTATTAGAAGAATCAGATGTACAATTAAAAACAGATAAAGATCTAATAGAGATACAGAAAACAATAATTTCTATAGGAGATCAAATAGTTACAGAAATTGATAAATTAGGAAAATTTATAGGAACCTTAATCTTAGAAAATGGAGCAAAAAAGGATTCTGAAAAAGGGAAAGAAATAGTATCTTATGCAGAAAAACCTAAGATTATAGAAAAATCAAAAATAGATATTAACCCTTTAAATAAATATTTAAAAAATTTACAAATTCCACCTGGATATAAAGGAAATGTCTAGCTCTGAAACAGAATCTATATCTCCAGAAATAGATAATTTAATTACTCAAATTGGAAATATAGAATTAAATGATACATTTTGACGTGCAATCCGCGGAAGAACGAACTAGGTGATGGAATTTTCAGCTTGGACAAACAAAGATTCGGTTTTCGAACAACAAACAATTCTTATAAACACAATATAATTAAATTCCTACGACACCTCTTAGAAACTTGTTCTAAGCAATCCCGATAATAAGAATTTAACCAATAAGAAGAACACTTACACGCCACAATCGGAAAACTCAATTGATAAGTGAAAGTGAAGTTCTTGGAATAACAAGAGTAAGAGGATTCAACCCTCTCAAGGTGGTGGCGGCAGCCCCTCAAAATGACACTCAAAATCTGCCCTAATTTTCCTCCAAGAAGGCTACTTATAGCTAGGGTTTGAAAGAAAGGGTTGGGCTTAATGATACATATAAGCCCAACATAAAAACAAGATACATATGAGCCCAAAATAAGACAATTCCAACAAGGTTGAAAGCCCAAGTCTTTAAAACATAATTGCCTCTTGGACTTAAGCACATTACATAGCCTTCAAGTCCGGCCCAAGTATTTGAGACAAATGGACCAAGTTGGGCTGTGGTCCAACTAAATCTCCTCCAATAAGTTTGGTCTTCAAATGTCGATCCACATAGGCAAACAAGGCCTCTTGAAGCGTCTTAGCCCTAGCTCTAGTTATTGGCCCGACCGGTATGATTAGCTCTTTATTTGACACGTCTAAGCCATCATAGCAATCTGTAGGCTTGCTCACATCAGTCCCTCCCTCCTCACGAAGATTCGTCCTCGAATCTGAATCCATATCAAAAGGAGAAAGGTCAGCAATATTAAAGGTCGCGGAAACACCATACTCACCTGGCAGATCAAGCTTGTAGGCATTGTTGTTGATTCTTTCTATCACTTGAAATGGACCATCTCACTAGGAGCTAATTTAGACTTCCACTTTGGGCAGGAAAATGTTCCTTCCTTAAGTGCACCCAAACCCAATCACCGGGTTCAAAAGTCACCAATTTTCGTCCTTTATTGGCTTGTTTGGCGTAGACCTTATTTTTCTGCTCAATATGCTGTCTCGCCTTCTCGTGTAGGGCTCGTACAAGCTCAGCTTTGCTCTTACCATCTGTACTAGACAACTCATGCAAAGGTAAAGGCACCAAATCCAAAACAGTTAAAGGATTAAAGCCATATACAAGTTCAAATGGTGAATAACCTGTGGTTGAGTGTACACTCCAGTTATATGCAAACTCGATAAATGGTAAACACTCACTCCACGTTTTAAGATTCTTACCAACGACAGCACGTAGTAAGGTACCTAAGGTCCTATTGACAACCTCGGTTTGACCATCGATCCCGTGGGTGACATGTAGTAGAATAAAGAAGTTTGGTACCCAACTTGCCCCCACAATACACGCCAAAAATGACTTAGAAATTTAGCATCTCTATCTCGAAAACAATAGACCTAGGAATGCCATGCAATCTAACAACATCTTTGAAAAAATAAATCAGCCACTTGCACAAACGATCATCGCTTTTATGACATGCAATGAAATGCGCCATCTTACTAAACCTATCAACAACAACGAAGATGCTATCATATCCCTTTTTGGTCTTAGGCAAACCCAAAACAAAGTCCATAGAGATATCAGTCCATGGTTCAGCAGGTACAGGTAAAGGGATATACAAACCATGAGGTTTAACAGTGGATTTGGCCTGTCTACATGCAATACACTTGGCACACACACGTTCCACATCTTTACGCATTCCGGGCCAAAAGAAATGTTCTTGCAAAATATCCAAAGTTTTAGCAACCCCAAAATGTCCCATCAATCCTCCACTATGAGCCTCTAGCACAAATAAAGTGCGCATAGAACAGTTAGGCACACATAATTGATTACCCCGAAAGAGATACCCATCATGCCTATAGAATTTTCGGAATGCAGTATGTTCACAAGCAGAATATACAGTAGCAAAATCATCATCCAAAACATATAATTTCTTAAGCTGCTCAAATCCTAATAATTTAGAATGTAGAGTAGTAATCAAGGAATACCTCCTAGATAAAGCATCAGCTACCACATTCTCCTTCCCTTGCTTGTATTGCAGCACATAGGGAAAGGTTTCTAGAAACTCCACCCAGGTGGCATGTCGCTTGCTCAGCTTGCCTTGTCCCTTCAAGTGCTTTAAAGACTCATGATCAGTCCGAATGACAAACTCTCTAGGTTGGAGATACTGTTGCCACACTTCCAATGCTCTCACAACTGCATACAACTCCTTATCATATGTGGGATAATTGAGTTGTGCACCACTAAGCTTCTCATTGAAATATGCAATCTGGTTTGTTCTCCCTGCAAAAAGCACAGCACCTATACCAATCCCGAAGCATCACATTCAACCTCAAAAGCTTTCTCAAAATCGAGTAGGCATAAAATAGGAGCGAGAACATAATTTTTTCTTTCAACAATGTAAATGCATGTTCTTGTTCCCGACCCCAAAGTAAACCCTTTTTTCTTTCTTAATTACCTCGATTAAAGGAGCAGACAATGGTAGAAAAATCCTTCACAAATCTCCTATAGAAACTAGCAAGTCCATGAAAACTCCTCACGTCACTCACACTCTTCGGAGTTGGCCAATCTCGTATAGCCCTCACCTTCTCACTATCAACCTCAACTCCATGGGAGCTGATTACAAACCCCAAAAAATACTAACCGCTCAATGCAAAATGTACACTTCTTGAGGTTTGCGTATAGTTTTTCATGTCTTAATACATCTAAGACACACTTCACATGCATGACATGCATATCCAAATTAGTGCTATATATCAAAATGTCATCAAAGTATACAACCACAAATTTTCCAAGAAATGCACGCAAAACATGATTCATCAATCTCATAAAGGTCGTTTGGGTGCATTAGTTAAGCCAAATGGCATGACTAACCACTCATACAAGCCATACTTAGTTTTAAAAAGTCTGTTTTCCACTCATCTCCTCGGTTTCATTCTAATTTGGTGGTATCCACTTTTCAAATCAATTTTTGTAAAGATACATGCACCATGCGGTTCATCAAGCATATCATCTAACCTAGGAATAGGATGGCGGTACTTTTCATCGTGATTTTGTTCACGACTCTACAATCCACACACATCCTCCACGTTCCATCCTTCTTCGGCACCAATAGTACAGTGCAGACACAAGGACTCAAGCTCTCTCTCACGTGTCCTTTCTCTAATAGCTCATCCACTTGTTTCTGAAGCTCTTTTGTTTCCTCAGGATTACTCCGGTAAGCTGGACGGTTAGGTATTTGAGCTCCAGGCACAAAGTCTATTTGGTGCTCTATGCCTCTCAATGGTGGTAATCCCGGGGGCATTTCTTCTGGAAAAACATCCGCATAATCCTGCAAAAGAGATGAAAACACGCTAGGCAAAGAATCAAGAGGGTTAGTGTCAGAAACCAAACACTCTCTATACCTTACTATGACTAGTGCTCTCCTCTCTCCCATCGCTCTTCTCATGTCTTTTTCTCTCGCATACAAGTTGACTTTTTCTCTTTTTTGTTCAATGCAACTTTCACTCATCTGTGTAGTCACTCACATTTGGGCCCACTCCCAATTTTCTTTTGGGCCTCTTTTCCTTCTTTTAATTTTTGTCACGCTCTCTACCCGAACCCTCCTCTCCTTTACTTACCTTTGACTAATCCAAGTATAGCTCACGAGGTGATAGAGGTATAAGAATGAAATTTCTGCCCTTAAATTTGAAGGAGTACCTATTGGTATACCCATCATGTGATACTCGCCTATCAAACTGCCAAGGTCTTCCAAGGAGTATATGACCAGCCTCCATGGGAACCACATCACACAACACCTCATCCACATATCTACCAATTGAGAATGTCACCAATACCTGTTTAGTTACCTTCACATCCGCACTATCATTAAACCATTGTAACTTATAAGGTTATGGATGTTTCATGCAAGTCAGCCCCCAATTTCTCTACCATGATGGTACTAGCTGCATTGGTACAACTTCCCCCATCAATGATCAAATTGCACACTTTTCCTCCCACTAAACACCTTGAATGAAAAAGATTTTCTCTTTGATCTACAATCTCTTCTCGCTGCCCGAGTACTCAATACTCTCCTAACTACAAGTGCTTCCCCCCTGTAACGCCCTCTCAAAGCAATCATCATCATCAAAGGCATTTTCATGAACAAATTCGGTTTCACTACTACTATCCTCGAATCAATCACTCCATTGTCTCTCATAATCATAATCTTCTTATTAGGACATTGAGATGCAAAATGACCAGATTCAAGCATTTAAAACATTTCATGGAAGAATGCTTACTAGAGGTAGCTTAGGGTGTTGGAGGTACCTTTCATTTCGATTCCCCGATTGGTTTCTTAGGTGCTTCCTTGAATTCCACTCCCTTATCCTTAAGCTTGTCCTCCTTTTTAGGCCATCTAGAGTTCCAAACCATAGTTAGAATTTGCTCCGCTCCTTGCTGCCGATCTAGTCTTTAGTTGTCTCTCCACTTTCATGGCCATGTTCACCATGTCCTCAATCTCTAGGTAGTGTTGCAGCTCCACAACGTTAGCTATCTCCCCTATTGAGACCACTCAAAAAATCTGGCCATTGTCGCCTCCGGATCTTCCTCGATGTTGGCTCGGATCATAGCCACTTCCATCTCCTTGTGATAGTCTTCAACTGATTTAGGCCCTTGAGTGAGTCGTTGAAGTTTTTGGTGCATCTCCCTATAGTAGTAAGAAGGCACAAAATGCTTCCTCATGCAAGCCTTCATTGCTCCCCACGTAGCAATCGGCATCTCTCCATTTCTCCTCCTAGATGTCACCATTTGATCCCACCATATTAGTGCATAATCAGTAAATTCAACGGCTGCAATTTTTACCTTCTTATCCTCGGAAAAGTTGTGACACTCAAAAATCAAATCCACCTTCCTTTCCCACTCTAAGTAAGCGTCGGCATCATTCCTTCCTTTGAAAGCGGGAATCTGCATTTTAATGGATTTGAGGTCTCCGTCTCTTCTATTAAATGGCAAGTCTCTTTGAAATCTCCTAGGTCGGCGTGCCTCAATCTCCTCCTCCTCCGCAAACTCATCCTCTTCCGGTTCATACCGAGGTAGAGGTCGACGAGGTGGTGGTTGTTGTTGGCGCACTCCCGCACGTCTCCCTTGAGGTTCCGCACGCCTCTCTTGTCTGATTTCATCAATTTGTTCTCTTATCTCATCAAAGGCTTGGTTGAACCTCTCAAATTGTTGCTGCATAGCTTTCAAAGTGAAAGCAATATTTGCATCTCCCCCTTGGTGCTCCTCGGTACTACCTCCTTGTGACATTGCGAAGTGATATTGTACCCTGCAAAACAACGTTAGAAATAAACAACCTCACACACTCCCTCACGTGTTTCACTCAAATGTTATCACTCCCCTCGTGTTTATGTCACGGCAATGACACCCTCAAATTAGCTCACACACTCTTGCCTTTTACCACTCAATTCCTCTTAAACTCAAGCTACACTTAAGAACCAAACTCAACAAACCAACGAGTCTAGTTGGAGCCCAAATAACATGCAACAACCAGCCCAAGAACACTAGGTTACAAGTGTTTACAATTATCAAACAATGACCAGCCCAAGAACAGTAGGTTACAACCTTCCAAGTACCAAACAGCCCAAAGACAATAGGTTACAATTGTCTAAGTAGCAAACGATAATCAATACACTAACAATTGTTTACAACACAACCAATACACTAACAATTGTTTACAATCTTTGAAACTTCAATAGTCCAGCAACAAATTGCCAACAACAGTCCAGTTTACAACAATATCCAACCCAAAAACAGTAAATAGCATACAATCTTGGAAGCTCAAAACAAGAACTATAACAAGCTAACAATTGGAACAAACAAAATTTTAAAAGTTGCCTATCTCAAGTAACTCAAAATGGTCCAACAAGAAGTATGAATATGCTAGAAAGAAAAGTTTTTTTTTTTTTTCGGACCGACTTTTTTTTCTGTTTTTTTTCTTTTCTTTTCTTGTCTGAAATATATGTGTATATGTATTTGATTGTACTGTTTTTTTTTATAACAATTTATCCCAAGCAAATATTACAAAATGCTTAATACAAAGAATTGGAAACCTAGGCTGAAATTTTCACACCTCTTGAAGCTTCTCGGTTAGTCTTTGAAGAAGCCGTTTGAAGTGGCTGTTCGGGCAGCCTTTGAGCTTCAACGGAGCAGAATGAAAATCCTCCTCCACACCTCGGCTCTGATACCAAAATGACGTGCAATCCACGGAAGAACGAACTAGGTGATGGAATTTTTAGCTTGGACAAACAAAGATTCGGTTTTCGAACAACAAACAATTCTTATAAACACAATATAATTAAATTCCTACGACACCTCTTAGAAACTTGTTCTAAGCAATCCCGATAATAAGAATTTAACCAATAAGAAGAACACTTACACGCCACAATCGGAAAACTCAATTGATAAGTGAAAGTGAAGTTCTTGGAATAACAAGAGTAAGAGGATTCAACCCTCTCAAGGTGGTGGCGGCAGCCCCTCAAAATGACACTCAAAATCTGCCCTAATTTTCCTCCAAGAAGGCTACTTATAGCTAGGGTTTGAAAGAAAGGGTTGGGCTTAATGATACATATAAGCCCAACATAAAAACAAGATACATATGAGCCCAAAATAAGACAATTCCAACAAGGTTGAAAGCCCAAGTCTTTAAAACATAATTGCCTCTTGGACTTAAGCACATTACATAGCCTTCAAGTCCGGCCCAAGTATTTGAGACAAATGGACCAAGTTGGGCTGTGGTCCAACTAAATCTCCTCCAACAAGTTTGGTCTTCAAATGTCGATCCACATAGGCAAACAAGGCCTCTTGAAGCGTCTTAGCCCTAGCTCTAGTTATTGGCCGGACCGGTATGATTAGCTCTTTATTTGACACGTCTAAGCCATCATAGCAATCTGTAGGCTTGCTCACATCACATTTATAAATTTAAAACCAGAAGTAACCATACCAAAACCTGAATGGAACCCTAATGTAACAGATATACCAAGTACTAGTGAAACAAATAAATCTTTCAACAGACCTGTTCTAGGTTATGCAGGAGTTAGTTCAACACGGAAAAAACTAGATATATATACACCATATGATAAAATGAAAGGAGAACCAATTAATCCTTTTGGAATATTTTTAGACCTAGATTGTATTACTAATATTGAAGAAGCTATTGAAAAATGGGAAACATCTTTAAGAATTGCAGTGGCAGTAAATAAAATGGATAAAATGCAAACACAACATTTTATCGAAAGAAGTATGGTAAATAGTGTTTTAAGATATTGGCAAAATCTACCACCAGAAACTATAAAACTCATCTTTGATCAAGATGATAATATTGCTAATATAATAACAAGAGCAACTGAATTAATTAAATTAGAATTTCATGGTGAGGGAAATTTCTTTAAAGACCCAGGAACGATTTAGAAATATGCTACAGCATTGCATCGATTAACTTTATGTGATATCTGTGAAATCGATAGATATATTTGTGTTTTTCAAGATTATTATTACCATATATATAATCAGGTTCCTAATACTTTAGATTATTTAGCCATGTTTTATTCTAAAATACCTGATCCTTGGGGACAGAAATTGATAGAAACTTACAAGGTAAGTGAGACTGATACATTAGGAAAAAGGATAACCCATTTAAGGGACAAATTTAGTGAATGGTGTGGAAATGCTATTTTAGCTAAATTAACACGAGGAATAAAGAAGAGAGTTAATCTATGCTGTGATACTTCTAAAATGCCAATAATGATTGGATGTGATAGTCCATATTATTATTCGAAAATAAAAAAGAAATATAAAAAACGAAAATATTATAAGAAGAAATATTTTAAGAAAAGAAAAACAAGATATTATAAAAAACGGCAATATAAAACACCTAAAAAACCAACATATAAAAGAAATAGAAAAACACCTCAAGAATGTAGATGTTATTACTGTAAAGAACTAGGACATTATGCAAATAAATGCCCAAAAAAGTTTGAGAAAAATAAAAAGAAAATAGAAATAGATGAAGACATTCAACAAATGATTGACATAGGAGATTTTATACAAATTAATGATTTCGAAACCCTAAGTACAGATGAAAGTATCTTCATGATTACAGAAACAGAATATACAGAATCCTCGGAGGATGAATAATCAAGAAATGACTAGTACATCAACAGATGATATGCAGGAATCTGCAATAGAAATAACAAAAGAAGAAACTGGTGAATTTCAAAAAGATATATTAATAGATAAAAGAAAATTAAAACAAATACAAAAAGAAGACTTTACCCTAACAAATTATTCTGGATTTAAAACAAATATGTTTGATAGGTTAGGTTTAAAACCACGAAAACATCATTTATTTTATGGATTAAATATTCAGGAAAGAGCTTTAGAAAATACGTTAACTAGTAATAAAATAATGATACCTTTGTTATCTAAAAAAGATATACAAGAAAAATTACAAAAAATAAAACCAAATATAAGAAATACATTAGGATGGGTACATATCGGAGCAATCCAAATAATAATTAAAGCCACCTTTAAAGAAGGACTAAATACCCCAATAGATTTAGCATTAATGGACAATAGAATAAGAAACCGAGAAGAAGCTTGTTTAGGAATATTACGAGGAAACTTACAATATGGAAAGATAAAATTTAATGTGTATCCCAGGATATCTTATCATATTAATGATAAAGATTTTGACAAAACTTTAAGTTTAATTCAAGATTTTAAAAGACCAGAGTTCTTTAATAACAATAATAGACCTTATTCGATAACATATGCTATATCATATGCTATTTCAAATACCCATCATTCAGAAGCCTTTGAAATAAATGATATAATAGATTATCCTTATTTATTCAATGAAGTTTGTCAAAAACAATTACCTACCTTAGCGAAAATAGAAGAAATAGATTCGAGGCCACTAGAATTAGACTTAAGAGATAAACCATTCCTAGTATCCAATAGATTACCTCCTAGACTCTCATTTACAGATACAGGCGTAAAAAGCTTACCATTATACAAGACTCACTCAGTTAGATACATAGCTGAAAAAGATGATAAATTACGTAATTATAAAATTGAAGGAGAATTTCATAATGGACAGATTTTTCAAAAAATAAATATTCTAATTGATACAGGAGCAAATGGAAATTATATTAGCCATAAATTGTGTAAAACTTTACAAAAGCACAAATTAGAAAATCCCCATCAGTATACAAATTTTAATGGAGAAATACATGAAATAGAGTATGCAGTAGAAACCTTACTTAAATTTGGAGAAGAAATAATTCCTATAAGATTATTAATAGAAAATGAAGGAGCTAATGATACTTTAGAACTGATGTTAGGATTAACATTTCTTGAGAAAGTAAAACCTTATGATATAACATCTTATGGAATTAAAATCACTTACAATGGAAAAATGATTTATATACCAAAATGACAAGCCCTTATAGTATTTATATTCCCATTGGGATTACTTATAAAGATTACAAAGCAGAATATTTTGCTGCTTATATTGATAGTGGAGCTGGATCATGTCTCTGTAAAAAGGAATGTTTTCCACAAGAATACCATAGTACCTTAGATCCTCTTAAAGGACGTGATATCTCCAACCAACTAATTGAGATTACCGAGGGCATTGCTCGACCTATCATTATTCTAGGATCTTTTCTAATTAAATGTCCACCCTTTTATTTTTATAATACTGGAACTGATATCCTCTTAGGAAACAATTTCTTACAATTATTTCATAAAGTCATCTTTGATACCCTTGCTTTTCAGATTATTTTTAAAACCCCTTGTAAGCATTTGATTGTTGTAAAACGCCTTAAAAAAGCTTATGCTAAGCCTATTCCCATTTCCTTCCAACCGCGCCCAGCCCAACGTGGTGATTTAGGATACAGAGAAAAACCAAAATTACCAAATAAAAATACACCCTTGTTAGAATATCAATTATCTCTACGATATTTGGACATTCAAATTGAAGAAGTAAAAGCCAAATTGAGGCAATGTTACACAGAAAACCCCTTACAATTTTGGGATAAAAACCAAATAGTAGCAACCTTAGAAATGATTGATAAAAATAAGATCATTAGAATACACCCAATCTAGTTTTTTGGATGCGCTTTGACGGAAGGTGTGTTTCAAGGTTAATCTAGTGCTTAGAACACGAAAATGAGATTAGATTTAAGGTGCAAATGGTGAAATATGGAAGAAATTTAAGTTTGGATGAGAGTGGGATGAGTTAGTTTTGAGAGAAGAGAAAACTCAGATAGTAGAAAAGAGAAAAATGACCGTTTGCACAGTTTTAAAACCTCTGTAATCTAAAATTGGGATGATCGAATTTATTTGTTTCTTCAACTCCAACAAATTTGGACAACTAAATTTTTGGTCTTGCATCAGAATCTTTTTGTCTGAATCATTTTCCCACAGACTTGTTCAGCCCGTTAATCAACATAGAATGCTTCACAAGACCATTGAGAATCTATAGGTTCAATGAGATCAGAATGAAGAAGGTCAAGGCATTCTTTTGTGGGTAACTAAAGATGATCGGGGTTCATGCCAGAGTGACTTGCTTTGGTAAGGTTAATATTCTCATTTTTCTTGAAAGGGAGTTTTATGATGAATTGAGGATTCTGCCAAAAGGGATGAGAACATTTAGTAAGAAACTCTGTGTGAGATTCAGCACAAGATTGGGAAACAAGAAGTTTCTGAATCTCGGTAACAGGATAGGGAGTGATTTGGTAAAGTCTTGGAATGATATCATATTCTCTAGACTATTTTCCAAAATGAATACCATTGGGAAGGATCTGGAATTTTTGAAGTTTAGATCAAAAAGTTACCCAGGTAAATTCCCGTCTTGTTACTGCTGAAACTAAGGTTGATTCTCAAGTACAAGATTTTCCTCCAGATTACCCAGTTCCATATTCTTTTGACTCAATATGCAAAAAAGAAATTTCATGAGTTACAGATTTTTAAAGAATTTGGAGGATCCATCCTAAAGCCATCCAGAGTCAATCCATCTTTCCTTTTTAGTCAGGTTTTCATCCGGAGTCAATCCATCTTTCTCTTTTAGTCAGGCTTTCATTCTCAGACCTAATGACTTGCCTCCTTCATTGAAATGGTTCTTCTGGTACCTCTGTCAACAGTACCATATCCTTATTGAAATCAACTCTGCATTATTTCTTAAAGAGTTTATTCCAAGTATACTTGAGTTCTTAACCTGGTTTAAACCTTTAGCAGAATGGAAGAACATACTCCTCACTTTTTCTAAACACTTCCTCCTCTTTGACATCCACTGCCCAATAGACCCTGATTTTACAACCCATCCATATTCCCATCTTTACCAGGTCAATTCCATCACTGTGTTAGATCTTCCTCAAAAATACTCTGAGGCCCAAAAATACATGTTTGTTGAAAATAAAATTATGCCTCAAGAAATTGGGCCTGATGATTATGGTGGAAACATATATGAGTTCGTTCCCTAAAATGTTGCAATTCAAGCAGAAGCAAGTTCCTCATCCTCAACTGCTCAGGTGGTCAACGTGGTTTGCGCAATATTCATTCGAGGTCAAACACATCAAAGGTGAAGACACCCTCTTTGCAATTGAAGAAGAATTGAGAAAACTTAGGAAGATATGTTTGGAATATAACACACAAGAGAGATATTATTACTCGGGAACTGAATTTCTTGATTCCATTTTTGACTGCGAGGATTTCTTTGAAAGTGGAGTGGTAATGAATTTCTACTGTCTTGAATCTTCCACTTGCAAATCCACAAAGATGGCAGGTGCCATCAATTTCTTCGAGTAGCACTGCACTCCAATATTTGCCACTTGCATCTGTCTGAAGTATCTTTTGGCCGTTTGTCGGGAGATGTAATTTCTGAATTTTTGACACTTGTTCTTTCAGTGCAGCTACGTATTGAGTCTGTAAGGATATCTAGGGAGATGTATTCTTCATGAGCATTTTGGTGAGTGGATGAATATATGCTCAGAAGCTCTTGGAAGAAAATCTGGGACATAGTTGACTACGTACGCCAAGGAACTGTTAGACTTGTTTCTGAGAAAGATTGGACTCAGGAAACTTCTGTAACTCTTCGGAAATATAATTTCCAGGAGTGTATGTACTTGCAGAGAAATGCATTCCTAGGAAAGTAATTTCCTGTGTAGCCAAGATCATTTTCTTTTTAGAAAGCATTACGCCATAATCTTTAACAATTTGAGCAAACTGGAGTAAAAGGTTTATATGATCATCCTTAGTAGAACTGAAAAGCAGGATATCATCAATATAAACCAGTGCAGTGTGTAATAGTGATTCAAAAATCTTGACCATGGCTTTTTGAAACAAAGATGGTGCGGGTTTTAATCCAAAGGCATGTTGTGACAACAGTGTGTGTCTGTGAGGTAATAGAAACTTATCATCTTGTAAAAAGTGATTGAGAGGCTGATAATTAATTACCAGTCTCATTTTCCCACGGACTTGTTCAACCCGTTTGTCAACATAGAATGCTTCACAAGACTATTGAGAATCCGTAGGTTCAATGAGATTAGAATGAAGAAGGTCCAGACATTCTTTTGTGGGTAACTGAAGATGATCGGGGTTCATGCCAGAGTGACTGGCATTGGTAGGGTTGATATCCTCATTTTTCTTGAAAGGGAGTTTTATGATGAATTGAGGATTCTGCCAAAGGGGATGAGAACATTTAGTAAGAAACTCTGTGTGAGATTCAGCACAAGATTGGAAAACAAGAAGTTTCTGAATCTCGGTAACAGGATTGGGAGTGATTTGGTAAAGTCTTGGAATGATACCATATTCTCTAAACTGTTTTCCAAAACGAATACCATTGGGAAGGATTTGGAATTTGTGAAGTTTACTGTAAATGTCAAAATCAACAAGAAGGCATTACTTTCCACTGGAAATGCTGGTTAGGGATACAAAAACCTATTTTAGGACTTTCATCAGGATGAATGCCTAATTGCCAAAACCAGATTTTAAATCAAATTTGGAAAACTATTTTGCACCGAAAAGTTGTGACAACAGTGTGTGTCTGTGAGGTAATGGAAACTTATCATCTTGTAAAAAGTGATTGAGATGTTGATAATTAATTACCAGTCTCATTTTCCTAAGGACTTGTTCAGCCCGTTTGTCAACATAGAATGGTTCACAAGACTATTGAGAATCCGTAGGTTCAATGAGATCGGAATGAAGATGATCGGGGTTCATGACTGGCTTTGGTAGAGTTGATATCCTCATTTTTCTTGAAAGAGGGTTTTATGAAGAATTGAGAATTATGCCAAAGGGGATGAGAACATTTAGTAAGAAACACACTTTCGAATTTTAAAACATGCATCCAAACCATGCGTCCAAATTTTTCCTATTTTTGTCACACTTTCACAAACTCATTAGTAACTGAACCTAAACCTTTCCTTGGACAAAGGCTTGGTGAAAATGTCAGCAATAAGGTAAAAAGAAGATGATTTTGTAAATCAAAGACCATAATCATGTGTATCAATGAGATAACGAAGAATACACTAAAACAGCAATTAAATGAGACTCTTTTGGACAAGATTGAAATATAGCACATAAGCATACGATAAACATAATATTTGGCCTACTTACTGTAAGATAAAGCAAACCACCAATCATACCTTTAGATACCTTTTCATCAACATTTTTACCTTTCTCATCTTTGTCAAGTTTGGTTGATGAACTCATAGGTGTGGTAATACCTTGTGCTTGGTCCATTCCAAATCTCTTCAATAGCTCTTTAGTATACTTGGCTTGATTTATGAAAGTACCATCATTGGTTTGCTTGATTTGTAGCCCAAGAAAGAAGTTGAGTTCTCCCATTATGCTCATTTCAAACTCACTTTGCATTAACATGCCAAACTCCCCACAAAGAGAAACATTAGTAGCACTAAATATGATATCATCTACATAAATTTGTACAAGTAAGAGATCATTGTTGTAAGAGGTTTTTATGGAAAGAGTTGTGACGATCTTTCCTCTTGAAAATCCCATTTGTCGGTAGATTCAATTTCTTAATTTTGGACACTTGTTCTTTTAGTGCAGCTACAGATTGAGTCTGTGAGGATGTCCAAGGAGGTGGATTCTTCATGAGCATTTTAGTGAGAGGATGGATGTGCTCTGAAGCTCTTGGCAGGAAATCTCGGACATAGTTGACTACGCCAAGGAACTGTTGGACTTGTTTCTATGAAAGATTCAGGGAACTTATGTAACTCTTCGAAAATATGATTTCCAGGAGTGTATGTACCTGCAGTGAAATACATTCCTAGAAAAGTAATTTCCTGTGTAGCCAAGATCATTTTCTTATCAGAAAGCATTACACCATAATCTTTAACAATTTGAGCAAACTGGCGTAAGAGGTTTAGATGATCATCCTTAGTAGAATTGAAAAGTAGGATATCATCAATATAACCAGTGCAGTGTGTAAGAGTGGTTCAAAAATCTTGACCATGGATTTTTGAAACAAGGATGGTGCGGGTTTTAATCCAAAAGGCATTACTTTCCACTAGAAATGCTGGTTAGTGATACAAAAACCTAATCACGATGAATGCCTAATTGCCTATGGAAACTTATCATCTTACAGAAAATGGTTGAGAGGCTAATAATTAAGCACCAGTCTCATTTTTCCACGGACTTATTCAGCCCGTTTATCAACATAGAATGCTTCACACAAGACCATTGAGAATCTGTAGGTTCAATGAGATCAGAATGGAGAAGGTCAAGGCATTCTTTTGTGGCTAACTGAAGATGATCAGGGTTCATGCCAGAGTGACTAGCTTTGGTAGGGTTCATATCCTCATTTTTCTTGAAAGGAATTGAGAATTTTGCCAAAGTGGATGAGAACATTTGGTAAGGAATTATGTGTGAGATTCAGCACAAGATTGGGAGACAAGAAGTTTTTGAATCTTAGAAATAGGATTAGGAGTGATTTGGTAAAGTCTTGGAATGGTACCATATTCTCTAAACTATTTTCCAAAACGAATACCATTGGGAAGGATTTGGAATTTGTGGAAGAAGATCTTTGTCAATTTCAGCAACAGCCAACAAGATGTAAACGAACTTATCAGCAGTGATGAATTCTTTCTTGTGTTCTGTCCAATGTTCAGGAGGATTCATCATGGATACTGCAGCACCTGTGTCAAAGAAGGTTATGGCAGGAATGGGTTTATCATATTTGGAGGTTTGAATTTGAACAGGGGCTTGAGGATGTGTTTTGTGGGTCTAAATAGTGAGGATTGGAACATAAGGTTTTTTCAGAAGTGTTGGGTCTGGTTTCAGGGGAACTGGTTCTAAAATATGATAAGACAAAGTGATCTCGTCTTCTTCAACTACAAAGAGGGTGTCTTCATTCAGTTCATCTTGTTCATTGTCATCATAGATAGGACTAACCTGTTCAGTTTGTGAGATGAGTTTTTGCCTTTTCTTCTTTTGAGGACACTGTTTGGCATAATGACCTGTTTGTTTGTAGACATAGCAGTAGTCTGACTTGCTTCTGGGACTTCTGGAGGATTTGTGTTTCTTTCTGAAGTATCTCCATTTTTTCTTTGAAGAACGTCTGTCTGTTGTAAAAATTCTGGAGAACTTCTTCCTTCTAGATGATTTTTTGCAAGAGGATTTGTTGCAGCATGATTTGATGATCAAGTCTAAGCTCTTGCATACTTGGTCAACCTTTTTATCTCCTTTGAGATATTGCTTGATTACTTGTCGTTTGTGGCAAAGATCTTCAAGACTTTGCAAGATAGCTTGTCTGATTTGTCCTGGAGTCATACCAAGGATGGATTGGTATTTTTGCCTGATATATACATCGGCTCCTTAGGCTAAAGCTTGAGGGATTGAGCTGAGGAAAGCTTGCTTTAGATTAACATCTGCACCAAGAAGATAAAACAATTGAGTCATGCGTTGTAAATGTTTATCTAAGTCTGACCTTTGGAAAGAGTAACACTTCATTTGGAAAAACTCTTTTCTTTTTAATTCTAAATCAGAATCAGCTTCACGAAGAAAATAGTAATAAAGTAATGAAGTAGCTTGATCTAATGAAGAGTTTAGAAATTGAGTTCTCTCAACATAATTGAGAGTAGTAAACCAACGCTTCAATGTGCTGGTGAATCTGGAGGTAAATTTAGTAAGGATGTTTTCTGCTATGATGCCAGATAGTTCTCGGGTTGTCATCCACGCAAGGAATTCTTGAAGTCTGACTGCCCATTTGGTTGGAAGGAAATGTGCGTGAAGTAGTTAGTTTCTTGGGAGTTTGAGATGATTCAAGCTCATCAACAATAGGTGTGGCTTCAAATATATCTCCTGTGTCTTCTTCTTCACTAGTCATGTTGATCTGTGGAATTTCTGGTTCAAGGCCATCAAAAGAGGATTGTGTAGAAGAGTCTGAGATTGAAAGAGAGTCTGTATCAAAATCAGAGGATGGTTCTGACTATATTCGGGAAGAATACTGGGTCTCAGATAGAGATTGTTCTTGAGGGACTGTCTGAGATGTAGTAGCTTGCTGAAGCATAGGAGTCAGTGGATTTTGAATCATAGCTTGTTTTTGAATTTTTGGAGGAGGAGCAGGCTTCTGTTGTTGTTTCTGGGCTTGCTTTACTTTCAACCAATGAGCAGTGTTGAAAGTGCTCGAAGAAGGTTTAGACATTTCATATCCCATGGTTCCAAAAGTAGAATATTGTGTTTTGGATGGTGGCTGGAAGGGATTTGTGAAAGGTGGAAAGAAGCTGGAAAAGACTGGAGGGACAGTAGTAACTGGCAGAGGAGAAGAGTAAGGAGTAGACTAAACATGTGCTTTGAGATAAGTAATATAACTTTCAAGGTCTGCTACTTCTTTCTACTTTTGTCGAATGACTTCAGCAGGGTTAACACCAGGCATGGGTAGATCATAAGGGATCTGCTTCAATCGTTTCTCCATAATGACGATCAACCTTTTGGTGGCTTTCAGATCTTATACTTAATAATCAACTTTTGTTTCAATAGGAACAAGATGGGAATTTACCTGAGTAACTTTCTGACAGATGGGATTTTAGCAATAGAGGAATGATACCTGCTACGGGTATGGACAACTTGAGCTCCTTGTTGGTAATCCGGATCTATGTAAGGTGTTTTACTGGAACATGGAGAAGGAATTTGTTTCTTCTTCCTTCTTCTTCTACTGGAATAACAGCAGGTGCAGTCTTCTGGATCAAGACCATATTCAAAGCAGCAATTTTGACAAGATTCACATGAAGTGCAACCACCCCAATAACAATGATTGGAGAATGGGTCCGTCTCAAAGACGACTGGTTTTGCATTTGGTATGTACTATTTGATAATTTCTGAGAAAGTGTCTTTGTGGGAGACCAGGGGATTCTCTGGGCCAAGTCTGGTAATCCTATCACGGTCTTCTTGATGATCCGAAGGAGGATTAGAGATAGGAATACGAATCATAGCAATTCTCGGATAGTTTTGCTTGATAGACTAGAGATTTTTATGATCAAATCTGATGGAAACAGAACCATCAGAATTTTGGGAGATCTGAGAGGAGGAATATTTCATATTCTTTGACCCAAGCATTAGGAAGGAGACTGAGAAGTTCAGATTTGGGAATCTGTCTTGGGACATGGGTGCAAACAGCTGACTGTTTGTCATCTACCTTGATAAGGAGAGCATCTTCTCCACCAGGAAGAGAAAGATCTATGGCATGATTTTGAACTCGGTAGATCATTTGATATTGTAGAGTTACAGTAAGAGCATCAAGTACCTGTGAGGCTCTTACAATCTGGACTTGTACCTTGAGAGCATTGAGCAGATGTGGATCTGCAAGAGACATATTGAAGTTGGGGTACAAGGTGATGAATACCGTGCCAACATTCAATGTTGCTTCAACTGTGGTAACACAATCATGCTGATATGCTAGAAAACGAGTATTGAAAAGGGCAACTAGGGCAACCATAGGTAAACCCTTTCTGCCATGGAGGGTGAGAGCTATGCAAATAGCACCAAAGTAAAGATGAGTGTAACCATGTTGCTTCCATTGACGGGGAAAGTCTTCGGGAATGTAAAGAGTAACAAATTGCTCTTTACCAGTAGCTATAATAGGATGTTGGTCCATCTTTGAGCATTGGACATACTCTCGGATTGAAGAAGGTGTTTGACGGATAAGAGACTTAAAAGATTTCCTAGGGGAAACTATGGACTTAGCATAATTAGTATAAGGGTTCATGAAAGGATAATTTTCTGGAGAAAACTAAGAAGATGAATCTATAGTGACTTCATATAAGTAATCTAATTTTTTAGATGCAATTTGACGGAATAAAGGAGTAGTATCTAATGATATAGACGAACGGGAAGTTTCTAGATACATGGGTGGATAAGGCTTCTTCAACTCTAGCTTAATTTCGGATACACCAATGGCTCTGTGATATGCAATCCGAGGAAGAAAAGATGGAGATGATGGAATTTTCGGCTTGAACAAACAAAGATTCAACTTTTGAACAAACAAACAATTCTTATACACACAAGATAATTAAATTCCTACGACACCTCTTAGAAACTTGTTCTAAGCAATCCCGATAATAAGAATTTAACCAAGTAGAAGAACACTTACACTCCACAATCGAAAATCTCAATTGATAAGTGAAAGTGTACTTGGAGTAACAAGAGTAAGAGGAATTCAACCCTCTCAAAGTGGTGGCGGCATCCCCTCTCAAATGACACTCAAAATCTGACCTAATTGCCTCAAAGAAGGCTACTTATAGCTAGGGTAAGATATGAAAGGGTTGTGCTTGATGATACATGTAAGCCCAACATAAAAACAAGACATAAAACAAATCCAACAAGATTGGCAGCCCAAGTTTTAGAAACATAACTTCCTCTTGGACTTGAGCCCATTACATAACCTTCAAGTAGTAAAATCATCCGACCTTAATATTTGAGACAAATGGACACGTTGGGCTGCGACCCAACTAATTCTCCTCCAACGGGTTTGGTTAACTCTATCGTCTTTAAATGTTGGTCCACATAGGCAAATAAGGCCTCTTGAAGCGCCTTAGCCCTACCTCTGGTCATTGGCTCAACCGGTATAATTAGCTCTTTATTGGACATGTCCAAGCCATCGTTGTAATCCGTAGTCTTACTCGCATCAGTCCCTCCCTCCTCACGAAGATTCGTCCTCGAATCTGGATCCATATCAAAAGGAGAAAGGTCAGCAACATTAAAGGTCGCGGAAACACTAACCAAGGCTTCATATGGATTGAAACAAGCTCCTAGAGCTTGGTATGAAAGATTAAGTGGCTTTCTTCTCTCAAAAGGATTTTGAAAAGGAAAAGTTGACACAACACTGTTTATAAAATCCTCATGCAATAATGATCTCTTACTTGTGCAAATTTATGTGGATGACATCATATTTGGTGCTACTAATACATCTCTTTGTGATGAGTTTGCCAAATTAATGCAAAATGAATTTGAAATGAGCATGATGGGAGAACTCAATTTCTTTCTTGGGCTACAAATTAAGCAAACTAAGGATGTAATCTTCATAAATCAAGCAAAGTACACCAAAGAGCTCTTGAAAAGATTTGAAATGGATCAAGCAAAAGGAATAAGCACTCCAATGAGTTTATCAACCAAACTTGATAAAGATGAGAAAGGTAAAAATGTTGATGAAAAGGTATATAGAGGTATGATTGGGAGTTTACTTTATCTTACCACAAGTAGACCGGATATCATGTTTGTTGTATGCTTATGTGCTAGATTTCAATCTTGTCCTAAAGAGTCTCATTTAAGTTCTGTAAAACACATTTTTCATTATTTGATTGATACACATGACTATTGTCTTTGGTTTCAAGATCCTCATCTTTTGACCCTGTTGGATATTCAGATGTTGATTATGCAGGATGCAAAGTTGAGCGTAAAGTACTAGTGGTCACTATCAATTTCTTAGTAGTTTGTCTTGTATCGTGGTATAGTAAGAAACAAACATGTGTGTTATATATTAGCTTAAGACTTAGACAAATATATAAGAGAAATATTAGGGATGGAAGAAGAGGTAGAATGTGACTGAATGGAAAAGAGAAGAGGGAAGGATAATCTAAGTTGATTTAAGAGATACAACACACTTTTATTTCACCTTAGGACTTGGTATCTATTATACACGAAATTCTTCACAAATTAAGTGTATAATTAGACTCTCAATACTCACTCTTAAGTAGCCAACTAAAGAGATATAAATTAGGAAATAGTTGAACAAGTGTCACACTTTATTCAAAGAGTATTACACAAGGTTTAAAATCCAAAAATCTGATCTCTAAAACCAGAAACTTGAGTCTTATATAGGCTTTACAATACATATTTTATGCTCATAATGAAGTGAAAATAAAGGAAAAATACACGGGGGGAGAGAGGGCCAACATACTCATTACTTTGGAATAAAAACATGATTTTGTTCTTAATGCACTACCTTTCCATTTGGGTGAATTTGACCAAGGGTATGGGTAATTTGCAAAAGGGGTTTGTGTAGGTAGGATTGCTTTTGACAATGGGGTGAAGAAAGTAGTCAAAAGTTGCCTAAGATGGAATAAGGTGTAAAGGGAAATGCATACCTTTTGAAAAATGGTAAAGGAATAACTTTTGACAATGGGAAAAAGGAAAAGGAATAACTTGTAGCAATGGGATAAAATGAAGGATTAACTTTTGACAATGGGGTAAAGAAAGTAGTCAAAAGTTGCCTAGGATGGAATAAGGATTTCCTCTCTTTTGGATGTGGAATTTCGTCTATGGGGCTTAATGGGCTAGGAAAGACTTTAGTTATAGATTATTTTTGAAAGAAATTAAGGTTGAAGTGTTGTGGGCTTAGTTGGGTTCGGACCAAGAGAGGGTTTGGGCTAACAGGGTAGTCATATGGGCTTTAAATGTTTTAGTGTGAAGAAATTCAACAAAATAGATCATAGCATTTGGACATGAGGGACTTGACTTCCTCTAACTCTTGAGGCGTGAGAGTATGCTATGTAGGATTACCCCGGGATATATCATTCTCCCTATCTTCAAAAGAGTTTGACCTCAAAACTCGGAAGATCTTCCAAATCATAGTGCGGACTTAAGTCTCTAACATTAAATGCTGCAGAAATTCCATAATCCCCGGGAAGGTCAATCTTGTAGGCATTGTCATTGACTTTGGTGAAAACCTCAAATGGACCATCGGGTCGGGGAAGCAACTTTGATTTGCGTTTGGTTGGAAAATGCTCTTTGCGAAGGTGTATCCATACAAGGTCTCCAGGTTTGAAATTGATGCCTCGTCTTGTCTTGTTGATGCATGTGCTCACACGCTCATTTTCCTTTTCGATCTTCTCTTGAACGGTATTGTGTAGATCCTGAATTTCCTTTGCTCTCTTTTCTCCTTCCCAACTGAACTTTGTTTGGGCCGTGATTTGTTCAAGCTCCAAGGGTGTGAGTGGGTTGGTTCCATAGACAATCATGAAGGGTGAGAATCCAGTGGTTTTGCTCGGGGTTCGGTTGTAAGCAAATTCAGCATGTGATAATAGATCCTCCCATCGTCGAATGTTCTTCTTGATTGGGACTCTTAGAAGAGATCCTAGAGTTTGATTGGTTATGATGCGAGCAAGACTACAGATTACTATGATGGCTTGGACGTGCCCAATAAAGAGCTAATTATACCGGTTGGACCAATGACCAGAGCTTAGGGGTCCATTTGTCTCAAATATTTAGGTCGGATGATTTTACTACTTGAAGGCTATGTAATGGGCTCAAGTCCAAGAGGAAGTTATGTTTCTAAAACTTGGGCTGCCAATCTTGTTGGATTTGTTTTATGTCTTGTTTTATGTTGGGCTTACATGTATCATTAAGCCCAACCCCTTCATATCTTACCTAGCTATAAGTAGCCTTCTTTGAGGCAATTAGGTCAGATTTTTTAGTGTCATTTGAGAGGGGCTGCCGCCACCACTTTGAGAGGATTGATTCCTCTTACTCTTGTTACTCCAAGAACTACACTTCCACTTATCAATTGAGATTTCAGATTATGGCGTGTAAGTGTTCTTCTTACTTGGTTAAATTCTTATTATCGGGATTGCTTAGAACAAGTTTCTAAGAGGTGTCTTAGGAATTTAATTATCTTGTGTGTATAAGAATTGTTTGTTTGTTCGAAAATTGAGTCTTTGTTTGTTCAAGTCAAAAATTCCATCGTCTCCATCTTTTCTTCCTCGGATTGCTTGTCATTTGGTATCAGAGCCGTGGTGTGGAGGAGGATTTCCATTCTGCTCCATCAAAGTTCAAAGACTGTCCGAACAGCCTCTTCAACCGGCTTCTTCAAAGATTAACCGACGCAACTTCAAAAGGTGTGAAATTTCGGCCTAGGATTTCAATTCTTTGTATTAAGCATTTTGTAATATTTGCTTGGGTTAGATTGTTATTAAAAAAAATAGTACATTCAAATACATATACACATATATTTCGGACAAGAAAAGAAGAAAAAAAAGAGCGGTCCGAAAAAAATTTAAAAAAAAGAGTACAAAGTCAGTACCAAATTTTTTTTTTCTAGCATATTCATACTTCTTGTTGGACCATTTTGAGTTACTTGTGATAAGCAGTTTTAAAAAAAAAATTGGAGTTGTTCCAATTGTTAGCTTGTTATAATTCTTTTTTGGAGCTTCCAAGATTATTGTTGTTGGACTGTTTATTGTATGTAAATTGGACTGTTGTAAGCAATTTGTTGCTGGACTATTAGAGTTTCAAAGGTTGTAAGCAATTGTTAGTGTATTGGTTGTTACTTGCTACTTGGACGATTGTAACCTATTGTCATTGGGCTAGTAGTTGTTTTTGATACTTGGAAGACTATAAGCTATTGTTCTTCTACTGATTTGTATTTGTTATTTGGCCTTCAATCTAACTGGTTGATTTGTTGAGTTCGGTTCTGAAGTATAGCTTGAGTTTAAGAGGAATTTGAGTGTAAAAAGGCAAGAGTGTGTGAGCTCATTTGAGGGTGTCATTGCCGTGACATAAACACGAGAGGAGTGACAACATTCGAGTGAAACACGTGAGGGAGTGTGTGAGGTTGTTTATCACTAACGCTGTTTTACAAGTATAATATCACTTCGCAATGTCACAAGGAGGTAGCACCGAGGAGCACCAAGGGGGAGATGCAAATATTGCTTTCACTTTGAAAGCTATGCAGCAACAATTTGAGAGGTTCAACCAAGCCTTTGTTGAGATAAGAGAACAAATTGATGAGATCAGACAAGAGAGGCGTGCGGAACCTCAAGGAAGACGTGCAGGAGTGCGCCAACAACATCCACCACCTCATCGACATCTACCTCGGTATGAACCAGAGGAGGAAGAATTTGAGGAGGAGGAGGAGTTTGAGTCACTAGACCTAGGAGACTTCAAAGAGACTTGTCATTTAATAGAAGAGACGGAGACCTCAAATCCATTAAAATGCAGATTCCCGCATTCAAAGGGAGGAACGACGCGGACGCCTACTTGGAATGGGAAAGGAAGGTGGACATGATTTTTGAGTGCCACAACTTTTCTGAGGATAAGAAGGTTAAACTTGCAGCCGTTGAGTTTACAGATTATGCACTAATATGGTGGGATCAAATGGTGACATCTAGGAGGAGAAATGAAGAGATGCCGATTGCTACGTGGGGAGCAATGAAGGCATGCATGAGGAATCGTTTTGTACCATCTTACTACTATAGGGAGATGCACCAAAAACTTCAACGACTCACTCAAGGGTCTAAATCAGTTGAAGACTATCACAAGGAGATGGAAGTGGCTATGATCCGAGCCAACATCGAGGAAGATCCGGAGGCTACAATGACTAGATTTTTGAGTGGGCTCAATAGGGAAATAGCCAATGTTGTGGAGCTACAACACTATCTAGCGATTGAGGACACGGTGAACATAGCCATGAAGGTGGAGAGAGCTAAATGCTAGGCTGGTAGCGAGGAGTAGAGCGAATTCTAACTATGCATGGAACTCTAGATGGCCTAAAAGGGAGGATAAACCTAAGGATAAGAGAGTAGACTTCAAGGAAGCACCGAAGAAACCAATCGGGGGATCTGAAATGAAAGGTACCTCCAACACCCAAGCTACCTCTAGTAAGCATTCTTCTATGAAATGTTTTAAATGCTTCGAAACTGGTCATATTAGCATTAGTGAATCTGAATTTATTCTTGAAAATAACTTTGATGATGATGATTGCTTTGAGAGGGTTGTTACAGGGGAAGCACTTGTAGTCAGGAGAGTATTGAGTACTAGGGCTGCAGATGAGATTGTAGGTCAAAGAGAAAATATTTTTCATTCAAAGTGTTTAGTGGGAGGAAAAGTGTGCAATTTGATCATTGATGGGGGAAGTTGTACCAATGCAGCTAGTACCACCATGGTAGAGAAATTGGGGCTGACTTGCATGAGGCATCCAGAACCTTATAAGCTATAATGGTTTAATGATAGTGCGGATGTGAAGGTAACTAAACAAGTATTGGTGACTTTCTCAATTGGTAGATATGAGGATGATGTGTTGTGTGATGTGGTGCCCATGGAGGCTGGTCATATACTCCTTGGGAGGCCTTGGCAGTTTGATAGGAAGGTATCACATGATGGTTATACCAATAGATACTCCTTCAAATTTAAGGGTAGAAATTTCATTCTTATACCTCTATCACCTCGTGAGCTATACTTGGACCAATCAAAGGTAACTAAAGGCGAGGAGGGATCGGGAAAAGAGCATAACAAAATTAAAGATGGAAAAGAGGCCCAAAAGAAAATTGGGAGTAGCCCAAATGTGAGTGATTGCATTGAAAAGAAAGAAAGAAAAGTGAACTTGTATGCGAGGGGAAAAGACATGAGAAGAGCAATTAGGGAGAAGAGAGCACTAGTCTTAGTAAGATATAGAGAGTGTTTAGTTTCTGACACTAACCCTCTTGATTCTTTGCCTAGCGTGTTTTCATCTCTTTTATAGGATTATGCGGATGTCTTTTCTGAGGAGATGCACCGGGGATTGCCACCCATGAGAGGCATAGAGCACCAGATAAACTTCGTTCCTGGAGCTCAGATACCTAATCGCCCAGCTTACTGGAGTAATCCTGAGGAAACGAAGGAGCTTCAAAAGCAAGTGGATGAGCTATTGGAGAAAGGGCATGTGAGAGAAAGCTTGAGTCCTTGTGTCATACCTGTGTTGTTGGTGCCAAAGAAGGATGGAATGTGGAGGATGTGTCTGGATTGTAGAGCCGTGAATAAAATCACTGTAAAGTATCGCCATCCTATCCCTAGGCTAGATGATATGCTTGATGAACTGCATGGTGCATGTATTTTTACAAAAATTGATTTGAAAAGTGGATACCACCAAATTAGAATGAAACCAAGGGATGAATGGAAAACTGCTTTTAAAACTAAGTATGGGTTGTATGAGTGGTTAGTTATGCCATTTGGTTTAACAAATGCACCCAACACTTTTATGAAATTGATGAATCTTGTCTTGCGTGCATTTCTTGGCAAGTTTGTTGTTGATTACTTTGATGACATCTTGGTATATAGCACTAATTTGGATATGCATGTCATGCATGTGAGGTGTGTCTTAGATGTACTTAGACATGAAAAACTGTTGTTGTCTTAAGAAGTGTACATTTTGCATTGATCGGTTAGTATTTTGGGGGTTTATAATCAGTTCTCAAGGAGTTGAGGTTGATAGTGAAAAGGTGAAGGCTAAGAATGTGAGTGAGGTAAGGAGCTTTCATGGACTTGCTAGTTTCTATAGGAGGTTTGTGAAGGACTTTTCTACTATGCTGCTCCTTTAACTGAAGTAATTAAGAAAGAAAAAGGGTTTACTTGGGGTCGGGAACAAGAACATGCATTTACATTGTTGAAAAAAAATTATATTCTGCCCATATTTTATGTTTACCTGATTTTGAGAAAGCTTTTGAGGTGGAATGTGATGCTTCTGGGATTGGTATAGGTGTTATGCTTTTGCAGGAGAACAGACCAGTTGCATATTTTAGTGAGAAGCTTAGTAGTGTACAACTCAATTATCCCACATATGACAAGGAGTTGTATGCAGTTGTGAGAGCATTGGAAGTGTTGCAACATTATCTCCAACCTAGAGAGTTTGTCATTAGGACCGATCACGAGTCTTTAAAGCACTTGAAGGGACAGGGCAAGCTGAGAAGCGACATGCCACCTGGGTGGAGTTTCTAGAAACCTTTCCCTATGTACTGCAATACAAGTAAGGCAAGGAGAATGTGGTAGCAGATGCTTTATCTAGGAGGTATTCTTTGATTACTACTCTACATTCTAAATTATTAGGATTTGAGCAGCTTAAGGAATTATATGTTTCTGATGACGATTTTGCTACTCAAGCATGATGGCTATTTCTTTCGGGGTAATCAATTGTTTGTGCCTAACTGTTCTATGCGTACTTTATTTGTGCTTGAGGCTCATAGTGGAGGATTGATGGGACATTTTGGGGTTGCTAAGACTTTGGATATTTTGCAAGAACATGGTTTGTATACCCATTTACCTGTACCTACTAAACCATGGACTGATATCTCTATGGACTTTGTTTTGGGTTTGCCTAAGACCAAAAAGGATTTGATAGGTTTAGTAAGATGGCGCATTTTATTGCATGCCATAAGACTGATGATGCTGTGCAAGTGGCTGATTTATTTTTCAAAGATGTTGTTAGATTGCATGGCCTTCCTAGGTCTATTGTTTCTGATAGAGATGTTAAATTTCTAAGTCATTTTTGGCGTGTGTTGTGGGGCAAATTGGGTACCAAACTGCTTTATTCTACTACATGTCACTCACAGACTGACGGTCAAATCGAGGTTGTCAATAGGACCTTAGGTACCTTACTACGTGCAGTTCTTGGTAAGAATCTTAAAACTTGGAGTGAAAGTTTACCATTTATCGAGTTTGCATATAACCTGAGTGTGCACTCAACCACAGGTTATTCACCATTTGAACTTATATATGGCTTTAATCCTTTAACTGTTTTGTATTTGGTGCCTTTACCTTTGCATGAGTTGTCTAGTACAGATGGTAAGAGCAAAGCTGAATTGGCTGAACTGGTACGGACCCTACACAAGAGGGCAAGACAGCATATTGAGCAGAAGAATAAGGTCTATGCCAAACAAGCCAATAAAAGACAAAAATTGGTGACTTTTGAACCCGGTGATTGGGTTTGGGTACACCTAAGGAAGGAACGGTTTCCTGTCCAGCGAAAGTCCAAATTAGCTCCTAGAGGAGATGGTCCATTTCAAGTGATAGAAAGAATCAATAACAATGCCTAAAGCTTGATCTGCCAGGTGAGTATGGTGTTTCCACGACCTTTAATGTTGCTGACCTTTCTCCTTTTGATATGGATCCAGATTCGAGGACAAATCTTCGTGAGGAGGGAGGGACTGATGCGAGCAAGACTATGGATTACTATGATGGCTTGGACGTGTCCAATAAAGAGCTAATTATACCGGTTAGACCAATGACCATAGCTTAGGGGTCCATTTGTCTCAAATATTTAGGTCGGATGATTTTACTACTTGAAGGCTATGTAATGGGCTCAAGTCCAAGAGGATGTTATGTTTCTAAAACTTGGGCTTCCAATCTTGTTGGATTTGTTTTATGTCTTGTTTTATGTTGGGCTTACATGTATCATTAAGCCCAACCCTTTCATATCTTACCCTAGCTATAAGTAGCCTTCTTTGAGGCAATTAGGTCAGATTTTGAGTGTCATTTGAGAGGGGCTGCTGCCACCACTTTGAGAGGATTGATTTCTCTTACTCTTGTTACTCCAAGAACTACACTTTCACTTATCAATTGAGATTTCCTATTGTGGCGTGTAAGTGTTCTTCTTACTTGGTTAAATTCTTATTATCGAGATTGCTTAGAACAAGTTTCTAAGAGGTGTCGTAGGAATTTAATTATCTTGTGTGTATAAGAATTGTTTGTTTGTTCAAAAATTGAGTCTTTGTTTGTTCAAGCCGAAAATTCCATCGTCTCCATCTTTTCTTCCTCGGATTGCTTGTCGGGTCACCTCCGTTTGACCATCTGTTTGGGGATGACTCGAAGTGCTGAAATTCAACTTGTTTCCCATCTTACGCCATGCTCCTCGAGATGCCATGTAGCTTAACAATATCCCTAAAGTACAAGTCAGCAATTTATGAAGCATCATAGGTAGTTTGACATGGCACAAAGTGTGCCATCTTTGAGAAGCGATCTACCACAACCATGATAGAATCCTTGCTACGTTGTGTTCTTGGTAGACCGGTAATGAAATCGAGGCTTACATCCTCCCATGGGCAGTGGGGTACGGGGAGAGGCATGTGTAAACCTTGGGCTAAAGAATGACTTTTAGCCATTTGACAAGTTCCACATCTATTGATGAAATGCTCCACATATCCATCCATTTTTGGCCAAAAGTAGTGTTCCTTGAGTAGCATGTTCATCTTCTCTACGCCAAAGTGACCGGCTAGTGCGCCTCCGTGGACTTCATCAATCAAGGTTTCACGAATATTGCACTTCGGAACGCAGAGTTTGTTTTTTCGAAACAAATATCCATCTTTGACAATATAATCTCCAAATGGCCTTTTAAGACATTTACCATATATGTCTTTGAAATCTTCATCTTTTGGGTAGAGTTCCTGCACAAATTCAAAGCCAACAACTATGGTACTAAGTACTGTCAGTAATAAATGCCTCCAGGATAAGGCATCAGCACCTTTGTTTAGGGTTCCATTTTTGTGTCGGATGGTGAAGGTAAAGGTTTGGATGTATTCTATCCATTTGGCATGTCAGGGATGAAGCTTGTGTTGGCCTTGAAGGTATTTTAGTGCTTCATGGTCATAATGTAATATGAACTCCTTGCTTATCAAGTAATGACGCCAATGTTCAAGGGAGCGAACAAGAGCATAAAACTCTTTGTCATAAGTGGAGTATCGTCTTCGGGTGTAATTGAGCTTCTCACTAAAGTAAGACACCGGGTGACCTTCTTGTGAAAGGACAACCCCGATTCCGACACCGAATGCATCACATTCTACTTCAAATAGCTTGTCAAAACTTGGTAAGATTAACACGGGGGCATGTGTTAACCGATGCTTGATGGTTTCGAATGCTCCTTGGGCCTTTTCATTCTACTCGAACTTCTGATTTTTGGTCAAATCTTTGAGTGGTGCTGTGATGGTGCTAAAGTCCTTCACAAATCTTCAATAAAACGAGGCCAATCTGTAGAAACTCCTTACTTGCTGTAATGAGGTTGGTGTGGCCAATCTTGGACTGCTTGGATCTTCTTTTTGTCCACTTGAATTCTTTGGCTAGACACAATGTAGCCTAGGAACTTGATATGGGCAGCAAAGAATTGACTTTTCTCCAAATTGTCATACAACTTCTCTTCATTTAACCTTTGTAGAACTAAGATTAAATGGTTCAGATGTTCACCTTCATTCTTGCTATAGATCAGAATGTCGTCAAAGTAGACTACGACAAAATGACCTATAAATGGTTTAAGGACTTGATCCATGAGTCTCATGAATGTGCTTGGTGCATTGGTCAACCGGAATGGCATAACTAGCCATTCATAGAGTCCAAACTTTGTCTTGAATGTAGTTTTCCACTCGTCTCCTTCATGAATTCTGATTTGGTGATAACCGCTACGAAGATCTATCTTTGAGAACACCTCCGAACCATGCAACTCATCTAACATATCTTCAAGGCAGGGAATGGGATACCGGTACTTGATAGTGATCTTGTTAATAGACCGACTATCATAACACATTCTCCATGTGCCATTCTTCTTCGGAACCAAAAGTGTCAGGATAACACACGGGCTCAAACTCTCTCTAATGAATCCTTTGGCTAGCAGTCCATCTACTTGCTTTTGGATTTCCTTGGTTTCTTCAGGGTTCATTCTATATGCTGGTTTGTTTGGTAAGGTGGCTCCGGGTAAAAGATCAATCTTGTGTTGGATGTCACGTTTAGGTTGTTCAGAAAAAAGGGACTCAAGGTCATCATCATAGGGTCAACTCTTTGAAGGATTTATGTTCATGATATTTGGCTTGTAAGAGGGTAGAAAGTGAGGTTGGGTTTTTTTCTTTAGAGGAGGGCAAAATGGTTTGAGGTGGTAAGGAAGTAACGGTAATCTTCTTTTTGTTCATGAGAAAAGTGCAAGTGTTATAATAGCCATATGGATGACTCTTCTATCAAATAGCCATGGTATTCCCAAGAGAATGTGACAAGCATCCATTGGAATAATATCACACCTCACATCATCAACATAAGATTTTCCGATACTTAAGGAAATTAAGCAACGAGAGTCCACGCGAAGTCCCTTACCATGATTTAGCCACTGGATGGTGTAAGGATTCGGATGAAATGAAGGCTCCAAGCTAAGCTTGTCCACCATGGTTTGAGAAGCAACATTAGTGCAACTTCCTCCATCAATGATAAGAGAACATACTTTGCCCTTAACAGTACAACGAGTATGAAAGATGTTCTCCCGCTAAAGTTGGTCTTCTTGGCACGCCATACTACTCAAAGTCCTTCGAATGACTAAGAGTTCACATTCATCCTAGCCTAAGTACTCAACTTCATCAATGATTTCTTCTCGCTCTATGTCGGCCTCACCTTCAACGTCAACTAAGGCCGAAACTTTCTTGTTAGGACAATCAATGGCATAATGTCCTAATCCTTGGCAGTGAAAACAATGGGGTGTTTTAGAGTTTGATTGAGGAGCTTTGGGTAGATTTTGGATATTGGAAGAGGAGGACGGTGGTACGGCTTAGGATACATTATGGGTAGTAGGTGTGGAGGTGGATTTAGAGGGAGTGTAGGTTGGTTTGGTATATGAAGGGCTAGCTCGGGTGAAAGAAGATTTGCTCTTCTTGAGTTGATTTTCAACTTTGTCAGTTAACTAGGATAGATCTTCTAAAGTGTCATATGTTTGCAGCTCCACAACATTAGTGATTTGGTCACATGAAGATACCTCACAAAGATTTGAGCATCATCTTCTTTGAGGTCACACTTGAGCAAAATTTGCTCAAAGTCTCTGGTGTATTCTTCCACCGTTTGACTCCCTTGTCTTAAACTATGCAATTTAGCAAAGTTTTCTTGCAAGTAGTGAGATGGTAGAAACTTCTCTTTCAAGATTCTACGCATTTTCTTCCACGATCTTACGGGTTCTTTGCCTTGACGCCTTCTTTTAGTGATAATGTTGGACCACCAAGTAGAAGCATACTTTTTGAATTTTAAGACCACAATTTTCACCTTCTTGTCTTCCGGTATGTCCTTGAAGTCAAAGACTCACTCCACCATTTCAAGCCATTCTAAGAACTCATCGGGATCAATCCTTCCTTCAAATAAAGGAATGTCTACCTTGAAATCTGCCATGGGAGTGTGGATGTGATTCCCTCGAGTGTTGCTGCTGTTAGTAGCTTCGCCATTCATGGAGAAAGGATTTAGAGTCTCATTTTCTTCATGCTCATTCTCGGATTCACTTGTATCCATCATCATACTTTTCTTGTACTTGGTGAGATCCGCAACTTGCCTCCGAAGCTTTTCGTTTTCAAGCTTCATTTGTTCAAAGGCAGAAATGAGCTCCTCCTTAGTCATCTTAGAAAGCTTGTAAGACATGCTTGCTGTTTTGGGATAGCAGGAAGAGTGAGTTTAGATTTGAGAAAGATTAGGAGAGGTATGAATGGATGTGTTGGGGCTGTTTTATGGGAAGAATTTCTAAATGGAGTAGAGAAGTGGGAATAGAGGCAGTGAAAATTAAGATATAGGTCTTTTGGAAAGGCTTTGGGTTTTTTTGGTCCCTTAGGGAAGTAGAACAAGTGAGCTCTGATACCAAATGTTATATATTAGCCTAAGACTTAGACAAATATATAATAGAAATATTAAGGATGAAAGAAGAGGTAGAATGTGACTGAATGGAAAAAAGAAGAGGGAAGGATAATCTAAGTTGATTTAAGAGATACAACACACTCTTATTTCACCTTAGGACTTGGTATCTGTTATACACGAAATTCTTCACAAATTAAGTGTATAATTAGACTCTTAATACTCACTCTTAAGTAGCCAACTAAAGAGATATAAATTAGGAAATAGGTGACCAAGGGTCACACTTTATTCAAAGAGTATTACACAAGGTTTAAGCTCCAAAAATCTGATCTCTAAAACTAGAAACTTGAGGCTTATATAGGCCTTACAATACATATTTTATGCTCATAATGAAGTAAAAATAAAGGGAAATACATGGGGGGAGAGAGGGCCAACATAATCATTACTTTGGAATAAAAACATGATTTTGTTCTCACTGCACTACCTTTCCATTTGGGTGAATTTGACCAAGGGTATGGGTAATTTGCAAAAGGGGTCTGTGTAGGTAGGATTACTTTTGACAATGGGGTGAAGAAAGTAGTCAAAAGTTGCCTAGGATGAATAAGGAGTAAAGGAAAAGGCATACCTTTTGAAAAAGGGCAAAGGAATAACTTTTGACAATGAGAAAGAGGAAAAGAATAACTTGTAGCAATAGGATAAAGTGAAGGAATAACTTTTGACAAAGGGGTAAAGAAAGTAGTCAAAACTTAATTTCCTCTCTTTTGGATGTGGAATTTCGTCTATGGGGCTTAATGGGTTAGGAAAGACTTTAGTTATAGATTATTTTTGAAAGAAATTAAGGTTGAAGTGTTGTGGGCTTAGTTGGGTTCCGACAAAGAGAGGGTTTGGCCAAACAGGGTAGTCATATGGGCTTTAAATATTTTGGGGTGAAGGAACTCAATCCAAAATAGATCATACCATTTGGACATGAGGGACTTGACTTCCTTTAGCTCTTGAGGCGTGAGAGTGGGCTGTGTAGGATTACCCCAGGATATATCAATGTGTGTCCCTATCTACTGCGGAGGTTGAATATATCATCGCCGGTAGTTGTTGTGCTCAAGTGCTATGGATGAAGCACACTCTACTTGATTATGGTCTAAATTTTAATTGTGTGCCTATTCTATGTGACAATACCAGTGCCATCAATTTAAGCATAAATCCCATTCAACATTCTAAAACTAAGCATATAGAGATTAAACATCATTTTATTCATGATCATGTAGCTAAAGGAGATATATGCTTGAACTATATGAATACAAATGACCAAATTGCTGATATATTTACCATGACTTTGGCAGAGGAAAGGTTTTGTTATCTAAGAAAACTTTTGAGAATTTTAAAATTCAATTACTAATGTGTATATTGAAGTATGGCAAAAAAATAAGGAATATTCGGACGCATAATTCATATGCATTGAGTGAAATTCGGATGTCCAAACTTTCTCTAGAAAATGCTAGACAAAAAGATTCAGATGCATATTCGGATGCATGACAGAAAATTTCGTCGCCCGAATTTGCTGAAACTGAAGAAACAGAGAAGGTCATACGCGAGTACGAACGCAAATCAAAATATTCGGTCGTCCGAACTTTGCCGGTACAACAGTTTTAAATAGAATCAAACATTTATTCCTCTCATTTCTAACTTCCGAATTCTCTCTTCCTTCAAAACCCACATGACCTACCTGTGTCCAAACCCAAATTTCTCTGTGATTTCACCATCTTCACCTCAAATCACTAGCATTTTGTAGTTCTAAGCCCTAAATACACCTTATAATTTGCTTTCTCTCAAAGAAAAATACCATGGTGTGAACAAAGAAAGTAAATGTTGAAAAAGGAAAGGGCAAAGCAAAGGGAAGTGATGGTGGATTTATCATCAACAAACCTAGAAGGATTCAAATCCCTCAAACCTCATCTGGAGTGGACAGATTCATCTCCATCAAGTCTGCCACTGAATTTGAAGGATGGAGTAAAAGAAGCAGAAAAATCATTTCTGGACACAAAGTCAATGTGGATAAACTCTCCAATATGGGTAAAATGGTATTCATCTAGAGTGTCACAAGTTGTTTTTGAGTTCAATGATGCTCTAGTAAATAGAATTTGTGGAGTAGATGATAGTGGAGCAAAGTATTACTCTTTGGGGAAACATTGCTTTATTCTTGAATTATACAATGAAAGGTTTGAAGAAGCTTTCACTAATGGTAGGCAATTTAGATCTATCAAGGAAAGGGAAATCAAGGCATTGGATGCCAGGGGAAGAGTGTGGCATAATATGATTACTACAATGATAATTCCAAACTTTGGACATAAGTCTTTCGTTGGTAGCATGCATGTTGTAATAATGCTTGCTCTACATGAACATAGAAGGTTAAATTTTGGATATATGGCTTTGAAACACATGATGGGTGCAATAAATACTGGAAATAAGGCCTTGCCTTATGGAAGATTGCTTACTAAGTTCTTTAAGCTTTTCCAAGTCAAACTTCCCTGAAGAGAACAAGTTTTCAAGACTGGAGAGATCTACACTAATAATTATCTCAAAAGGATGCAGTTCGTTCTCAATGAAGATGGAATATGGAGAACAAAAAGAGAAACTCCTTTAAAAAGGGAAGAAGTTGAAAAAAGTGAAGAGGTTGAAGAAAAAGATGAAGAAGAAAAAACTTTAGCAAGGGAAATGAAGACAAAGAAGAGGCAACCTCCCTCCAAGTGTTATATATTAGCCTAAGACTTAGACAAATATATAAGAGAAATATTAGGGATGGAAGAAGAGGTAGAATGTGACTGAATGCTAAAGAGAAGAAGGAAGGATAATCCAAGTTGATTTAAGAGATACAACACACTCTTATTTCACCTTAGGGCTTGGTATCTATTATACACGAAATTCTTCACAAATTAAGTGTATAATTAGATTCCTAATACTCACTCTTAAGTAGCCAACTAAAGAGATATAAATTAGGAAATAGTTGAACAAGTGCCACACTTTATTCAAAGAGTATTACACAATGTTTAAGCTCCAAAAATCTGATCTCTAAAACCAGAAACTTGAGGCTTATATAGGCATTACAATACATATTTTATGCTCATAATGAAGTAAAAAAAAAGGGAAAATACATGGGGGGAGAGAGGGCCAACACACTCATTACTTTGGAATAAACATGATTTTGTCTTCAATGCACTACCTTTCCACTTGGGTGAATTTGACCAAGGGTATGGGTAATTTGCAAAAGGGGTTTGTGTAGGTATGATTACTTTTGACAATGGGGTGATGAACAGTGCCATCGGGTGAACAGTGCGGAAGACAGCCACAACTGGGGAACGAATTTCAGCTTCCAAACTGCTCAAAATTCCAGTTGCTGTGAGTTTGTTGGTTCAAATCTTGACTATACACACTATTATTCTTGAAGAAGACTGGAAAATCAGCCAACTTTTGCATAATTTTTGCTGAACTTCGAGAAAGCTGAAAATTTCTGGATTTGTGAAATCTGCCCATTTCTGGAATTGGGAAACTTAGGACATCATCTGATTATGATTCCTACCTATTGCTCATCATCTTATCTTTCTTCTTGGGGTAAAATCTGTTGAAAGTTTTGTTGCATTATCCCTGTTCTTGCTGTATTTATGCTTCATTGCTTATCTTTGCCTCTTTTGTATTACTTAGCACTCTTGTGTTTCTTGTTTCATTGGAGCTCTTGTGGATGATCTGTGTTAAAATTTGTCCAGATTATCTTTAAATCATCCATGAAAACCCTTTCTTTCAAATTCTGCACTCTAAGTGTTTGATGAATTGCCCCAACCAGACATTTTGAATACTACTCCATAGACTGGTTGAAAAGTGCTACTTGGATTGTTTTCCTTGATTAAGCTAAAAACTGATTGATGTAGAGAGTGTGAATTACTGCCAACAAAGAGTCTATACTGATTTCCCATGCTTCAAACATCCTTTCTTGTTGAGATTCTAGTCCAAAATCGCTGGATTCTTTTCTGCATTTTCTGGATTTTGAAGTTGGTCGAAAATGATAGTTTGCCACTCTTACTACTCATTGTATAACCCCTGAGTTGTTTTGAGCTTTCCAAAATAGATTAGTGGTTGTGTATGGCTTTGGATGACATGGCTGACCATCAACCGCCAACTGCCCACTCTCCGGCGAAGTTGGCTTGGACTTCCAAATCCTTTGCTTCTCTCTTCACATCCCCAACCTCCTCCGATTCTGCTATACCTTTGAAACAAGTTACTTCTCACAATGGGAAACCTGCAATTCTGTTTACTACTGCTGAAGTTGTTGCCCTAGCGCAACCTTTCTCCCTTGCTCTTGTTGGGAAATTTTCTCATGGACGGCCTTCCATGGAGGTTCTCCGTAAGGAGTTTAACACTATTGGCTTAAAAGGAACTTGCTCTCTTGGTTGGTTAGACCTCGCCATATTCTCGATCGGACTATCTCTTGAAGAAGACTATGTTCGCTTGTGGATGAAAGGTCATTGGAGCCTTCTAGGTTATCCCATGAGAGTCATGAAATGGTCTCCAAATTTTACAGTGTTGGCTGAACCTTCGGTTCTTCCCATTTGGATCGAGCTTTCCAGTGTCCCGCCCTATTCATTTCTTCCGCAAAGATGCTCTCTTTTCTATTTCTTCAGCTATTGGTAGGCCCTTGAAATTGGATGAACCCTACAGTCACTCTTTCTCGGCCTAGTGTCTCACTGGGTTTGTGTTGAAGTTGATATTCTCTCCTCTTTGCCATCCAAAATATGGATTGGAATGGGTTCCTCGAGATTTTATCAAGATATTCACTATGATAATCTTCCTCCATATTGTGTTACTCGTGAAAAAAGTAGGTCATTCAATTGAGCATTGCCACCAGCCTTCAACTACAACCGCCAACAACAGCTCTCCCAAATGCTAATGTAATTGAAGCTAATCCCTGTGAGGGACAAAGTGACACAACCTCATCAACAACAGCCGACTCATGCTCTCCCTCACACTAAGGCACCTACAAGCATTTCTACGAAGAGGGTGCTGCAGTGGGTTGAAAAGCAACAACCAGTTGTAACCTCGACAACGGCTCACCAATCCCTAAACACTACGAAATGCACTGAGGCTTCAAAAGAAAATTCAGCAATAGACTTGCAATTGGTAACTCCAAAAGAAAATCCAAAGCAACCATATTTGTGGGCAATGAGCCAACCCGATTCGGGGAAATTGATGCTCTTCCACCAAATATCGTGAACCCATCGTTGGTCGATGTTAAACATATTAATGCAACCAGCGAGCCGTGCAACATCGAATGCAACATCCGAAATCACAAACTGAAAGTCATTTGCTAAACAAGAATCCATTGATACAATGTATGAGGGTAAGACTTTCTTTGATGATTATGCGATTAATCCTCCAACCCATTTGGTTCCAGAATTTGCTCGGCGAGGTTATGAATCTGATGGAGATAAATACTCTAGACCCCCGCCTTCGGGATAGATTTATGCAAGCTTTTACTATGCAAACTTAAATGTCCATGCTCTGAATGTAGGGTTTCTACTAAGTCTTCTAGTCATGTTATGCATTTCAAAGCTCGTCGGGCCATCACTTTGTCATTTAACAAATTTCTGAAATGAATAATTGGATTGTTTGGAACATTAGGGGCATTGCTTGATCGTTCTTCTTTCTCGCGATCGAAACATCTTATTTCTACTTATAAATGCTCTCTTGTGGTCATTATTGAACCATTGGTTGATCCTTCTCTTCTTCCACGGTATGGTCTAAGGCTTGGTTTTCCACATTATCTCGATGAACTCTAATGGAAAAATTTGGATGTTTTGGAATCATAATATTATTTTCCAAAGCAAACTTTGGTGATCGAACAGCTTAGTCCATGGTACAATAGCATCTCTATGTGGGGTTGAAGTTTCTTGCTCTTTTTATTTATGGCAAATGTTGTTATACCGCACGTAGGGCTTTGTGGGACAGATTTGGTTTCATTGGTCGCTTATATTACTTCCCCGTGGATGGTGGTCGGGGATTTTAATGTTGTGAGATCAGCTTTGAGTGTTTGGGTTCTCCCCCAACTTTGTCGCCTATTAATGAATTTAACACTCGCTATAAATGATTGTGGTTTATTGGATGTACCTTTTTCGGGATCTCTCTACACTTGGTGCAGGTCATCTCAATCACGTCCTTCTTGGAGGCGATTGGATAGAGCACTTATGAATCTGTCTTGGAGCTCCAAGTTTACCTACTCTACCATGCAGCATTTGAGCCGAACTGGATCTGATCACTCTCCATTATTACTCTCCATCGCTGAAGCTAAGAAATATGGGTGTAAGAGCTTTAAATTTCAAGATATGTGGATGACCAAACCAGATTTCTTCCCGGATAGTTAAAGAGGTTTGGGCGGCTGAATTCTTTGGCAATGGAATGCAAATTTTTGCACAGAAGCTAATGAGACTAAAGCAAGCCTTGAAGCAATGGAATGCTGCTGAATTTGGTACCTTGCACTCTAACATTGCTAAAGCTGAGGATGACGTCTTAAATGCTGAATATGCATATGAAAACTCACCTACGAGAGGAGGCAAGAACAATATTAAATCTAGCAAAAGCCAGGTTAACAATTCACCTACGGCAAGAAGAAATCTTTTGGAGACAAAAAGCAAGAATCAAATGGCTCAAAGAAGGGGAAGCTAATACATCATACTTTCATGGAATATGTTCTGCTAGATGGAGTCATCTACGTATTGCTGCAATTCGAGATGATAATGGTCGGACACTTTATTCGAGATGAGGATATTGAGCAAGAGGGTCATCGCTTTTTCTCCTCTCTTCTCACAATGGATTCTACTCGCCTTGACTTCGGATCGCTCAACCGATGCTTTGGAGTACATACCTTCCTCATTTCGAGAATGATAATAAAGAATTATCCATGCTACCGACTAAGGATGAAGTTAAAAGTTCGAGTATTTTCCTTGAGCTCCGAAAGTGCCCCCCGTGACCGATGGTTTTCTCGGGTTCTTTCTTTAAGAAGTTGTTGGGACATAATCGCCGATGATCTCCATGCAGCGGTTTGTGACTTCTGGCTGGTATTCCAATGCCCCAAAGCTTCACCAAACACTTTGATTGTCTTGATTCGAAGGTACCAAAGACCGTCTTCATTTGCAGACTTTCGGCCAATAAGTCTTTGCAATTTTACCAATAAGGTAATTACTAAGACTATTGCCAATCGATTAGCCAAGCACTTACCCCATCTGATTTCTCCTAATCAAACTGGTTTTGTGAAGGGTCGAAACATTGTTGAGAATGTTCTACTTATTACTGAAATGGTTTCTTCCATGGACCGGAAAGTGAGAGGCAGCAACCTTGTTGTTAAGTTGGATATGATGAAGGCCTTTGATAGTGTTTCTTGGGGATTCTTGCTTCAAATATTGGGTCGTTTTGGATTCAACCCTCATTTTCTCGAATCTAATACATAATTGTTTGGCTTACAATAAATTCTCTCGTATTAGTTAATGGTAAACCTTGTGGATTTTTTTCCCTCTTCAAGAGGGGTTAAACAAGAGACCCTCTCTCCCCCTCCCTCTTTATTATTGCTGCTGAAGTTTTATCTAGAGGTCTTAACTATCTAATGGCTGGTAATCATATTGGTGTTTTCTCCTTGCCGAGGCAGTGTATATCTATCTCTCACTTAAGCTTTGCAGATGATGTTATTATATTCACAACTGGAGAGAAGAGAGGCCTCCGAAAACTCATACTTTTCTTGAAAGATTATGAGCAGGTGTCGGGCCAAAAAATCAACTATGGTAAAAGCTCATTCTATGTCTCTACTCGTGCCTCGTGAAAGGAGGAAGGAGATTATAGCAGCTGTAATCGGTTTTTCTCTAAAATCATTTCCTATTATATATCTTGGATGTCCAATTTTCAAAGGGGTTAAGAAAATTCTTTATTTCCAACCGTTGGTAGAAAAAGGTTCCGCTCGATTGCAGGGATGGCAAAGTAAGATTTTGAGCCCTGGAGGAAGGCTTGTCCTTATTAAGCATGTCCTCACAAGTATCCCCTTGTATCTATTGGCATCTCTTGGTCCACCTAAGGGAGTTCTTTTGCAGCTTGAAAAGTTATTTGCTGAGTTCTTCCCGGGGCTCCTCTTTGGAGGAGCGTGAGACATTGGGCATCTTGGGCCAAATTATGTAAGCCCGCTCAAGAGAATGGTCTCGAACTTATTTCCTTGCATGCATATGAGAAGGCATTTGCATATAAGCTTTGGTGGTTCTTTCGAACAGCTTAAATCTCTTTGGGCAACTTTCATTAAAGCAAAGTATTGTATCGATATCATTCATGTATCCAAGTTTCTCTCCCAAAATTGTGTTCGCAATCTTGGCGACGTGTGCTTAAAGTGAAGGATGAGGGCTGAACAATATATTAGTCTCATCGTGGGTAGTGGAGACTTGAATTTCGGTGGGAAGATTGGACTCTAAAGTGGGAAGCTTAAGGAGCTTATCGAGATACGGGATCATCACCTCTCTGCTGACACTTCTTTAATGATTTCCAGATAGGTTTGATTAGTTTGCCTCAACACCTAGTACAAAGAATTTCCTCATATTCTATACATCTAACCGAGGAAAGTGATCGGTTTATTTGGAAGCTCGAGCCTCATGGTAAGTTCACGCTTTCCTCGAGTATTAAAGATTATACAACCGCCAACCCAGCCCTATTTTCTCAAGGCAGTGTATCTCGGAGTAAGGAATGCCCTACTACATGCTTCTGTGTTTATGTGGAAATTGCTGAATGGTCATCTCGCCCTTGGATTGTACTATGAAGAAATTGGGATTTCATTTGGCATCTAGGTGTTTTTTGTGGGCTTGCTACTGTAAACTTTTGATCATCTTTTCTCCACGTGTCCTTTTACACATCATATTTGGACTTATTTCTGAGGGTTCTTTGGGTTATCGCCTTCGAAGGTTTATCACTTCACTTGCGATTGCAAACATGGTGGCTACGGAAGAGAAAAAAGTCATTTCTCCTTCGACTTGTACCGCCATTATCTCGTTGGGAGTTGTGGAAATATAGGAATACGTACCGCTCGAGCTGACTAGGGTGACTCTATATCATTTGAAGCAATCTATTTTGGGTTACCTCCTATCATTAGCTCATGCAAAGGGCTTTGTCTCGGCCTTATCTATTTTTTGGCATTCCTATGCATCCGCTTACTCCAAAAAAAACATCGACATCCACTTGTAGTGAAATGGAAGCAAGTTTATGATCCGGATCAAGTAATCTTGAATATTGATGGGGCTTCAAAGGGAAATCCAGTGAATTCATCGGTCGGAGGAGTTCTTAGAACATCCAATGGAAACTTTATTGCTGCCTTTTACTCCCTATATTGGCATCCGAACTAATTTTGAGGCAGAGTTACAGGGGATTACTTTTGGGTGTAAAACTATGTCTATCACTACAAAGTATTCTTACGTGGCAGTCCAAACAGACTCACTACTATTACTTAACTCGCTTCTTGCTAAACATAGGCCTCGCTTGGAGATTTAGGTATACTTTGCGTCATATTCTCTCACTCACCAAAGGCAAGAATTTTTTCCTTTTCACATGTTTATCGAGAAGCAAATGTGGTTGCAGATGCCTTGGCCAATCAAGGGTATATCGACGCTAGTACTTCCTATATATATGCTTTGGATCAACTCGCCGTAAGCTGCCCGAGGATCTCTCATCCTAGACAAGCAAGGAGTTCCAAATCTACTGAGTTAATTAGGATCTTGCTATTTATACTATTTGCTTATCTTTCTGTTTTGCCTACTTTTTGGTGTTTTCTTTTAGTTTCTCTTACATTGTAAATTTATTATCATTGTTAATAAACAGGTAGGGGTCTATGCCAAACCCCCCACCATTGCAGGTGGTTTTAAAAAAAAAAAAAAACTTTTGACAATGGGGTAAAGAAAGTAGTCACAAGTTGCCTAGGATGGAATAAGGTGCAAATGGAAAGGCATACCTTAAGAAAAAGGGGAAAGGAATAACTTTTGACAATGAGAAAAAAGAAAAGCAATAACTTGTAGCAATGGGATAAAATGGAGGAATAACTTTTGACAATGGGGTAAAGAAAGTAGTCAAAAGTTGTCTAGGATGGAAAAATAATTTCCTCTCTTTTGGATGTGGAATTTCGTCCATGGGGCTTAATGGGATAGGAAAGACTTTATTTATGGATTATTTTTGAAAGACATTAAGGTTGAAGTGTTGTGGGCTTAGTTGGGTTCGGACCAAAAGAGGGTTTGGGCTAACAAGGTAGTCATATGGGCTTTAAATATTTTGGGGTGAAGGAATTCAATCCAAAATAGATCATACCATTTGGACATGAGGGGCTTGACTTCCTTTAGGTCTTGAGGCGTGAGAGTGGGCTGTGTAGGATTACCCCGGGATATATCATTCTCCCTATCTTCAAAAGGGTTTGACCTCAAACTCGAAAGATCTTCCAAATCATAGTACGGACTTAAGTCGCTAACATTAAATGTAGTAGAAATTGCATAATCCCCGTGAAGGTCAATCTTGTAGGCATTGTCATTGACTTTGGTGAGAACCTCAAATGGACCATCGGCTCGAGGAAGCAACTTTGATTTGCGTTTGGTTGGAAAACGCTCTTTGCGAATGTGTATCCATACAAGGTCTCTAGGTTTGAAATTGATGCCTCGTCTTGTCTTGTTGATGCGTGTGCTCACACTCTCATTTTCTTTCTCGATCTTCTCTCGAACGCTATTGTGTAGATCCTGAATTTCCTTTGCTCTCTTTTCTCCTTCCCAACTGAACTTTGTTTGGGCCGTGATTGGTTCAAGCTCCAAGGGTGTGAATGGGTTGGTTCCATAGACAATTATGAAGGGTGAGAATCCAGTGGTTTTGCTCGGGGTTCGGTTGTAAGCAAATTTAGCGTGTGGTAATAGATCCTCCCATCGTCGGATGTTCTTCTTGACTGGGACTTGTAGAAGAGTTCCTAGAGTTTGATTGGTCACCTCCGTTTGACCATCTGTTTTGGGGGTGACTCGAAATGCTGAAATTCAACTTGTTTCCCATCTTACGCCATGCTCCTCGGGATGCCATGTAGCTTAACAATATCCCTAAAGTACAAGTCAGCAATTTATGAAGCATCATAGGTAGTTTGACATGGCACAAAGTGTGCCAACTTTGAGAAGCGATCTACCACGACCATGATAGAATCATTGCTACGTTGTGTTCTTGGTAGACCGGTAATGAAATCGAGGCTTACATCCTCCCATGGGCAGTGGGGTACGGGGAGAGGCATGTGTAAACCTTGGGCTAAAGAATGACTTTTAGCCATTTGACAAGTCTCTTGATGAAATGCTCCACATCTCCATCCATTTTTGGCCAAAAGTAGTGCAGATGGTCTGGAAAATAGAGTAAAGCACATAGAAGAGATATTAATGAGAAATGCTCAAAGTGGTGAGGGAACCTCTAGGCCTCAAGAAAGAGAAGAAACGAATGATGATGAAGATAAGGAAGACACAAAGAAAGATGATGATGATTATGATAATGATAATGATGACCAAAGAGATGATTTGAGCTAGTGGCTAGAACAACAAAAAAGAACGCAGAAAAAGATGCCAAGTCAGAAAGGGGAGATCAAGAGGAGCAGCAAGCTAGCATTACTGAGGAAGGAAGCTTGATTGCAAAAGCTGAAATCATCACTCCCTCCAACATGACATTCAATCAAGGAAGAGTTAAACATGTTGCAATTAAGAAGGGATTTATCAAGTACTCTCCATCAACAAGCATCTCTTCTCTCCTATCCTGCTTCAGTAACTTAGATGTACTTAGTATAGTTTATGCATTTCATAACTATTTTTATTTCTGCCATGGTTTCTGCAATTTCACAGTTCTTTCTAGTTTTTGTAATGCTTTTATGAATCTCAATGATATTTTGATCACCCCAAGTTCAATTAAGGAGGGGGGGAGAGGTTGATTTACCAAAATGTGCTAACATGATAAATGCTGCTTATTGTTGTTGATGTGTTATTTACTTGACTTGATGTTTGCTAAATGTTGCTCATAATGCAAAATGAGACTAGCATGATGTTTGATAGGTGTTGCTTATATGGGATAATGACACTTAACTATGATGATTGTGATTCACCACATCTTTGAGTGATGACAAAAGAGGGAGAAAAATATGATGCCAAATGAAGTATGTTTATATTAAATTGCAGATATGATTGTGCATATAGCTACTGTTGTATTGATATTCAGTGATGATAATAGTTGAGTTGAGGTTGAATTCTTGACCAATCTGTGATTTTGTGTATGAGTAAATTGAATGCCATTGTAGCCATACATATTAGAGTACTTCAATAGTTCATTTGAAAATGCAAAAACACCTTTCCAAACTTATTGAAAAATGAGCACAATCTAAGGGGGAGCATTGTTAATTTTTTCTGACCTTTAAAACCTCTCTTAGAAACTTTCTTGAATGCTTAAATGCTATATCCTCTATTCTAGTTGTTGGAAGCAAGGAGGTAAATGAAGGTTAGTTGGGCCATAGTGATGTGAGCAAGCCTACGGATTGCTATGATGGTTTAGACGTGTCAAATAAAGAGCTTATCATACCGGTCGGGCCAATAACTAGAGATAGGGCTAAGACGCTTCAAGAGGCCTTGTTTGCCTATGTGGATCGACATTTGAAGACCAAACTTGTTGGAGTAGATTTAGTTGGACCACAGCCCAACCTGGTCCATTTGTCTCAAATACTTGGGCCGGACTTGAAGGCTATGTAATGTGCTTAAGTCCAAGAGGCAATTATGTTTTAAAGACTTGGGCTTTCAACCTTGTTGGAATTGTCTTATTTTGGGCTCATATGTACCTTGTTTTTATGTTGGGCTTATATGTATCATTAAGCCCAACCCTTTCTTTCAAACCCTAGCTATAAGTAGCCTTCTTGGAGGAAAATTAGGGCAGATTTGATTGTCATTCTATGAGGGGCTGCCGCCACCACTTGAGAGGTTTCATTCCTCTTACCCTTGTTACTCCAAGAACCTCATTTTCACTTATCAATTGAGACTTCCAATTGTGGCGTGTAAGTGTTGTTCTTACTTGGTTAAATTCTCATTATCGGGATTGCTTAGAACAAGTTTCTAAGAGGTGTCGTAGGAATTTAATTATCTTTTGTGTATAAGAATTGTAAGTTGTGTGGAAGTAGAGTCATTGTTGTTCCAAGCTGAAATTTCCATCAACTCCATTGCTTCTTCCGCGGATTGCACGTCATTTTGGTATCAGAGCCGAGGTGTGGAGGAGGATTCTCATTCTGCTCCATTGAAGCTCAAAGGCTGCCCGAACAACCACTTCAAACGGCTTGTTCAAAGACTAACCGAGAAGCTTCAAAATGTGTGAAAATTTCAGCCTAGGTTTCCATATCTTTGTATTAAGCATTTTGTAATATTTGCTTGGGATAAATTGTTATAAAAAAAAACAGTACAATCAAATACATAAACACATATATTTCGGACAAGAAAAAGAAAAGAAAAAAAACGAAGAAAAAAAAGTCGGTCCGAGAGTACAAAGTCAGTGCAAAAAAAACTTTTCTTTCTAGCATATTCATACTTCTTGTTGGACCATTTTGAGTTACTTGTGATAGGCAATTTTTAAAATTTTGTTTGTTCCAATTGTTAGCTTGTTATAGTTCTTGTTTTGAGCTTCCAAGATTGTATGCTATTTACTGTTTTTGGGTTGGATATTGTTGTAAACTGGACTGTTGTTGGCAATTTGTTGCTGGACTATTGAAGTTTCAAAGATTGTAAACAATTGTTAGTGTATTGGTTGTGTTGTAAACAATTGTTAGTGTATTGGTTATCGTTTGCTACTTAGACAATTGTAACCTATTGTCTTTGGGCTGTTTGGTACTTGGAAGGTTGTAACCCTACTCGTTCTTGGGCTGGTCATTGCTTGATGCTTTTGTAACCTAGTGTTCTTGGGCTGGTTGTTGCATGTTATTTGGGCTCCAACTAGACTCGTTGGTTTGTTGAGTTTGGTTCTTAAGTGTAGCTTGAGTTTAAGAGGAATTGAGTGGTAAAAGGCAAGAGTGTGTGAGCTCATTTGAGGGTGTCATTGCCGTGACATAAACACGAGGGGAGTGATAACATTTGAGTGAAACACGTGAGGGAGTGTGTGAGGTTGTTTATTTCTAACGTTGTTTTGCAGGTACAATATCACTTCGCAATGTCACAAGGAGGTAGTACTGAGGAGCACCAAGGGGAGATGCAAATATTGCTTTCACTTTGAAAGCTATGCAACAACAATTTGAGAGGTTCAACCAAGCCTTTGATGAGATAAGAGAACAAATTGATGAAATCGGACAAGAGAGGCGTACGGAACCTCAAGGGAGACGTGAGGGAGTGCGCTAACAACAACCACCACCTCGTCGACCTCTACCTCGGTATGAACCCGGAAGAGGATGAGTTTGCGGAGGAGGAGGAGATTGAGGCACGCCCGACCTAGGAGATTTCAAAGAGACTTGCCATTTAATAGAAGAGACGGAGACCTCAAATCCATTAAAATGCAGATTCCCGCATTCAAAGGAAGGAATGATGCCGACGCTTACTTAGAGTGGGAAAGGAAGGTGGATTTGATTTTTGAGTGTCACAACTTTTCCGAGGATAAGAAGGTAAAAATTGCAGCCGTTGAATTTCATCGATTATGCACTAATATGGTGGGATCAAATGGTGACATCTAGGAGGAGAAATGGAGAGATGCCGATTGCTACGTGGGGAGCAATGAAGGCATGCATGAGGAAGCGTTTTGTGCCTTCTTACTACTATAGGGAGATGCACCAAAAACTTCAACGACTCACTCAAGGGGCCCTAAATCGGTTGAAGACTATCACAAAGAGATGGAAGTGGCTATGATCCGAGCCAACATCGAGGAAGATCCGGGAGGCGACAATGGCCAGATTTTTGAGTGGGCTCAATAGGGAGATAGCTAACATTGTGGAGCTGCAACACTACCTAGAGATTGAGGACATGGTGAACATGGCCATGAAAGTGGAGAGACAGCTAAAGACTAGGCTGGCAGCGAGGAGCGGAGCAAATTCTAACTATGGTTGGAACTCTAGATGGCCTAAAAAGGAGGACAAGCCTAAGGATAAGGGAGTGGAATTCAAGGAAGCACCTAGAGTGGAATTCAAGGAAGCACCTAAGAAACCAATCGGGGGATCTGAAATGAAAGGTACCTCCAACACCCAAGCTACCTCTAGTAAGCATTCTTCCATGAAATGTTTTAAATGCTTCGGAACTGGTCATTTTGCATCTCATTGTCCTAATAAGAAGATTATGATTATGAGAGACAATGGAGAGATTGATTCCGAGGATAGCGATGAGTGAAACCGAATTTGTTCATGAAAATGCCTTTGATGATGATGATGATTGCTTTGAGAGGGCTGTTACAGGGGAAGCACTTGTAGTTAGGAGAGTATTGAGTACTCGGGCTGCAGAAGAGATTGTGGATCAAAGAGAAAATCTTTTTCATTCAAGGTGTTTAGTGGGAGGAAAAGTGTGCAATTTGATCATTGATGGGGGAAGTTGTACCAATGCAGCTAGTACCACCATGGTAGAGAAATTGGGGCTGACTTGCATGAAACATCCAGAACCTTACAAGTTACAATGGTTTAATGATAGTGCGGATGTGAAGGTAACTAAACAGATATTGGTGACCTTCTCAATTGGTAGATATGTGGATGAGGTGTTGTGTGATGTGGTTCCCATGGAGGCTGGTCATATACTCCTTGGAAGACCTTGGCAGTTTGATAGGAGAGTATCACATGATGGGTATACCAATAGGTACTCCTTCAAATTTAAGGGCGAAATTTCATTCTTATACCCTCTATCACCTCGTAAGCTATACTTGGACCAGTCAAAGGTAAGTAAAAGAGAGGAGGGTTCGGGTAGAGAGCGTGACAAAATTAAAGAGGGAAAAGAGGCCCAAAAGAAAATTGGGAGTGGCCCAAATGTGAGTGACTACACAGTGAGTGAAAGATGCATTGAACAAAAAGAGAGAAAAGTCAACTTGTATGCGAGAGGAAAAGACATGAGAAGAGCGATAGGAGAGAGGAGAGCACTAGTCATAGTAAGATATAGAGAGTGTTTGGTTTCTGACACTAACCCTCTTGACTCTTTGCCTAGAGTGTTTTCATCTCTTTTGCAGGATTATGCGGATGTTTTTCCTGAAGAAATGCCCCCGGGATTACCACCCTTGAGAGGCATAGAGCACCAAATAGACTTTGTGCTCGGAGCTCAAATACCTAACCGTCCAGAGCTACTGGAGTAATCCCGAGGAAACAAAAGAGCTTCGAAACAAGTTGATGAGCTATTAGAGAAAGGACACGTGAGAGAGAGCTTGAGTCCTCAGTGCTGTACTGCACTTTATTGGTGCCAAAGAAGGATGGAACGTGGAGGATGTGTGTGGATTGTAGAGCTGTGAACAAAATCACTGTAAAGTATCGCCATCCTATTCCTAGGTTAGATGACATGCTTGATGAGCTGCATGGTGCATGTATCTTTACAAAAATTGACTTGAAAAGTGGATACCACCAAATTAGAATGAAACCAGGAGATGAGTGGAAAACAGCTTTTAAAACTAAGTATGGCTTGTATGAGTGGTTAGTCATGCCATTTGGCTTAACTAATGCACCCAAAGACCTTTATGAGATTGATGAATCATGTTTTGCGTGCATTTCTTGGAAAATTTGTGGTTGTATACTTTGATGACATTTTGATATATAGCACTGATTTGGATATGCATGTCATGCATGTGAAGTGTGTCTTAGATGTATTAAGACATGAAAAACTATATGCAAACCTCAAGAAGTGTACATTTTGCATTGAGCGGTTAGTATTTTTGGGGTTTGTAATCAGTTCTCATGGAGTTGAGGTTGATAGTGAGAAGGTGAAGGCTATCCGAGATTGGCCAACTCCGAAGAGTGTGAGTGACGTGGAGGAGTTTTCATGGACTTGCTAGTTTCTATAGGAGATTTGTGAAAGATTTTTTCTACCATTGCCGTCTCCTTTAACCGAGGTAATTAAGAAAGAAAAAAGGGTTTACTTGGGAGTCGGGAACAAGAACATGCATTTACATTGTTGAAAGAAAAAATTATGTTCTGCTTCCTATTTTATGTTTACTCGATTTTCGGAAAGCTTTTGAGGTTGAATATGATGCTTCGGGATTGGTATCGGTGCTGTGCTTTTTGCAGGGAGAACAAACCAGTTGCATATTTCGATGAGAAGCTTAGTGGTGCACAACTCAATTATCCCACATACGATAAGGAGTTGTATGCAATTGTGAGAGCATTGGAAGTGTGGCAACATTATCTCCAACCTAGAGAGTTTGTCATTCGGACCGATCATGAGTCTTTAAAGCACTTGAAGGGGACAGGGGCAAGTTTCGAGCAAGCGACATGCCACTCGGGTGGAGTTTCTAGAAACCTTTCCCTATGTGCTGCAATACAAGCAAGGGAAGGAGAATGTGGTAGACTGATGCTTTATCTAGGAGGTATTCCTTAATTACTACTCTACATTCTAAATTATTAGGATTTGAGCAGCCTAAGGAATTATATGTTTTCGGATGATGATTTTGCTACTCGTATATTCTCGCTGTGAACATACCGCATTCGAAAAATTCTATAGGCATGATGGGTATCTCTTTCGGGGTAATCAATTATGTGTGCCTAATCGTTCTATGCGCACTTTATTTGTGCTTGAGGCTCATAGTGGAGGATTGATGGGACATTTTGGGGTTGCTAAAACTTTGGATATTTTGCAAGAACATTTCTTTTGGCCCGAATGCGTAAAGATGTGGAACGTGTGTGCGCTAAGTGTATTGCATGTAGACAGGGCCAAATCCATCGTTAAACCTCATGGTTTGTATACCCCTTTACCTGTACCTGCTGAACCATGGACTGATATCTCTATGGACTTTGTTTTAGGTTTGCCTAAGACCAAAAAGGGATATGATAGCATCTTCGTTGTTGTTGATAGGTTTAGTAAAATGGCGCATTTCATTGCATGCCATAAAACTGATGATCGTTTGTGCAAGTGGCTGATTTATTTTTCAAAGATGTTGTTAGATTGCATGGCATTCCTAGGTCTATTGTTTCAGATAGAGATGCTAAATTTCTAAGTCATTTTTGGCGTGTGTTGTGGGGCAAATTGGGTACCAAACTTCTTTATTCTACTACATGTCATCCACAGACTGATGGTCAAACCGAGGTTGTCAATAGGACCTTAGGTACCTTATTACGTCGTTTGTCGTTGGTAAGAATCTTAAAACGTGGAGTGAATGTTTACCATTTATCGAGTTTGCATATAACCGGAGTGTGCACTCAACCACAGGTTATTCACCATTTGAACTTGTATATGGCTTTAATCCTTTAACTGTTTTGGATTTGGTGCCTTTACCTTTGCATGAGTTGTCTAGTACAGATGGTAAGAGCAAAGTCGAGCTGAGTACTGAGCCCCTACACGAGAAGGCGAGACAAGCATATTGAGCAGAAAAATAAGGTCTACGCCAAACAAGCCAATAAAGGACGAAAATTGGTGACTTTTGAACCCGGTGATTGGGTTTGGGTGCACTTAAGGAAGGAACGTTTTCCTGCCCATCGGAAGTCTAAATTAGCTCCTAGGGGAGATGGTCCATTTCAAGTGATAGAAAGAATCAACAACAATGCCTACAAGCTTGATCTGCCAGGTGAGTATGGTGTTTCCGCGACCTTTAATGTTGCTGACCTTTCTCCTTTTGATATGGATTCAGATTCGAGGACGAATCTTCGTGAGGAGGGAGGGACTGATGTGAGCAAGCCTACGGATTGCTATGATGGTTTAGACGTGTCAAATAAAGAGCTTATCATACCGGTCGGGCCAATAACTAGAGCTAGGGCTAAGACGCTTCAAGAGGCCTTGTTTGCCTATGTGGATCGACATTTGAAGACCAAACTTGTTGGAGTAGATTTAGTTGGACCACAGCCCAACCTGGTCCATTTGTCTCAAATACTTGGGCCGGACTTGAAGGCTATGTAATGTGCTTAAGTCCAAGAGGCAATTATGTTTTAAAGACTTGGGCTTTCAACCTTGTTGGATTTGTCTTATTTTGGGCTCATATGTACCTTGTTTTTATGTTGGGCTTATATGTATCATTAAGCCCAACCCTTTCTTTCAAACCCTAGCTATAAGTAGCCTTCTTGGAGGAAAATTAGGGCAGATTTGATTGTCATTCTATGAGGGGCTGCCGCCACCACTTGAGAGGTTTCATTCCTCTTACCCTTGTTACTCCAAGAACCTCATTTTCACTTATCAATTGAGACTTCCAATTGTGGCGTGTAAGTGTTGTTCTTACTTGGTTAAATTCTCATTATCGGGATTGCTTAGAACAAGTTTCTAAGAGGTGTCGTAGGAATTTAATTATCTTTTGTGTATAAGAATTGTAAGTTGTGTGGAAGTAGAGTCATTGTTGTTCCAAGCTGAAATTTCCATCAACTCCATTGCTTCTTCCGCGGATTGCACGTCACATAGGCTCATATTGAGCCATTCGAAGTCAAAGTGCTAAATTGGTTATTATTTATCATTGACATCAATACTTTTTTGTACTATATTATTTAAATCCATCACATTTTGTAACAAAGTTTGTCATCATCAAAAAGGAGAGATTGTCAGTCCTAAAGGCAAATCATGAAGTTTTGATTAGTTTTGATTAATGACAAATATTGATAAGGACTAATTCATATGTTATGTGTGTGATAGGATTTTGGATTAAGAAGTAAAGAGTTCTTATTGCCTTGGAGCTAAAAGTTCTAAGGACAACTCAAGTGTCTTATGAATTGAAGACTTTGAAGACTCTAGTGTAGGTAGGTTTACACTTGCTTAATACCTACACTTCTTGTTCTTGGAATCTATTGAATGCATAAGAGAGCACAAAATTTGTTTTTGAATCTTAAATAGCTTTGAATAACCTTTGAATTACCAAGTGCTTTGATAATGGTCTTTGAGTTCAAAAGTTTTTAAATGACTTATCTTTTAGTACAAAATGATTTCAAAATTATTGAGGTTGATTTTCAAACATTTTGAAAAAGTTTGAACAGTTCGGACGTAAGTTTGGATGTCCAAACTGTGAACATGACTGTTGAATTTTCAGAGAAATTCGGATACAAGTTCGGATGCAAGGGTCCAAGTTCGTTCGTCCGAACTTTCCCTGACAGCGTGTCACAGTAATGTTTGACCGATAGTTCGGACGCAGAGGATCAAGTTTAGTGGTCCGAACTCCTCAAAAACTAGCGGTTACTAGTCGTTTTATGACTTTTAGAGATTGTTAGCCCTAAGGGCAAATCATGTAGTTTTGATTAATGACAAATATTGATAAGGACTAATATGCTTGTATGTTTGTGTGATAGGTTTTGTGAACTAAGAAGTATGAATTCTCATTACCTTGAAGCCAAAGTGCAAGAACAACTTCAGTAAAGCAAAGTGATTGAAGTTTGAAGAAGGTTGTTCTTAGATGATCTAAAGGCATTGAAGACTTGAAGTGTAGAGTGTATATACTTAGTAGGTAAATCTCTATGTAAACTCTACACTTGTATGTCTTGGTTATCATTGAATACATAAGAGAGCATAAAATGAGTTTTATGATCTTAAAAGGTTTTGAATAAATTTTTTGATGAATGTGGTTTTGTGTCCTAAAAGTTTTTAAGTAAACTTTATATGATCAAAGGAATTTAATTTTGGTTTTCAAATTTATATATGTCTAAATAAGTTTTCTATACATACCAAATGTTTTTCAAACTTATTGAAATTAAATCTCAAATGATTTTACAAAGTTTGAATATACTTCCAAAAAATTCGGTCGTCCGAATTTTGTAACAAAAGTTTGCTCCTGTTTTTCCAGAGAAATTTGGAAGAAAAATTCGGTCGTCCGAATTTTGGCCTTCAGCATGGACATTGTTTTTCCAGAGAAATTCGGACGAAGATTCGGACGTAGCAGGAAGAATTCAGTCGTCCGAAAATTTCGGATGCAGAATTTGGTCGTCCGAATTTCCTGAAAATAGCCGTTAACTAGCCGTTTTATAGCTGTTATAACCGATTTTCAAATTCTATAAAAGCTATAAACATGTAATCTTTTGTAAGTTTTGAATTCTTGAAAACTCTAAGCATTCTAAAGCTTTTTACAAACATTTCTCAAGCTCTCTTATGTCTTGTGCATTCAATTGATCAATCAAAAGACATCAAAGTGTGAAGGTGCAAGTTTGTGTAAAATCTACCAGTAATTGGTAACATCTACACACTTTTATCTTTTTATCGAATTGTGTTTTTTTACTAGCTCTTGCAAGGTTATCTTGATAACATAAAACCCTTTAGATAAGGGTGATCCTTGAAGTTGTGATTCAAGGTTGTTTGAGATATAAAACCATTGTGTGTGGTGAGCCGTGTTTGTAAAAGTTACTAGAAGAGGTTGAGAGTGTAAAATCATAGTAAGGTGAGCCTCTCTTGTAATTTGTAAACCTGAGCATATAGTAGACTGGTTGAAATCCTTAAGTGTAGGCTTAAGGTAGTGGACGTAGATCTTGAGGATCGAACCACTATAATTTGCTTGTGTTCTTTGATTTTACTTTCTTGTATTGCTGTGCTATAAATTGCTTATAACTTGACTCATATAATCTGTTCTTTACTTAGACGTATAAAAGGTTTTAATTTGCGAAAATTAGCCAAATATCTAATTCACCCCCCTTAGGTATTTCAATTGGTATCAGAGCTAGAACTTCTTTGTGTGGTTTGACAACCTAGAAGACAAAGATCCTATGGCTAATATTTCAAACCTACCTTACCTAGAAGGATCATCTACAAATAGACCACCGTTGTTTGATGGAACAAATTACACTTTTTGTAAGACTAGAGTTAAAATATATATTTGTTCTATCAATTTTGATTTGTGAAACATAGTTGAGAAAGGTCCTTATGTCCTAATGAAAATTAGAGCAAATGGAGTAACCTCAGAATCTAAATCCACTGATGAATTTGATGAGCATGATTCAAGGAAAAATGACATTAAACTATCAAGCCATGAACATATTAAGTTGTGCATTAGATGTTACTGAATACAATAGAGTTAGTGGGTGTAATTCTGCTCATGATATGTGGAGATTACTCCAAATTACATATGAAGATACTAATCAAGTTAAAGAATCTAAACTTACTATGCTTGTTAGAGATTATGAGCTGTTTACCATGAAACAAGGTGAAAATATTAGTGATATGTTTACAAGGTTTACTAACATTTTTAATGGCTTGAAAGCTTATGGTAAAAGCTATACTATGGGAGAGCAAAACAGGAAGATTTTGGATGCTCTACCAAAATCCTGGCAGCCAAAGACACTTGCTATTGAGGAGTCCAAAGATCTAAAAACTCTTCCTCTTGAAGAACTTATCGGATAACTACTCACACATGAAATGAAGATGAAACGGTTGAATGACAAGGAATATGAAGAAAAGGGAAGAAAAGGAGTTGTACTCAATGCTTCAAATCACTTGAGTGAACAAGAACTATCTTCAAGTGAAGAAGGAGGAGGAAACAGTGGAAAAGAAGAGATTGCAATGCAGTGAGGAAGTTTAAGAGATTCTACAAAAAAGAGTTTCCCAAGAAAGGAAGAAAGCCAGTCAAGAAGAGTGGACAATCCTCATCCTATAAATCTCAATGCTTTGAATGCAAGAGCACTGAGCATCTTATTGCTGATTGCCCCAAAGTGTTAGAGAGGGAAAGAGACAGCAAAAACAAAAAGAAATCTGCCAAGAAAGGAAAAGGATTAGCTGGAACGTGGGATCAACAAGAAAGCGGGGATGACAGTGAAGGGAAGGCCAACATATGCTTTATGGCCATTGATGATGAGGTACAATTTGCCTCAAGATTAAGTGCCACTAAATGGTTTCTTGATAGTGGCTGCTCAAGGCACATGACTGGAAATGCATCACTTGTTAGTGAGCTTCAAGCTACAAGTGAAGGTTTTGTCACATTTGGAGATAAGAAGAAATGGAAAATACTTGGAATAGGTAACATTGGTAAAGGTTCTTTCCCTCTTATCAAAGCAAGTTTTACTTATTGATGGTTTAAAGTATAATTTACTTAGTATTAGTCAATTATGTGACAATGGTTACAAAGTTGAGTTTAAATGTGATACTTGTACTATTCTTGACAGTGCAAGTAATAAAACTATTTTTGTTGCTAAAAGAGTTCGTAATGTATATGTTTTATATCTTGATGAGCTTATTACTAATGATATTAAATGTCTTGTCATTCATGACACTGATGGATTTTTATGGCATAGAAGATTAGGACATGTGAGCATGGATTTATTGAACAAACTTTCAACACAAGAACTAGGTAGCTAATGAGGTCATCGCTTATATCACACCACATTATAATACTTATCAGCTTTAATCAGCTGGGAAATAAAGTTGACGGAATATGAAAAAGTCCATGAAGCTGCAAATCAGCCTCTGGAATCTTCATCCTCCCAGATCTCCCAGAATTCTGATGGTTGTCGATGAGCCTGAGTCCACTCAAACTTCCAAGAAATTGACTACTTCAGGCACATTCACATTCACATTCTTGTGTAAAAGAGGTTGTTGGTGTAAAATCCTTGTGGGATGAGCCTCTTGTGTAATTGATTGAATTTGAGTATTGAATAGATTGGTTGAAATCCTTGAGTGTGGACTCAAGGTAGTGGATGTAGATCTTGAAGAGATCGAACCACTATAAATTGCTTGTGTTCTTTGCTCTTCCTTGAGTATTGCTTTATCATTGCGTTCATTACATTTTCTTTGAAACAATTGAATATAATCTTTCCAAACTAGTTTATAAAAAGGAAATAGTTTTTGAAAATTAACCAAAGACCTAATTCACCCCTCCCTCTTAGGTCTTTCAAACTCCTTGGGAGACATCACCAATGATTTACTCCTTAGGGTGGCCTCTTGCATATCTTAGATTTTTTAGAAGCTCTTGGTCACTACTAGGTTGGTCATCTTGTTCTTGCTCTATTATTTCTTCTTCTTTGGCATTTTCTTCCGAAGTTGGTACTTGAAGATGAGTTTAATTATCAATCATTGAGGTACCTACATCATCTTCATTTCTTTTTTTAAGATAAGTGTTAGATTCATCAAATGTCACATGGATGGTTTCCTCAACACATAATGATCTTTTGTTATAAACTCTATAGGGCTTTTTTAGTTGATGAATAACCAAGAAATATACCTTCATCCGATTTTTTTGTCAAATTTTCCCGAGTTGTCACGAGTATTCAAGATAAAGCACTTACAACCAAATACCTTAAAACAAACAATTGAAGGAGTTTTATCAAATAGAAGTTCTTGTGTAAAAGAGGTTGTTGGTGTAAAATCCCTGTGGGATGAGCCTCTTGTGTAATTGATTGAATTTGAGTATTGAATAGATTGGTTGAAATCCTTGAGTGTGGACTCAAGGTAGTGGATGTAGATCTTGAAGAGATCGAACCACTATAAATTGCTTGTGTTCTTTGCTCTTCCTTGAGTATTGCTTTATCATTGTGTTCATTACATTTTCTTTGAAACAATTGAATATAATCTTTCCAAACTAGTTTATAAAAAGGAAATAGTTTTTGAAAATTAACCAAAGACCTAATTCACCCCTCCCTCTTAGGTCTTTCAAACTCCTTGGGAGACATCACCAATGATTTACTCCTTAGGGTGGCCTCTTGCATATCTTAGATTTTTTTAGAAGCTCTTGGTCACTACTAGGTTGGTCATCTTGTTCTTGCTCTATTATTTCTTCTTCTTTGGCATTTTCTTCCGAAGTTGGTACTTGAAGATGAGTTTAATTATCAATCATTGAGGTACCTACATCATCTTCATTTCTTTTTTTAAGATAAGTGTTAGATTCATCAAATGTCACATGGATGGTTTCCTCAACACATAATGATCTTTTGTTATAAACTCTATAGGGCTTTTTAGTTGATGAATAACCAAGAAATATACCTTCATCCGATTTTTTGTCAAATTTTCCCAGGTTGTCACGAGTATTCAAGATAAAGCACTTACAACCAAATACCTTAAAACAAACAATTGAAGGAGTTTTATCAAATAGAAGTTCTTGTGTAAAAGAGGTTGTTGGTGTAAAATCCCTGTGGGATGAGCCTCTTGTGTAATTGATTGAATTTGAGTATTGAATAGATTGGTTGAAATCCTTGAGTGTGGACTCAAGGTAGTGGATGTAGATCTTGAAGAGATCGAACCACTATAAATTGCTTGTGTTCTTTGCTCTTCCTTGAGTATTGCTTTATCATTGTGTTCATTACATTTTCTTTGAAACAATTGAATATAATCTTTCCAAACTAGTTTATAAAAAGGAAATAGTTTTTGAAAATTAACCAAAGACCTAATTCACCCCTCCCTCTTAGGTCTTTCAAACTCCTTGGGAGACATCACCAATGATTTACTCCTTAGGGTGGCCTCTTGCATATCTTAGATTTTTTAGAAGCTCTTGGTCACTACTAGGTTGGTCATCTTGTTCTTGCTCTATTATCAATCATTGAGGTACCTACATCATCTTCATTTCTTTTTTTAAGATAAATGTTAGATTCATCAAATGTCACATGGATGGTTTCCTCAACACATAATGATCTTTTGTTATAAACTCTATAGGGCTTTTTAGTTGATGAATAACCAAGAAATATACCTTCATCCGATTTTTTTGTCAAATTTTCCCAGGTTGTCACGAGTATTCAAGATAAAGCACTTACAACCAAATACCTTAAAACAAACAATTGAAGGAGTTTTATCAAATAGAAGTTCTTGTGTAAAAGAGGTTGTTGGTGTAAAATCCCTGTGGGGTGAGCCTCTTGTGTAATTGATTGAATTTGAGTATTGAATAGATTGGTTGAAATCCTTGAGTGTGGACTCAAGGTAGTGGATGTAGATCTTGAAGAGATCGGACCACTATAAATTGCTTGTGTTCTTTGCTCTTCCTTGAGTATTGCTTTATCATTGTGTTCATTACATTTTCTTTGAAACAATTGAATATAATCTTTCCAAACTAGTTTATAAAAAGGAAATAGTTTTTGAAAATTAACCAAAGACCTAATTCACCCCTCCCTCTTAGGTCTTTCAAACTCCTTGGGAGACATCACCAATGATTTACTCCTTAGGGTGGCCTCTTGCATATCTTAGATTTTTTTAGAAGCTCTTGGTCACTACTAGGTTGGTCATCTTGTTCTTGCTCTATTATTTCTTCTTCTTTGGCATTTTCTTCCGAAGTTGGTACTTGAAGATGAGTTTAATTATCAATCATTGAGGTACCTACATCATCTTCATTTCTTTTTTTAAGATAAGTGTTAGATTCATCAAATGTCACATGGATGGTTTCCTCAACACATAATGATCTTTTGTTATAAACTCTATAGGGCTTTTTAGTTGATGAATAACCAAGAAATATACCTTCATCCGATTTTTTTGTCAAATTTTCCCGAGTTGTCACGAGTATTCAAGATAAAGCACTTACAACCAAATACCTTAAAACAAACAATTGAAGGAGTTTTATCAAATAGAAGTTCTTGTGTAAAAGAGGTTGTTGGTGTAAAATCCCCTGTGGGGATGAGCCTCTTGTGTAATTGATTGAATTTGAGTATTGAATAGATTGGTTGAAATCCTTGAGCGTGGACTCAAGGTAGTGGATGTAGATCTTGAAGAGATCGGACCACTATAAATTGCTTGTGTTCTTTGCTCTTCCTTGAGTATTGCTTTATCATTGTGTTCATTACATTTTCTTTGAAACAATTGAATATAATCTTTCCAAACTAGTTTATAAAAAGGAAATAGTTTTTGAAAATTAACCAAAGACCTAATTCACCCCCTCCCTCTTAGGTCTTTCAAACTCCTTGGGAGACATCACCAATGATTTACTCCTTAGGGTGGCCTCTTGCATATCTTAGATTTTTTTAGAAGCTCTTGGTCACTACTAGGTTGGTCATCTTGTTCTTGCTCTATTATTTCTTCTTCTTTGGCATTTTCTTCCGAAGTTGGTACTTGAAGATGAGTTTAATTATCAATCATTGAGGTACCTACATCATCTTCATTTCTTTTTTTAAGATAAATGTTAGATTCATCAAATGTCACATGGATGGTTTCCTCAACACATAATGATCTTTTGTTATAAACTCTATAGGGCTTTTTTAGTTGATGAATAACCAAGAAATATACCTTCATCCGATTTTTTTGTCAAATTTTCCCGAGTTGTCACGAGTATTCAAGATAAAGCACTTACAACCAAATACCTTAAAACAAACAATTGAAGGAGTTTTATCAAATAGAAGTTCTTGTGTAAAAGAGGTTGTTGGTGTAAAATCCCCTGTGGGATGAGCCTCTTGTGTAATTGATTGAATTTGAGTATTGAATAGATTGGTTGAAATCCTTGAGCGTGGACTCAAGGTAGTGGATGTAGATCTTGAAGAGATCGGACCACTATAAATTGCTTGTGTTCTTTGCTCTTCCTTGAGTATTGCTTTATCATTGTGTTCATTACATTTTCTTTGAAACAATTGAATATAATCTTTCCAAACTAGTTTATAAAAAGGAAATAGTTTTTGAAAATTAACCAAAGACCTAATTCACCCCTCCCTCTTAGGTCTTTCAAACTCCTTGGGAGACATCACCAATGATTTACTCCTTAGGGTGGCCTCTTGCATATCTTAGATTTTTTAGAAGCTCTTGGTCACTACTAGGTTGGTCATCTTGTTCTTGCTCTATTATTTCTTCTTCTTTGGCATTTTCTTCCGAAGTTGGTACTTGAAGATGAGTTTAATTATCAATCATTGAGGTACCTACATCATCTTCATTTCTTTTTTTAAGATAAGTGTTAGATTCATCAAATGTCACATGGATGGTTTCCTCAACACATAATGATCTTTTGTTATAAACTCTATAGGGCTTTTTAGTTGATGAATAACCAAGAAATATACCTTCATCCGATTTTTTGTCAAATTTTCCCTGAGTTGTCACGAGTATTCAAGATAAAGCACTTACAACCAAATACCTTAAAACAAACAATTGAAGGAGTTTTATCAAATAGAAGTTCTTGTGTAAAAGAGGTTGTTGGTGTAAAATCCCTCGTGGGGATGAGCCTCTTGTGTAATTGATTGAATTTGAGTATTGAATAGATTGGTTGAAATCCTTGAGCGTGGACTCAAGGTAGTGGATGTAGATCTTGAAAGAGATCGACCACTATAAATTGCTTGTGTTCTTTGCTCTTCCTTGAGTATTGCTTTATCATTGTGTTCATTACATTTTCTTTGAAACAATTGAATATAATCTTTCCAAACTAGTTTATAAAAAGGAAATAGTTTTTTGAAAATTAACCAAAGACCTAATTCACCCCTCCCTCTTAGGTCTTTCAAACTCCTTGGGAGACATCACCAATGATTTACTCCTTAGGGTGGCCTCTTGCATATCTTAGATTTTTTAGAAGCTCTTGGTCACTACTAGGTTGGTCATCTTGTTCTTGCTCTATTATTTCTTCTTCTTTGGCATTTTCTTCCGAAGTTGGTACTTGAAGATGAGTTTAATTATCAATCATTGAGGTACCTACATCATCTTCATTTCTTTTTTTAAGATAAGTGTTAGATTCATCAAATGTCACATGGATGGTTTCCTCAACACATAATGATCTTTTGTTATAAACTCTATAGGGCTTTTTAGTTGATGAATAACCAAGAAATATACCTTCATCCGATTTTTTTGTCAAATTTTCCCTGTGTTGTCACGAGTATTCAAGATAAAGCACTTACAACCAAATACCTTAAAACAAACAATTGAAGGAGTTTTATCAAATAGAAGTTCTTGTGTAAAAGAGGTTGTTGGTGTAAAATCCCTCGTGGGGATGAGCCTCTTGTGTAATTGATTGAATTTGAGTATTGAATAGATTGGTTGAAATCCTTGAGCGTGGACTCAAGGTAGTGGATGTAGATCTTGAAGAGATCGGACCACTATAAATTGCTTGTGTTCTTTGCTCTTCCTTGAGTATTGCTTTATCATTGTGTTCATTACATTTTCTTTGAAACAATTGAATATAATCTTTCCAAACTAGTTTATAAAAAGGAAATAGTTTTTGAAAATTAACCAAAGACCTAATTCACCCCCTCCCTCTTAGGTCTTTCAAACTCCTTGGGAGACATCACCAATGATTTACTCCTTAGGGTGGCCTCTTGCATATCTTAGATTTTTTAGAAGCTCTTGGTCACTACTAGGTTGGTCATCTTGTTCTTGCTCTATTATTTCTTCTTCTTTGGCATTTTCTTCCGAAGTTGGTACTTGAAGATGAGTTTAATTATCAATCATTGAGGTACCTACATCATCTTCATTTCTTTTTTTTAAGATAAAGTGTTAGATTCATCAAATGTCACATGGATGGTTTCCTCAACACATAATGATCTTTTGTTATAAACTCTATAGGGCTTTTTAGTTGATGAATAACCAAGAAATATACCTTCATCCGATTTTTTTGTCAAATTTTCCCTAGTGTTGTCACGAGTATTCAAGATAAAGCACTTACAACCAAATACCTTAAAACAAACAATTGAAGGAGTTTTATCAAATAGAAGTTCTTGTGTAAAAGAGGTTGTTGGTGTAAAATCCCTCGTGGGATGAGCCTCTTGTGTAATTGATTGAATTTGAGTATTGAATAGATTGGTTGAAATCCTTGAGCGTGGACTCAAGGTAGTGGATGTAGATCTTGAAGAGATCGGACCACTATAAATTGCTTGTGTTCTTTGCTCTTCCTTGAGTATTGCTTTATCATTGTGTTCATTACATTTTCTTTGAAACAATTGAATATAATCTTTCCAAACTAGTTTATAAAAAGGAAATAGTTTTTGAAAATTAACCAAAGACCTAATTCACCCCCTCCCTCTTAGGTCTTTCAAACTCCTTGGGAGACATCACCAATGATTTACTCCTTAGGGTGGCCTCTTGCATATCTTAGATTTTTTAGAAGCTCTTGGTCACTACTAGGTTGGTCATCTTGTTCTTGCTCTATTATTTCTTCTTCTTTGGCATTTTCTTCCGAAGTTGGTACTTGAAGATGAGTTTAATTATCAATCATTGAGGTACCTACATCATCTTCATTTCTTTTTTTAAGATAAGTGTTAGATTCATCAAATGTCACATGGATGGTTTCCTCAACACATAATGATCTTTTGTTATAAACTCTATAGGGCTTTTTAGTTGATGAATAACCAAGAAATATACCTTCATCCGATTTTTTGTCAAATTTTCCCAGGTTGTCACGAGTATTCAAGATAAAGCACTTACAACCAAATACCTTAAAACAAACAATTGAAGGAGTTTTATCAAATAGAAGTTCTTGTGTAAAAGAGGTTGTTGGTGTAAAATCCCTGTGGGATGAGCCTCTTGTGTAATTGATTGAATTTGAGTATTGAATAGATTGGTTGAAATCCTTGAGCGTGGACTCAAGGTAGTGGATGTAGATCTTGAAGAGATCGGACCACTATAAATTGCTTGTGTTCTTTGCTCTTCCTTGAGTATTGCTTTATCATTGTGTTCATTACATTTTCTTTGAAACAATTGAATATAATCTTTCCAAACTAGTTTATAAAAAGGAAATAGTTTTTTGAAAATTAACCAAAGACCTAATTCACCCCTCCCTCTTAGGTCTTTCAAACTCCTTGGGAGACATCACCAATGATTTACTCCTTAGGGTGGCCTCTTGCATATCTTAGATTTTTTAGAAGCTCTTGGTCACTACTAGGTTGGTCATCTTGTTCTTGCTCTATTATTTCTTCTTCTTTGGCATTTTCTTCCGAAGTTGGTACTTGAAGATGAGTTTAATTATCAATCATTGAGGTACCTACATCATCTTCATTTCTTTTTTTTAAGATAAAGTGTTAGATTCATCAAATGTCACATGGATGGTTTCCTCAACACATAATGATCTTTTTGTTATAAACTCTATAGGGCTTTTTAGTTGATGAATAACCAAGAAATATACCTTCATCCGATTTTTTTGTCAAATTTTCCCTGTGTTGTCACGAGTATTCAAGATAAAGCACTTACAACCAAATACCTTAAAACAAACAATTGAAGGAGTTTTATCAAATAGAAGTTCTTGTGTAAAAGAGGTTGTTGGTGTAAAATCCCTCGTGGGGATGAGCCTCTTGTGTAATTGATTGAATTTGAGTATTGAATAGATTGGTTGAAATCCTTGAGTGTGGACTCAAGGTAGTGGATGTAGATCTTGAAGAGATCGGACCACTATAAATTGCTTGTGTTCTTTGCTCTTCCTTGAGTATTGCTTTATCATTGTGTTCATTACATTTTCTTTGAAACAATTGAATATAATCTTTCCAAACTAGTTTATAAAAAAGGAAATAGTTTTTGAAAATTAACCAAAGACCTAATTCACCCCTCCCTCTTAGGTCTTTCAAACTCCTTGGGAGACATCACCAATGATTTACTCCTTAGGGTGGCCTCTTGCATATCTTAGATTTTTTAGAAGCTCTTGGTCACTACTAGGTTGGTCATCTTGTTCTTGCTCTATTATTTCTTCTTCTTTGGCATTTTCTTCCGAAGTTGGTACTTGAAGATGAGTTTAATTATCAATCATTGAGGTACCTACATCATCTTCATTTCTTTTTTTAAGATAAATGTTAGATTCATCAAATGTCACATGGATGGTTTCCTCAACACATAATGATCTTTTTGTTATAAACTCTATAGGGCTTTTTTAGTTGATGAATAACCAAGAAATATACCTTCATCCGATTTTTTTGTCAAATTTTCCCTGTGTTGTCACGAGTATTCAAGATAAAGCACTTACAACCAAATACCTTAAAACAAACAATTGAAGGAGTTTTATCAAATAGAAGTTCTTGTGTAAAAGAGGTTGTTGGTGTAAAATCCCTCGTGGGGATGAGCCTCTTGTGTAATTGATTGAATTTGAGTATTGAATAGATTGGTTGAAATCCTTGAGTGTGGACTCAAGGTAGTGGATGTAGATCTTGAAGAGATCGGACCACTATAAATTGCTTGTGTTCTTTGCTCTTCCTTGAGTATTGCTTTATCATTGTGTTCATTACATTTTCTTTGAAACAATTGAATATAATCTTTCCAAACTAGTTTATAAAAAAGGAAATAGTTTTTGAAAATTAACCAAAGACCTAATTCACCCCTCCCTCTTAGGTCTTTCAAACTCCTTGGGAGACATCACCAATGATTTACTCCTTAGGGTGGCCTCTTGCATATCTTAGATTTTTTAGAAGCTCTTGGTCACTACTAGGTTGGTCATCTTGTTCTTGCTCTATTATTTCTTCTTCTTTGGCATTTTCTTCCGAAGTTGGTACTTGAAGATGAGTTTAATTATCAATCATTGAGGTACCTACATCATCTTCATTTCTTTTTTTAAGATAAATGTTAGATTCATCAAATGTCACATGGATGGTTTCCTCAACACATAATGATCTTTTGTTATAAACTCTATAGGGCTTTTTAGTTGATGAATAACCAAGAAATATACCTTCATCCGATTTTTTTGTCAAATTTTCCCTGTGTTGTCACGAGTATTCAAGATAAAGCACTTACAACCAAATACCTTAAAACAAACAATTGAAGGAGTTTTATCAAATAGAAGTTCTTGTGTAAAAGAGGTTGTTGGTGTAAAATCCCTCGTGGGGATGAGCCTCTTGTGTAATTGATTGAATTTGAGTATTGAATAGATTGGTTGAAATCCTTGAGTGTGGACTCAAGGTAGTGGATGTAGATCTTGAAGAGATCGGACCACTATAAATTGCTTGTGTTCTTTGCTCTTCCTTGAGTATTGCTTTATCATTGTGTTCATTACATTTTCTTTGAAACAATTGAATATAATCTTTCCAAACTAGTTTATAAAAAAGGAAATAGTTTTTGAAAATTAACCAAAGACCTAATTCACCCCCTCCCTCTTAGGTCTTTCAAACTCCTTGGGAGACATCACCAATGATTTACTCCTTAGGGTGGCCTCTTGCATATCTTAGATTTTTTAGAAGCTCTTGGTCACTACTAGGTTGGTCATCTTGTTCTTGCTCTATTATTTCTTCTTCTTTGGCATTTTCTTCCGAAGTTGGTACTTGAAGATGAGTTTAATTATCAATCATTGAGGTACCTACATCATCTTCATTTCTTTTTTTAAGATAAATGTTAGATTCATCAAATGTCACATGGATGGTTTCCCTCAACACATAATGATCTTTTTGTTATAAACTCTATAGGGCTTTTTAGTTGATGAATAACCAAGAAATATACCTTCATCCGATTTTTTTGTCAAATTTTCCCTGTGTTGTCACGAGTATTCAAGATAAAGCACTTACAACCAAATACCTTAAAACAAACAATTGAAGGAGTTTTATCAAATAGAAGTTCTTGTGTAAAAGAGGTTGTTGGTGTAAAATCCCTCTGGGATGAGCCTCTTGTGTAATTGATTGAATTTGAGTATTGAATAGATTGGTTGAAATCCTTGAGTGTGGACTCAAGGTAGTGGATGTAGATCTTGAAGAGATCAGACCACTATAAATTGCTTGTGTTCTTTGCTCTTCCTTGAGTATTGCTTTATCATTGTGTTCATTACATTTTCTTTGAAACAATTGAATATAATCTTTCCAAACTAGTTTATAAAAAGGAAATAGTTTTTGAAAATTAACCAAAGACCTAATTCACCCCTCCCTCTTAGGTCTTTCAAACTCCTTGGGAGACATCACCAATGATTTACTCCTTAGGGTGGCCTCTTGCATATCTTAGATTTTTTAGAAGCTCTTGGTCACTACTAGGTTGGTCATCTTGTTCTTGCTCTATTATTTCTTCTTCTTTGGCATTTTCTTCCGAAGTTGGTACTTGAAGATGAGTTTAATTATCAATCATTGAGGTACCTACATCATCTTCATTTCTTTTTTTAAGATAAATGTTAGATTCATCAAATGTCACATGGATGGTTTCCTCAACACATAATGATCTTTTGTTATAAACTCTATAGGGCTTTTTTAGTTGATGAATAACCAAGAAATATACCTTCATCCGATTTTTTTGTCAAATTTTCCCTGTGTTGTCACGAGTATTCAAGATAAAGCACTTACAACCAAATACCTTAAAACAAACAATTGAAGGAGTTTTATCAAATAGAAGTTCTTGTGTAAAAGAGGTTGTTGGTGTAAAATCCCTCTGGGATGAGCCTCTTGTGTAATTGATTGAATTTGAGTATTGAATAGATTGGTTGAAATCCTTGAGTGTGGACTCAAGGTAGTGGATGTAGATCTTGAAGAGATCAGACCACTATAAATTGCTTGTGTTCTTTGCTCTTCCTTGAGTATTGCTTTATCATTGTGTTCATTACATTTTCTTTGAAACAATTGAATATAATCTTTCCAAACTAGTTTATAAAAAGGAAATAGTTTTTGAAAATTAACCAAAGACCTAATTCACCCCTCCCTCTTAGGTCTTTCAAACTCCTTGGGAGACATCACCAATGATTTACTCCTTAGGGTGGCCTCTTGCATATCTTAGATTTTTTAGAAGCTCTTGGTCACTACTAGGTTGGTCATCTTGTTCTTGCTCTATTATTTCTTCTTCTTTGGCATTTTCTTCCGAAGTTGGTACTTGAAGATGAGTTTAATTATCAATCATTGAGGTACCTACATCATCTTCATTTCTTTTTTTAAGATAAATGTTAGATTCATCAAATGTCACATGGATGGTTTCCTCAACACATAATGATCTTTTGTTATAAACTCTATAGGGCTTTTTAGTTGATGAATAACCAAGAAATATACCTTCATCCGATTTTTTTGTCAAATTTTCCCTGTGTTGTCACGAGTATTCAAGATAAAGCACTTACAACCAAATACCTTAAAACAAACAATTGAAGGAGTTTTATCAAATAGAAGTTCTTGTGTAAAAGAGGTTGTTGGTGTAAAATCCCTCGTGGATGAGCCTCTTGTGTAATTGATTGAATTTGAGTATTGAATAGATTGGTTGAAATCCTTGAGCGTGGACTCAAGGTAGTGGATGTAGATCTTGAAGAGATCTGACCACTATAAATTGCTTGTGTTCTTTGCTCTTCCTTGAGTATTGCTTTATCATTGTGTTCATTACATTTTCTTTGAAACAATTGAATATAATCTTTCCAAACTAGTTTATAAAAAAGGAAATAGTTTTTTGAAAATTAACCAAAGACCTAATTCACCCCTCCCTCTTAGGTCTTTCAAACTCCTTGGGAGACATCACCAATGATTTACTCCTTAGGGTGGCCTCTTGCATATCTTAGATTTTTTAGAAGCTCTTGGTCACTACTAGGTTGGTCATCTTGTTCTTGCTCTATTATTTCTTCTTCTTTGGCATTTTCTTCCGAAGTTGGTACTTGAAGATGAGTTTAATTATCAATCATTGAGGTACCTACATCATCTTCATTTCTTTTTTTAAGATAAATGTTAGATTCATCAAATGTCACATGGATGGTTTCCTCAACACATAATGATCTTTTGTTATAAACTCTATAGGGCTTTTTAGTTGATGAATAACCAAGAAATATACCTTCATCCGATTTTTTTTGTCAAATTTTCCCGATGTTGTCACGAGTATTCAAGATAAAGCACTTACAACCAAATACCTTAAAACAAACAATTGAAGGAGTTTTATCAAATAGAAGTTCTTGTGTAAAAGAGGTTGTTGGTGTAAAATCCCCGTGGGACGAGCCTCTTGTGTAATTGATTGAATTTGAGTATTGAATAGATTGGTTGAAATCCTTGAGCGTGGACTCAAGGTAGTGGATGTAGATCTTGAAGAGATCGGACCACTATAAATTGCTTGTGTTCTTTGCTCTTCCTTGAGTATTGCTTTATCATTGTGTTCATTACATTTTCTTTGAAACAATTGAATATAATCTTTCCAAACTAGTTTATAAAAAAGGAAATAGTTTTTGAAAATTAACCAAAGACCTAATTCACCCCTCCCTCTTAGGTCTTTCAAACTCCTTGGGAGACATCACCAATGATTTACTCCTTAGGGTGGCCTCTTGCATATCTTAGATTTTTTTAGAAGCTCTTGGTCACTACTAGGTTGGTCATCTTGTTCTTGCTCTATTATTTCTTCTTCTTTGGCATTTTCTTCCGAAGTTGGTACTTGAAGATGAGTTTAATTATCAATCATTGAGGTACCTACATCATCTTCATTTCTTTTTTTAAGATAAATGTTAGATTCATCAAATGTCACATGGATGGTTTCCTCAACACATAATGATCTTTTGTTATAAACTCTATAGGGCTTTTTAGTTGATGAATAACCAAGAAATATACCTTCATCCGATTTTTTTGTCAAATTTTCCCTGTGTTGTCACGTAGTATTCAAGATAAAGCACTTACAACCAAATACCTTAAAACAAACAATTGAAGGAGTTTTATCAAATAGAAGTTCTTGTGTAAAAGAGGTTGTTGGTGTAAAATCCCTGTGGGATGAGCCTCTTGTGTAATTGATTGAATTTGAGTATTGAATAGATTGGTTGAAATCCTTGAGTGTGGACTCAAGGTAGTGGATGTAGATCTTGAAGAGATCGACCACTATAAATTGCTTGTGTTCTTTGCTCTTCCTTGAGTATTGCTTTATCATTGTGTTCATTACATTTTCTTTGAAACAATTGAATATAATCTTTCCAAACTAGTTTATAAAAAGGAAATAGTTTTTGAAAATTAACCAAAGACCTAATTCACCCCTCCCTCTTAGGTCTTTCAAACTCCTTGGGAGACATCACCAATGATTTACTCCTTAGGGTGGCCTCTTGCATATCTTAGATTTTTTAGAAGCTCTTGGTCACTACTAGGTTGGTCATCTTGTTCTTGCTCTATTATTTCTTCTTCTTTGGCATTTTCTTCCGAAGTTGGTACTTGAAGATGAGTTTAATTATCAATCATTGAGGTACCTACATCATCTTCATTTCTTTTTTTAAGATAAATGTTAGATTCATCAAATGTCACATGGATGGTTTCCTCAACACATAATGATCTTTTGTTATAAACTCTATAGGGCTTTTTAGTTGATGAATAACCAAGAAATATACCTTCATCCGATTTTTTGTCAAATTTTCCCTGTGTTGTCACGTAGTATTCAAGATAAAGCACTTACAACCAAATACCTTAAAACAAACAATTGAAGGAGTTTTATCAAATAGAAGTTCTTGTGTAAAAGAGGTTGTTGGTGTAAAATCCCTCGTGGGACGAGCCTCTTGTGTAATTGATTGAATTTGAGTATTGAATAGATTGGTTGAAATCCTTGAGTGTGGACTCAAGGTAGTGGATGTAGATCTTGAAGAGATCGACCACTATAAATTGCTTGTGTTCTTTGCTCTTCCTTGAGTATTGCTTTATCATTGTGTTCATTACATTTTCTTTGAAACAATTGAATATAATCTTTCCAAACTAGTTTATAAAAAGGAAATAGTTTTTGAAAATTAACCAAAGACCTAATTCACCCCTCCCTCTTAGGTCTTTCAAACTCCTTGGGAGACATCACCAATGATTTACTCCTTAGGGTGGCCTCTTGCATATCTTAGATTTTTTAGAAGCTCTTGGTCACTACTAGGTTGGTCATCTTGTTCTTGCTCTATTATTTCTTCTTCTTTGGCATTTTCTTCCGAAGTTGGTACTTGAAGATGAGTTTAATTATCAATCATTGAGGTACCTACATCATCTTCATTTCTTTTTTTAAGATAAGTGTTAGATTCATCAAATGTCACATGGATGGTTTCCTCAACACATAATGATCTTTTGTTATAAACTCTATAGGGCTTTTTAGTTGATGAATAACCAAGAAATATACCTTCATCCGATTTTTTGTCAAATTTTCCCAGTGTTGTCACGTAGTATTCAAGATAAAGCACTTACAACCAAATACCTTAAAACAAACAATTGAAGGAGTTTTATCAAATAGAAGTTCTTGTGTAAAAGAGGTTGTTGTGTAAAATCCCCGTGGGATGAGCCTCTTGTGTAATTGATTGAATTTGAGTATTGAATAGATTGGTTGAAATCCTTGAGTGTGGACTCAAGGTAGTGGATGTAGATCTTGAAGAGATCGACCACTATAAATTGCTTGTGTTCTTTGCTCTTCCTTGAGTATTGCTTTATCATTGTGTTCATTACATTTTCTTTGAAACAATTGAATATAATCTTTCCAAACTAGTTTATAAAAAGGAAATAGTTTTTGAAAATTAACCAAAGACCTAATTCACCCCTCCCTCTTAGGTCTTTCAAACTCCTTGGGAGACATCACCAATGATTTACTCCTTAGGGTGGCCTCTTGCATATCTTAGATTTTTTAGAAGCTCTTGGTCACTACTAGGTTGGTCATCTTGTTCTTGCTCTATTATTTCTTCTTCTTTGGCATTTTCTTCCGAAGTTGGTACTTGAAGATGAGTTTAATTATCAATCATTGAGGTACCTACATCATCTTCATTTCTTTTTTTAAGATAAAGTGTTAGATTCATCAAATGTCACATGGATGGTTTCCTCAACACATAATGATCTTTTGTTATAAACTCTATAGGGCTTTTTAGTTGATGAATAACCAAGAAATATACCTTCATCCGATTTTTTTGTCAAATTTTCCCTAGTGTTGTCACGTAGTATTCAAGATAAAGCACTTACAACCAAATACCTTAAAACAAACAATTGAAGGAGTTTTATCAAATAGAAGTTCTTGTGTAAAAGAGGTTGTTGGTGTAAAATCCCTCGTGGGACGAGCCTCTTGTGTAATTGATTGAATTTGAGTATTGAATAGATTGGTTGAAATCCTTGAGCGTGGGACTCAAGGTAGTGGATGTAGATCTTGAAGAGATCGACCACTATAAATTGCTTGTGTTCTTTGCTCTTCCTTGAGTATTGCTTTATCATTGTGTTCATTACATTTTCTTTGAAACAATTGAATATAATCTTTCCAAACTAGTTTATAAAAAGGAAATAGTTTTTGAAAATTAACCAAAGACCTAATTCACCCCTCCCTCTTAGGTCTTTCAAACTCCTTGGGAGACATCACCAATGATTTACTCCTTAGGGTGGCCTCTTGCATATCTTAGATTTTTTAGAAGCTCTTGGTCACTACTAGGTTGGTCATCTTGTTCTTGCTCTATTATTTCTTCTTCTTTGGCATTTTCTTCCGAAGTTGGTACTTGAAGATGAGTTTAATTATCAATCATTGAGGTACCTACATCATCTTCATTTCTTTTTTTAAGATAAATGTTAGATTCATCAAATGTCACATGGATGGTTTCCTCAACACATAATGATCTTTTGTTATAAACTCTATAGGGCTTTTTAGTTGATGAATAACCAAGAAATATACCTTCATCCGATTTTTTGTCAAATTTTCCCAGGTTGTCACGAGTATTCAAGATAAAGCACTTACAACCAAATACCTTAAAACAAACAATTGAAGGAGTTTTATCAAATAGAAGTTCTTGTGTAAAAGAGGTTGTTGGTGTAAAATCCCTGTGGGATGAGCCTCTTGTGTAATTGATTGAATTTGAGTATTGAATAGATTGGTTGAAATCCTTGAGTGTGGACTCAAGGTAGTGGATGTAGATCTTGAAGAGATCAGACCACTATAAATTGCTTGTGTTCTTTGCTCTTCCTTGAGTATTGCTTTATCATTGTGTTCATTACATTTTCTTTGAAACAATTGAATATAATCTTTCCAAACTAGTTTATAAAAAGGAAATAGTTTTTGAAAATTAACCAAAGACCTAATTCACCCCTCCCTCTTAGGTCTTTCAAACTCCTTGGGAGACATCACCAATGATTTACTCCTTAGGGTGGCCTCTTGCATATCTTAGATTTTTTAGAAGCTCTTGGTCACTACTAGGTTGGTCATCTTGTTCTTGCTCTATTATTTCTTCTTCTTTGGCATTTTCTTCCGAAGTTGGTACTTGAAGATGAGTTTAATTATCAATCATTGAGGTACCTACATCATCTTCATTTCTTTTTTTAAGATAAATGTTAGATTCATCAAATGTCACATGGATGGTTTCCTCAACACATAATGATCTTTTGTTATAAACTCTATAGTGGCTTTTTAGTTGATGAATAACCAAGAAATATACCTTCATCCGATTTTTTTGTCAAATTTTCCCTGTAGTTGTCACGAGTATTCAAGATAAAGCACTTACAACCAAATACCTTAAAACAAACAATTGAAGGAGTTTTATCAAATAGAAGTTCTTGTGTAAAAGAGGTTGTTGGTGTAAAATCCCCTGTGGGACGAGCCTCTTGTGTAATTGATTGAATTTGAGTATTGAATAGATTGGTTGAAATCCTTGAGCGTGGACTCAAGGTAGTGGATGTAGATCTCGAAGAGATCGACCACTATAAATTGCTTGTGTTCTTTGCTCTTCCTTGAGTATTGCTTTATCATTGTGTTCATTACATTTTCTTTGAAACAATTGAATATAATCTTTCCAAACTAGTTTATAAAAAAGGAAATAGTTTTTTGAAAATTAACCAAAGACCTAATTCACCCCTCCCTCTTAGGTCTTTCAAACTCCTTGGGAGACATCACCAATGATTTACTCCTTAGGGTGGCCTCTTGCATATCTTAGATTTTTTTAGAAGCTCTTGGTCACTACTAGGTTGGTCATCTTGTTCTTGCTCTATTATTTCTTCTTCTTTGGCATTTTCTTCCGAAGTTGGTACTTGAAGATGAGTTTAATTATCAATCATTGAGGTACCTACATCATCTTCATTTCTTTTTTTTAAGATAAAGTGTTAGATTCATCAAATGTCACATGGATGGTTTCCTCAACACATAATGATCTTTTGTTATAAACTCTATAGGGCTTTTTAGTTGATGAATAACCAAGAAATATACCTTCATCCGATTTTTTTGTCAAATTTTCCCTGTGTTGTCACGAGTATTCAAGATAAAGCACTTACAACCAAATACCTTAAAACAAACAATTGAAGGAGTTTTATCAAATAGAAGTTCTTGTGTAAAAGAGGTTGTTGGTGTAAAATCCCTCGTGGGACGAGCCTCTTGTGTAATTGATTGAATTTGAGTATTGAATAGATTGGTTGAAATCCTTGAGCGTGGACTCAAGGTAGTGGATGTAGATCTTGAAGAGATCGACCACTATAAATTGCTTGTGTTCTTTGCTCTTCCTTGAGTATTGCTTTATCATTGTGTTCATTACATTTTCTTTGAAACAATTGAATATAATCTTTCCAAACTAGTTTATAAAAAAGGAAATAGTTTTTTGAAAATTAACCAAAGACCTAATTCACCCCTCCCTCTTAGGTCTTTCAAACTCCTTGGGAGACATCACCAATGATTTACTCCTTAGGGTGGCCTCTTGCATATCTTAGATTTTTTTAGAAGCTCTTGGTCACTACTAGGTTGGTCATCTTGTTCTTGCTCTATTATTTCTTCTTCTTTGGCATTTTCTTCCGAAGTTGGTACTTGAAGATGAGTTTAATTATCAATCATTGAGGTACCTACATCATCTTCATTTCTTTTTTTTAAGATAAAGTGTTAGATTCATCAAATGTCACATGGATGGTTTCCTCAACACATAATGATCTTTTGTTATAAACTCTATAGTGGCTTTTTAGTTGATGAATAACCAAGAAATATACCTTCATCCGATTTTTTGTCAAATTTTCCCTGTAGTTGTCACGAGTATTCAAGATAAAGCACTTACAACCAAATACCTTAAAACAAACAATTGAAGGAGTTTTATCAAATAGAAGTTCTTGTGTAAAAGAGGTTGTTGGTGTAAAATCCCCGTGGGATGAGCCTCTTGTGTAATTGATTGAATTTGAGTATTGAATAGATTGGTTGAAATCCTTGAGCGTGGACTCAAGGTAGTGGATGTAGATCTTGAAGAGATCTGACCACTATAAATTGCTTGTGTTCTTTGCTCTTCCTTGAGTATTGCTTTATCATTGTGTTCATTACATTTTCTTTGAAACAATTGAATATAATCTTTCCAAACTAGTTTATAAAAAAGGAAATAGTTTTTTGAAAATTAACCAAAGACCTAATTCACCCCTCCCTCTTAGGTCTTTCAAACTCCTTGGGAGACATCACCAATGATTTACTCCTTAGGGTGGCCTCTTGCATATCTTAGATTTTTTTAGAAGCTCTTGGTCACTACTAGGTTGGTCATCTTGTTCTTGCTCTATTATTTCTTCTTCTTTGGCATTTTCTTCCGAAGTTGGTACTTGAAGATGAGTTTAATTATCAATCATTGAGGTACCTACATCATCTTCATTTCTTTTTTTTAAGATAAGTGTTAGATTCATCAAATGTCACATGGATGGTTTCTCAACACATAATGATCTTTTTGTTATAAACTCTATAGGGCTTTTTAGTTGATGAATAACCAAGAAATATACCTTCATCCGATTTTTTTGTCAAATTTTCCCTGTAGTTGTCACGAGTATTCAAGATAAAGCACTTACAACCAAATACCTTAAAACAAACAATTGAAGGAGTTTTATCAAATAGAAGTTCTTGTGTAAAAGAGGTTGTTGGTGTAAAATCCCTCGTGGGACGAGCCTCTTGTGTAATTGATTGAATTTGAGTATTGAATAGATTGGTTGAAATCCTTGAGTGTGGACTCAAGGTAGTGGATGTAGATCTTGAAGAGATCTGACCACTATAAATTGCTTCGTGTTCTTTGCTCTTCCTTGAGTATTGCTTTATCATCGTGTTCATTACATTTTCTTTGAAACAATTGAATATAATCTTTCCAAACTAGTTTATAAAAAGGAAATAGTTTTTTGAAAATTAACCAAAGACCTAATTCACCCCTCCCTCTTAGGTCTTTCAAACTCCTTGGGAGACATCACCAATGATTTACTCCTTAGTGGCCTCTTGCATATCTTAGATTTTTTTAGAGCTCTTGGTCACTACTAGGTTGGTCATCTTGTTCTTGCTCTATTATTTCTTCTTCTTTTGGCATTTTCTTCCGAAGTTGGTACTTGAAGATGAGTTTAATTATCAATCATTGAGGTACCTACATCATCTTCATTTCTTTTTTTTAAGATAAGTGTTAGATTCATCAAATGTCACATGGATGGTTTCCTCAACACATAATGATCTTTTTGTTATAAACTCTATAGTGGCTTTTTAGTTGATGAATAACCAAGAAATATACCTTCATCCGATTTTTTTGTCAAATTTTCCCTGTGTTGTCACGTAGTATTCAAGATAAAGCACTTACAACCAAATACCTTAAAACAAACAATTGAAGGAGTTTTATCAAATAGAAGTTCTTGTGTAAAAGAGGTTGTTGGTGTAAAATCCCTCTGGGACGAGCCTCTTGTGTAATTGATTGAATTTGAGTATTGAATAGATTGGTTGAAATCCTTGAGCGTGGACTCAAGGTAGTGGATGTAGATCTCGAAGAGATCTGACCACTATAAATTGCTTGTGTTCTTTGCTCTTCCTTGAGTATTGCTTTATCATCGTGTTCATTACATTTTCTTTGAAACAATTGAATATAATCTTTCCAAACTAGTTTATAAAAAGGAAATAGTTTTTTGAAAATTAACCAAAGACCTAATTCACCCCTCCCTCTTAGGTCTTTCAAACTCCTTGGGAGACATCACCAATGATTTACTCCTTAGTGGTGGCCTCTTGCATATCTTAGATTTTTTAGAAGCTCTTGGTCACTACTAGGTTGGTCATCTTGTTCTTGCTCTATTATTTCTTCTTCTTTGGCATTTTCTTCCGAAGTTGGTACTTGAAGATGAGTTTAATTATCAATCATTGAGGTACCTACATCATCTTCATTTCTTTTTTTTAAGATAAAGTGTTAGATTCATCAAATGTCACATGGATGGTTTCTCAACACATAATGATCTTTTGTTATAAACTCTATAGGGCTTTTTAGTTGATGAATAACCAAGAAATATACCTTCATCCGATTTTTTTGTCAAATTTTCCCTAGTGTTGTCACGAGTATTCAAGATAAAGCACTTACAACCAAATACCTTAAAACAAACAATTGAAGGAGTTTTATCAAATAGAAGTTCTGTGTAAAAGAGGTTGTTGGTGTAAAATCCCTCGTGGGACGAGCCTCTTGTGTAATTGATTGAATTTGAGTATTGAATAGATTGGTTGAAATCCTTGAGTGTGGACTCAAGGTAGTGGATGTAGATCTCGAAGAGATCGGACCACTATAAATTGCTTGTGTTCTTTGCTCTTCCTTGAGTATTGCTTTATCATTGTGTTCATTACATTTTCTTTGAAACAATTGAATATAATCTTTCCAAACTAGTTTATAAAAAGGAAATAGTTTTTGAAAATTAACCAAAGACCTAATTCACCCCTCCCTCTTAGGTCTTTCAAACTCCTTGGGAGACATCACCAATGATTTACTCCCTTTAGGTGGCCTCTTGCATATCTTAGATTTTTAGAAGCTCTTGGTCACTACTAGGTTGGTCATCTTGTTCTTGCTCTATTATTTCTTCTTCTTTGGCATTTTCTTCCGAAGTTGGTACTTGAAGATGAGTTTAATTATCAATCATTGAGGTACCTACATCATCTTCATTTCTTTTTTTAAGATAAGTGTTAGATTCATCAAATGTCACATGGATGGTTTCCTCAACACATAATGATCTTTTGTTATAAACTCTATA